>JBAJHX010000049.1:8364730-8377500 GCA_037176925.1 Amniataba percoides | reverse complement strand
GTGACATTTATTGGATTTCTAGAAAGTCATATCATCTAATAACCTTAATAATATGTGACATCTTAATAAGGTTATGTAGGATGTTATCAAACTTAACTATGGCACTGTAATGGCTGCTAACAAGTTTGATCCACCACTCTTCTATCTCAAACAGAGTACATCAAGGTCAGTGACATTCAAAATGTTTTCTTTTTGTTGTGCTCAACCACTGAAAGTAATTACAAAGCATAAATTAGTCATACATCTTATCAGGGCGCCAATGAGTACAGTTCAGCCATTGTGGACGTGAAGTCTAACATATTATGAAGTCAGTCAAGCATGTCTTCTGTAAATCATGATGTAATCTAATCAAAATGACAGCATCAAATCACAGTGAGGCACGAGTCCACCCCCACACCACCTCACGCCACCTCCCCCCTGCAGATGAAGTGGATTGAGCTGAAGAGTCAGTGAAAGGACAATCTGACTAGATGGATCTGGAGGCTGCCATTGTGTGAGTTCATGTAGGTGAGTTTCAAGGCTCCACGCCAGGGTTTTGTGCTGCAGAATTGATGAGTGTTAGGGTTCAGTGGGTGGATGGAATAGAGGCTACCAAGGCTGAAATAAAAGGAGGATGCCGGCTAACGCACAGTGGATGGGCGGCGGTGACTAAAAGCCCTACCTGTGCACAGCAGTGCCACAGAGCAACCCTCATCTCCTCTCTTCTCAGGCTGCCTCTGATAGAGAGCGTTATCACCGCAGACAGGCAGACTAAATCACTGGTTGAGTAAAGGTTAGAACTACTGGTCTGTTACTTCGCCCGTGAGAGCAGGCAGGTGAGAGTCAATGCGGGATGAATCACAGGGGGAAACTCTCCAGGACGGGAGGTGAGTCAACCCCCGGGGCAGACGCTGATTTATGCATTACTTGTGTTCAATGGTGCAACACCATATTAAAGCGAGCAGTTCACAGATGAGCAGTACGTAATCCACAGAGATCACCTATGCTTTTACGTTGAGTGCCGTAGATGTGGTTGGAGCTGTTGAAGCGGCAGCCAAGTTTTTCAAGCTTTACAACACAAATCGAACACTCAAATGGAGCAAAAGAAGTGGTGCAGATGAAGTAGCTAGATCGTGCCGGAGACCGACTGGAAGCAAACAAATAGTGCATAATCAGCTTTGCCATTTCTCGCTCATCACGGCAATGCTCGCAGGCTAGCTAGCAATCTCCTCGTTAGCAAAAATTGTGTAATTAGGCCCACCCAGGGATAAGGGAGGAAAGCTCTCATTCATTACAGCTGTTGCATTGCTGAGCTGTGAGTTATAATGTTTATCTGTACTGTATACATTAAATAAACAAATGGATAGACAAATAAGCAGCTTTTCAACTTTTACCACCAGTATCGGTGCCGACCAGCACTTCTTTTCTGTTTGCTTCTGTGATCTTGCAGGAAATTGGGATACACAAAAAAAAAATCTTCTCCTGTTCAGATATTTATCCACAGCAGGTAAAGGTAACTTCGTGGCCGCAACTACATCAATTTTTCAGTTTTGTCCATTTTGCAGAAAATCACGACGGAGCTTCCAGGCAAACCACAGTCTTATTAGCATAGAGTAAAAATCTTCCACCCTTCCCTTTTTTGCACTGCTGGTCAGTTTTGCGTCTGGCAATTGCATCCCATAGAAAATGAGTCTTCACCCCTACACAGAAAACGAGTGCCGATGATTTATTGCACATGATCAATGCTGTAAAATTTTCCTGTGCTCTGCAGTCATTTTTAGCAGACGGTCCTCCGGGTAATGAACGCAACCTACAGATTCACATTATATGAAATGTGAGAACAAATACCTGGCTTGATTCTTATATAGTTTTCTAATGATGTGGTCTCCTATGGCACACTATTTGCCTGTAGGCTCTGCGTTCATTTCTCTGTCTGTGTTTTCTTGTAAGGCCCCAGCAGAGAAATAAAATTGTAAATACACAATGTCTCGTTTCCACCTGGCACTTATGAGTAGATCTGGGACTTGGCTATAATTGAGAATATACAGGTTTCCATTAGCACAGCTGTGCAACAGGGAGACGGCCTGTTCAGTCTTCTCTGTGCTCTGTATCCGTCATTGAAAGGGAAAAAAAAGCCCTCAACACAGGGAGGCTTGTTTAATATCATTAGGTTCATGCTCACTCTTCTTTCTCACAGGGCATGCTTTTGCCCAGAGATCTAAGCAAGTAGTGCAAAATGTAAATTTTCAAGCAGCTGTTCAGGCCCGTCATTTTATATTGGAATAGTGACTGCGGTGCACTCGCAGGCCGGCGGTGACGACTCTCTCCCTGCTCTGCATTGACAGTCCTTTATCCATAAATCCCCCAGTTGGAGAAAAGTGCTTCAGGTTAAACAGCTGTTGTTGCTCTTTCCACACAGGAGTCAAGTGTGTACACAGGAAGAGAGAGAGAGGGCGGAGTCGAGCCTTGAGCACCTGCAGCTCTGCAACTTCAATAGATAACACTATAAGTATGCTCAGCGTTTTAGCCCACAGCTTCTCTCCTTTTTTTTTTTTCTCGCCCCCTCTCTTTCCTGCCACTGTCATTTTAACCAGACTTGTGATAGAGCCTGTTTGCTGTGATACCCTATTAATTTCCCATGGGGCTGATCATTCAATATTCAATAGCTACTGTTATGCAGCACCAACTGTGGATCAAGCCACTGAGGCTGTACTCCCTGACCAATATCGTCAGAGCTCAAAACAATCTCTGCAAGGGGATCACAAGATCAGACCGAGGCACGAAAAAATAACCTTGTTTTGAAAATCTCTTCCAGTCGTCAGTTTGGCTGTCGCTGGTGTTACATGCAAAATATGTTCTACATTAATATACATGGAGGGAAAAATGCAAAGCGACTGCATTACTGGGTGAAATATGGCAATGCTGTGACACATTTCAATGGGCTGATCTCTCTCGATGCATATGTTTAGCAGTGAGACCTCATAATGATGTACAAAATGTTCTTTCGAAATGCTCCTTATGCCACAGGACACACAGGCAGACACTGATGTATTTAGCACTTTTTAAACGCCACCCATATTTCAGATAAGTGTTATAAAAAGGCTGTAGGTGTTAAAATAGTCAGAGAAACACGACGCACAGTTTCCACTGTTACCGCTCCTGTAAAGAGAAGATGCTGAGTCTTAGTTACTCCTGACAGATTAATTTCTTATTGGGCTGTGTTCAGGAAAAAAATACCAGCCAAACTCTGCAGCTCTGTAGAAGAAAGTGTGAATTGCTTTAAGGACTCATGCTTGTTAGTGCCTTTATAGTATACATTCAGTGGTAAAAGATGTCAGTGTAAAGCATGAGGGGGAAGATCAATTGGTGTTTAATCCTGTTTTGGTTTAACTGCATAGGGACTCTTTTGAGCAATTACCTCTGGCAATGATGGTTGAGACGGTGTGAAATCTATTTAGACACCATGACAGAGTCATAACTGTTGTATATATGTCCAGAAATGCAACGATATGATAAAAAAAAGCAATGTGTGATTTGATAACCCTAAACACTCAAATGACTTCCTAAAGGGAAGACAGCCAGAAGCAACCCCGTCACCTAGATATCATGTTTATACTCCACTAAATGGTTTTGCCTAATGTGTTTTAAGGAAAATGTGATTGCTGTTTGGCATGTATATTTCCAGTTTTGGTTTCATGACAGTAAGTGTTGCAAAGTATTACAGCCTGAACAGTGGATTCAAGCTAACCCACAGCACGTTTCCCTCACCTTAACCAGGAAGCTATGTTAACCAAAACCATGATCTTTCCCTAACCCTGAAAGTGTAAGTATATTCTACAGAACTGGCAGCTGGTCGGTGGAATACCTTTGAAACTGATAATGCAACATTCGCACCCCCATCACGCTATATTCGGCCAGCTGTGCAGAGGTGAGAGAGAAGCCAAGGCTGGAACTTCATCTCTCAACTCCCTTCAGTGTTTCTGGCACGGTTTCTGTTTTTTGTGTGAACACGAATGCAACACTAGCAATATCTTTCAGGAGAGACTGTTTAAAAAATGTGTGCCATTCAATGTGCATCCTCTCATTTACATAATATTTCATTTTCCACCTTTCTGTAACTAGTGTGGCTATTGGGAACAACTATGAACACGGTCTGAAACTATAAAAATATTTCTTTGTACCTAACCAAACTATAACAATAGCTGCCTCCATTATAAATATAAGCTTGTGTTGTCAATGAAAAATGTACTACAGGCATTATATTTATTTAAAATGACTTCTTCCTGTATAAATATAAAATATCTCTTTATATGACAGGCTTTGACAGAATCAAGATACAAGTTAGTTTTAAGGATTAAGCAGTTCATTCTCGCTGTTATAAGAATAACGCAATTTAAAATCTTGTCACAGTGCTGTATCTGCTGAAAGTGCTTTGAATGTTTTGACTCAACATTTATCCATAATTTGCCTCAGCGTAGGTTTATTTAATTGGAAATTCATCAGAAGAAGTGTTACGTTTACATCGCAGTAAAACTACACACTGTCGCACTTTGTTCTCTTTGTGCCGTGAGCCTATTGATGTTCCTAACAGACCACCAGATCTGCAGGGGAGACCTTCATATACGGCAAAATTACTGGCTCAAGGTCTGCCTCATGCAGCGCAATCATCAATTCCACATCTTATCTTGAAGAACTAAGGGATTCTTTCTGAACTCTTACCATGGGTGGAATATTGCCAGCACAAAAGGTGTTTACTTCAAGCAACAAAAGAGAGTGCTCGTAGGCTGAAATGGGAAAATCTGAAGGGGTGCAGAAGATACAGGCTGTCAAATATGCCTGTGGAGTATCTGTGTGAGTGACAGAGGTAGAGAGAAATGAAGGGGGTTTAACTGCTCTGACCGTCCACACTTATAGAACAACTTAACGGCACCTTGACATGTTGGAATTAAATCTAATTTTCTTGACAATGTCACATTAGTGATGAAAATGCTGCACGATGTTTCTTAATTTAAGTGTGGTTATTAATCGTCATCAATCACGTTGGACAGCAGCAACTTTCAGCTGATTCATTTCTAAGCAGAACCTTTTTTGCTAATTTAGCAGAACAGTACAGTACAGTACAGTACAGTAATGTTTGACACTCGTCAGTCACTCGGGGATTCACTTATATGAGGTGTCTGAGTTGAGCAACTTTTTATCTGATTCTGCTACAATTACAGACTCATCCACTCACCAACCAATTTGTTCAGGAAATGTGGAAGTGGCCTCTGGCAGCAGCCACTTCCACTTTAAGCGTTCGGCACTGAACAAGTCAGAGAGTTTGTGAGTTAGTGAGTGATTAGAACCAGTTGCTTGGAGAGCAGCCAGAACTTGAGTCATTGGAAAGGCAGGTAGGCTATAAATTGTCTTTCTTCGATTCAGACTTCTCATCACTCTCAACCCCTCGAGTTAAGTGATTTTCCAATTTGTTCTGTAACTGTGGGCAATGTAAATGAAACAATGTCAGATCTAATACGAAATTTGAATTGCTGTCTCATTTACTCACAGATCCGTCTGTGCTCATCGTGCGCCAGTTACTCGGCAAAAACTGCACGCTGTGTGCCGGCACAAGAAGCTAAAAAAATGTATGACCAGGAGTTTCGTGCCATATGCTCATGCAGTAAATTGAAACTTCAACACAGCCATCTCTGTGACTCGGTCTAATTTAAACTCCTTATAGATGAGAGAGAGAGAGAGAGAGAGAGAGAGAGAGAGAGAGAGAGAGAGAATATAATTGGGTAGAAACTGAGCTACTTTTGGTGTTAAGGATTGCGTCTTGGGAAATGTATTCATTAGATTTTCTGGTGAGAGTTAGAAGAGAGTATTGATACCATTCTCATGCCTGTCCATTAAATATGATGTTAAAGCTAAGAGAGGCTTAGCATAGTGTAGTATAAAGTGTAGAAACAGGGAACAGCTGGCCTGGCTGTGTACAAAGTTACACAAGCTTTAGAGGTGCCGGTAGTTGTATTGTGCTTGCCTGTAGACAGAGCAGGCTGTAGCTTTCGAATTTACTGATGCGAGTGGCGAGTGGTTGATCTGCTCATCCGACTCTTGTCAAGAAAGCGAATAAGTACATTTACCATAATGTCAAACTCTTCCTCCAAGGTGTTGCGCAGAGAGCCCCCTATTTGGTGCCATACTAGCCTGATAATCTGACAGATAACAAGTTGTAATCGAGGTTGAAATGTGTGTGAGAACTTTGCAATGACTTTATCTCAGAAACGGATGTCTTGTGTTTACCAGCGAAGGTCCCAGTTGGGAATGAATTTGCGGCTTACTGCCGTGGAATCAGAGCGACACTGCTGAGCAGCTGAGCCTCTTTCAACTTACAGCTAGAAACAGGTGCTTTGACAGCTTGTTCCTCTAAATTGATATGGGATAAAAAGATGGAAATTTTATGTGAAGCCACTAGAGGGAAGAAAGAAAAAAAGAGGAGATTAAGTATGGAAATAATTAGCAAAGGTTAAGGAATCTCAGTCATGTAAAAGTGGGATAAAACATGACAAATTGTGACTAAAAGGAAATAATTTCCAACCAAGAAGTTCATCTTTAATTTTCTTCAGTCAAAGTGCAAGAAATCACTGCTTCATTCTGGCTTGTGATGAAACCCACTAGATAAATTTGGTGACTTTCGTAAGTGAAACTATTTTTACTTAAGCTGTAATACAAATGAGTCAAGGCAGTTGGCTGTGATTGTGACCAAATAAACACAATGTGCACCTTCAAGCAGGGTAGGATGATGGAAAATTAATTCTTCATGTGCCTCCTCATGAGTCCTGTTTTGTAGGAACTAAATGACAGCCAAGGAAACTGAGAGAAATGCCAACATGTGGGTAAAAATATCATTTTTGGATGCTTAATGCGGAAACATGATCTGAAATCACAATACTGTATGATCGACAATGGACATTACGTGTGGGTGAAAAATATTCTCCGGGTAGAAATGATTATACTATAACTCATAGATATGTAAATCATATTGTATTTTACACATATTTATATACATATGTGTATCTGTGTATCAACAATTGAAAATATGGGTGTTTTGTGCCAATTAAATGAAACTTGAACTCGGCATAACAAAAGTGGTGGTGTTCCAAGTTTGGTGTGAAGAACTTGACCCCGACCTCGGCCCCCCATCCGACACCTTCGGGATGAACTGCAGCACCAACTGCGAGCCAGGGCTTACCGCCTAACATCAGTGTCACACCTCACTAATGCTCTTGTGGCTGAGTGGGAGCAAAACCCTGTAGCAAGGTTTCTAAAATGTTGTGGAAAGCTTTCGCACTGGAGTGGAGGTTGTTAAAGCTGGTGTAGACATATTTTTGGGGTGGCAGTGTCCCTTATTAATTTATGTTGGAAAAGGAGGCTTTGCATTTGGAAGGTACTGATTTATAAACTGTATTCCTAATGAGCCAGAATAGTCAAAGATGGATTATAAAACTGAAAATATGCAGCACAAAGTATTGTTCCATTAGTGTACTAAAACAGTGCACACCGAAAGGCTAAATCTTTCAAAAAAATTCACCATTTAGACATGAGAGCGTCTATTAGTTCCAGTGACTTAATACCTGGGTAGTTATAAAAGTTACAGAGCCTCATTTGGACGATTCTAACCATGCTCTGTGTGAATCTGAATCTGAGCAACTGTAATTTAGTCAAGGTTATTAATTTGGTGGATTCTGATTCAGTGGTAATTTGGCAGTGGTCTTTTGTTACACTCAGATTTTTCTGCCTCGGTCCTGCCAAGAATCCGAGGAAATATGGCTCCACATCACACTGTCAAGGAATTTCATGCAACGACAAGCCAAAAATCCTCCAGAGTTGCTTTTTTTAAATTCTCCAGCATCACCTTAACTACTGCTTTGATGACATCCAAATGCAGGGTGCCTTCCAGAGTATTCATTTAACATAATATTATCACTTTAGTTGGTTATTTCCATTATATAAACATATGTAGAAATACAATTTCTGTCTTCAGATGTTATTCAAACATTTTAGCTTGTAAGAGTCTTCAGAGAGGTGATTCTGTGATAAGTGGAGCATAATTACTTCCAATTTGCAGCTTACAGTTTTATGAACTGAGCATGATTCACATGAGCACGCGGTGAGCTCTCACACTCTGCTCTCTGCTTCCATCATTTTCAGACCTCTGAATAAAACACTAAAAAATGAGACTCTTTTTCAAATCAGTGCTCCCAAGTTATGCAGTAATGGTAGTAATCCTCGTTAGTCCAAAATCATTTTATCCTCTTTACTTTTAACTTGAAATAACTGAACCAATATAGGTTCATTTATTTGTCACTATTGTGAAAGGGTGTTCTCAAAGTCACATTTTATAGCATTTTTGATGTTCTGCATCTTTAGCTCAAAGCATTGATAAAATGTAAGTTCTACAGGAACAAAGGGACAAAAGTTAATATGAATATAAGCACATATAACATATAACACCCAAAACAGAGAATAGTTAGTAACCCTAACCTTATATAATGTGTGGTTAATGTCATTGACACTAGGACATGTACTGTAAGTGTCAAAATAAAAATAATATAAAACATGAAGGCTCAGTAGCCCTCTGAAAAAAAGAGAATAATTTTTGTGGCATTTAAATTGTTATATGTTCAACCATTTAGGAATTTGTGTGCACATTTACATTACAGTCTTAATGGCCTTTGGCTAGAAGTGTAGTTTAATAGCTGGCATGTAAAAAATGCTATACTGTGTGGACACAAAGACTGAAATAATATGTGGAAGTTGTTTGCGTGTCAGATATATAAAACCAGTAACAGTGGAAGTGAGCTTACGGTTTCCCCCCACGTATTTAATGATCGGATGTAGAAACACCCTCAATCACCCATTTGTGCATCAATACTTTGCCTACTCCTCCACCTGTGAGAGCCGTCAACGAAAAGAACAGCAAAGAAGAAATACAGTTTTATGGACTGCGCCACATTGGCATGGCTCTCCGACAGCCCAATTACTGTGGATATTTATAGTTCCCCCTGCGCCATTAATTCATCACCAGTAAATCCTCACAGACAGAGGTGTCTCAATCAGCAACATCAGAAACATGATCAGTGATTCATTTCTAGCGCTCACACATTGAAGCCAACTTTACAAAGTGTTTCACAACTAAGAGTAAGATTAAAAAGATCATTAACAGAAGAGAATCATGGCTTAAATGTAAAATGTAGCATCAGTATCTCATAAATATCTATTAAATTTAATTAAGTGCTATGCCATTGTGTGGTCTGCAAAAATGATTATATTAAAAGATATTTTAGTATAAGAGTACCTACCACACCTCCGCTCTATAAAATCACGTGCATGCATAGTTTGAACAGAAGCATGAGCTGCACATATTCTCAGAGCACATTCTTCTTTTACTGAACGCAAGTCTGTATCTGCCCCGGGAGTGCAGTGTACCTTGCAAGTAAAATATAAAACACAGAGGTTGTAACAAAATATTTCTCAGCCAGATTACATTCACTTGACCAGAGAGTGGACATGAGAGTTCCTACTTGAAACAAGTAGCATTAAATTAGGTATGTTACATAAGGACAAGAGGCTTGTGAGTGTGCATATTTGACAGCCCTCCCCTGAAACTATGCAGCCAACACGCTGTAGAAAAGGGAAAAGAAAAATGTCAAGCTATAGATCTCTGGTTTAACTGACTATCCAGCTGAAGTCTTTAGAGAATGGCACACTGACATTTCTTAGCCGCCTCTCTCTGTAAAACTGGCTCTGCCTTGTATGTGACCTTCCAAGGTCTATTTTTGTCAGGTAATGACTGTCATTACGAATGCCTTTGCTTTATGTTGCGTCTGCTGCATGCGGCCGTGCTCGGATGGAGACGTTTAGACAACAGAGGCGCGGCGCTGATCGCGGTGGATCGGACCAGTATCCATGGAACAGCTGATGGATTGTCAAGTTTCCCACATCCTCGCTCGGAGAGGAGGTGGAGGTGCCGCCCTATCAGAGTGTGCTTCAGCGCCTCCAGCTCCCTCTTGATTGCCTGACATTCTTTATCAACAGTCAAGTAATTCTGTTCCCTTGGCAACAGTTTCCTGCTGATACAAAGAACTAGGTATCACCTTGAAAGTTTAAGAGTGCGGTTGGCAGCCTCTGTGTTTTCATTTGCGTGTAGCTGTGCCATCGTTTTCAGGGGGAAACCAGGGTTTAGTCGTCAGGTTTAAGCTTTTATTTTCATCCCCTTCCCACTCTGCCCTACATTCAGGTCATGACATTTCTTCTTCTATTTATTCCTCTTTATCACCTCTGATCGGTCATTGCGGGGCTACAGAGCTTCTGCACAGGGCTTTACTGTAGAGCAGTATCTCGTCTCTTTTTCAGAGTTAAGGCTCAGTCTCAATTAATCTCCAAAAGTATGGGTCATAATGTAACTGTAATTTAATTTACATTTGATACTATAAGACTGACTGTGACTTTGAGATTAGGTTCTCTCAAGCAGCCTGTGTGGAAGATTTCAGTGACATTTCTTTCCCTTTTTGACCTTTTGGGGATTGCGATCGGGGATCACAAAATGTAATTCAAATGATGCTATTAACTCCCCGACTGGCACTGACATGCATCAGCCGTGAATTAAATGGAACAATGTTCTCTTCACTTGAGCAGCACATCATCAGCACAGTGTTGGTTTCCTGCATTATTTCATTTCACTTATATTTTCTGTGAGTCTGGAGAGCACTGTGCCACTTTTCGAGCATAATATACAGGAATATGTTATTTGAATCAGACTCATCTCCAATTTGTAGCTTGTGAAGAAAAAACATTTTCTGGCGATCAAATGTGGCCTTTTCTCATAGAAATCTGTTTGCATGTGCTCGTAAAGTTTGATTTCAAATGGGCTAATACCCATTTTCCTAGAAGGCTCTCTCAAGACTTATATGGGAAATAAACACTGTAGGTGTTTAACATTTGGCTTTTCCCGATCATATAATTAGACAGCTTGTATCAAAATAAAAGCATGCTACTGTCAATCAGAAGTGTTGAATGATGTGAGATGTGCTGGATTTACAGTGGAAGTCTTTTGAAGCACAAATCTGGAAGATATTCGTCGTTACTTTAGAAATGAGTGTTTATGATTTTTATTGCAGCGTGTCTGTCAATCACTCTGGCAGATTGAATAATTGAGGATATGAAATGTGTTACATGTGCTTCACTTAGATGCACATGAAACACTAGTTTGTGTGTAAACATTGATTGTAACTTCAATTAATTTCTAATTTCAAATATTTCAAATGGTAGATAACAAACTGCTGCGCTGCGTTTGTAGTGCCTGAAAAATAAGAGAGTAAAATATGGATGATTTTACCCATCTCACCCCAAAATCCCTTTGTGTGTACTCGCATCTGGCATCTGAGTTTTTCTCATGTCAAAGGTTAGCATGTGCCAAATATTATAGGGTAAGGCGAACGTGCCTACAGACAGAAAGGATTTGAACATCAGAACGGGCTCACATGGCCGGCTGATCATCATGGGTCAAAGGGCTTTATAACATTCACTTATACGCTCGCACTTCAGGTGCACTCATGTGCACAGAGTGAGCAGTGAAAAGTCTGTAGTAACTGTCAAAATATAATAAATGTGAGGAGACATTCAGCCATATTTTTAGGTCTGCAGGAAAAAGGCTCAGACTAAAGCAGGATGTTTATGTTGATTTGTAACAAAATCCAACACAGAGAGGGTAGAGGGAAATGTTTATTGTTTGTCCACCGATTTTGAAACAATTCCTCCATAAATGCAATTGCCTCCTCATTATAAACTGTTCTAAATGGCTGATTTGGAGTTTCCTCCAAAAGCAACTTAAAGGCCTATGGGTGATTTTTCTGTCTACTGTTACTGTGAGATAGATGTTTTTCATATATATTTGGACTTCTTTTGGAGTCACAAGCAGATTTAAGATAATAATAGACACATTTATACATGGTTGGATTATTACTGATTGGATGGTCTAATAAGCAAAGACTATGAGAGTCTAGTTCTTCAAAACCACAAAGGAAAAGAAAATTACCATTTGGACCTTGCTAAGCACTGCTTACTTGACTGAAAAACAACATTATATAATACACGAATTTATACCAAATAGACTCTGTGATTATTTCATTGGTATTTATAAATGATTTAATTCATCTATAAATGAAATTTTTTAGGTCTAAAAGAGTCAGTGTTGCCGTTGTAAAAAATGTGGGTTCCATTGAAAGGTTTTAATTTAGATTTAATAATAGATTTTATTTAATAGATTTTAATTTCTTATTATTTGTATCTATGTATTGTATTTATGTATCCATGCTTAGACAAATTTGACTTCTTTGAACATTGATGAACTGAGTAAAAGACCATAGGTTATCCTGCCAATTAACTGGAGTTTATTCATCAGGTGTGGACAAACTGTCTCCATTGTTTAATGAGTACAAAGAAACAAAAATCAGCTCCCACAAACCATTGGCACTTATGATAAATTTATTGAATATCTTCATTTATATAGACGTGCAATCAATCAATTTCCTTGTATGTAATTAGCTCCAAATTACATAGTTTTTTTCTCAGGAAACTAACTAACTAAATTATTTGGAAATGATAGAACTGTAAAATGAAAGGATATTGTACCTTAGTCATTTGAAGCATTTAAATGTAAGTGGTGCTAGACAAGATAGATAGATAGATAGATAGATAGATAGATAGATAGATAGATAGATAGATGGATAGATGGATAGATAGATAGATAG
>JBAJHX010000049.1:8299865-8331827 GCA_037176925.1 Amniataba percoides | reverse complement strand
TACAGCTTTGCTTTTAGATAGAATAAAGAAAACTTCATTACAAAAATACATGTGAAATGGAGGCCAGCAAAACACAAATGAATTTAAAAAATTCTAGATTTTGCCTTCATAGTGAAAGAATCACGACATCTTAATGACATCCTGCCACCACAGTAGCATAATATTCATGCCCTAAAAACGAAGCCAAGGGATTGTCTGTCCTTGTGCTTTATATATATTTATATCTGCTTTCTTCCATATTATGTGTCCAAATCCTCTGTGTGAAGTTTTTGCCCTACATAGCCCTACAATCAAGTGGTGTCCATAGGTGTGTGCAGCACTTTTGATCAAAACATGACATGAAAAGCCCCACCTTAGATAGATGTCAAAATCAGCCATGAAACATGACACCTGTCAGCGGTGACGCACAAAGGGTGGGTGGCTAATAAATTTAGTGAAGTTTGTAAAAGCAGTTGAGCCATTTAAGAATGAAAGAGGAAGAGAAAAGGGGGAAGCTGGAATGATAATCCCTTGTCAGTATTACAACAGGAACATCTGTCCGCCGACAAAGTTTCCTGAGCCTTACTGTGACCACGCATCCGTGGCCTTTTTCACTTTAAATTGAAGGTATTTGAGTCGGCAAATGTGTCTCCTATATTAGTTTACTCAGCACGGCGGGTAAACTGATATAAGGGGGTTGTACTGTTTCGCTTCAGAAGTACATCAACCAGAACGCAGAAGTGTAAAAGAAAAAAAAAACTATACATGCCATGAGTGACACATGTGATGCACAAACACATCAATCACCGAAGGGAAAGCAACTTGACATGCCATACATGTTCAGCAACGCTGCTGTGCAATTTTTTTGCTCTGAGGCAGCGAGTGCATCGTTAGACCCTCCCTTCCTCGCCGCAGTGGTCACACTTCTCCCCCAACACATGTCACTCATGCGTCACTCATGAGTCTACTCTGAGATAATCACTGTGCCTCAAGCCACTACAGGCGCTTAAGAAACAGGCACTTAATACAGGCCATCTACATTTGCTGACGTTTACGTGTTGTGAGCCAGTCGTGTCTGCTGCTGGTAACAGGGGCGTGCTGCTTTCACAAATGACTGAAGTGCCTTTCAGTGACATTACCTTATGCAGACAATGCATTTTGTGCACACTTGGGTGTTATGTGCAGCTTTCAGAATGACAAAAGAGCTCAATTTTATACCAATATCTTATAGCAATCCAGCAAAAACAAAAAAGTTAGTCGCATAAAAACTGTGAGATAAAACAACTTTCTGCCAGCTGGGTTATGAGACGACGCAACATTGAAACAAATGAAACCAAATCCAAACAACAATTCATAACCCAGACACAAACAGATTCAAAATGTGACCACGCTCAACAATCAATAAGAACAACTATAAAGCTGATCAACAAGCCAAAACAAGCGGCTGCAAATGCCCACCACACACACACACACACAAGAAACAACAAGAGAATAAAAACAGCACACTGCCAAGCTAATGTTCAGTGCGGCACAGCAACGCGGTATGTAATTTCAAATGAATTACTTAGCTTTTTTCCTGTGAGTTCTTCTTCTCAGATGTCGCCAAAGGGGGTCAGGTGGATCTGAGTGTTCATCATCATATAGCACACACCTCCTTCAGTGTGCTATTATAGAAATTGTCCATTATGTGCTGTGCTCTTCCTTGAGTGTAGCCTCTTTTTTTTTATTCTCCGTGGCTATAAAAGTGTGGCATTTATCAGACAATCCAGTCCATCACACCTCAGGGGTGAACAAACTTTGCAAACTGTTTCTCAGACCAGAGGGAAAATCTATCATTTCTCTCCGTTTGGGTCGATCATGGTCCAAACTTCTGGGTCTCCAGAGCTGATGCAGGAAAGTTGGCCAACGTCCTCGTCCTGCTCTTGGCTCATCACAAGGGTTTGGTTGAGTTTTTAGATGCTTTCTATGTCTTTAGGGGAAAAAAAATATGTATTTAGTTTATGGGTCTAATAGCTTCTGCCCCTCCTTCTCTTTCATACTAAATAAAAATTAGCAAATGATCCTTCTGCATTGATAATTAGCAGTCAACGAGTTTAGAGCACAGAGTTAAAATGAAAATGTCAAAACCCCTGCAGAAAGTTTGATAGCACCCATCGCCTTTTAGAGAGGCATTTAAAGTGTCTCAAGTCAAAACACTATAAATGATGAAAAAGATGTCTGCTCATCCAAATATGGCTGCCGGGACTGACATATCTCTTGCTCATTGTTATTTTGTATCTAACAATTTTAATGTTTCATATAAAATTATTTATTCTCTGTGCAAAATGAATAACATATGCCAGTGGTCACTTAATTTTTTTCCCTAGTCCTTGAGAAAAAAAAAGTAGGGGTGAGTATTGGCAAGAACTTCGCGATATTTACACATAAAGTTGAAAGTGACCAATTTAACAACACTGCTCACCTGTCCACTTCTTCTGCTGCCGCACTCGCCTCTTCGGGAAACGCCGCGCAGCGCCGCAGCGGTGCAGCGACACCTTGCGGAGCGGAGGAGCGGAAGTCGTGGCTTTTTTTTATCGATATTAAGACATTGAAAATCGATACTCTATCGTATAGGTTATCGATATTTTTCTCAAAATCGCACATTGAAATACTAAATCTTGTGCTGTGTCTTTGTTAAGGTCTCATAAGGTCCCCAGACTGAAATAAAAGTTATATATGTTATATGTTATATAAGACCTGACATCTCAGAAACGTGCTTTGTTGATATTTGTGTTCTTTGTCACATGTATAGTTTTTGGCTAGTATGTTAGGTATTTGTCATTGTACAGTATCACCTTAGAGTAACTGATGTTATAAAACAGAAATGCTAAATGGAGCAAAACAGATAAACACTTGAAAAGAGGAAGAATTAACATTCATACTTGAACACATCTTGAATTATATGGAGGAACTAAAAGTCACTTGATTTACTTGTGAATAAAAATGAGGGGGATTTTTTATCATGGGCTTTCTTTTTTGACACTGTGACATGTTACAGCGGGGAAAGCACAATAAATTTAATGATAGCTTAATTCCATTTAGCCGCTTTGGTGTCAATGTCCTGGCGATGTGCATGCTGGCTCACTGTCACACTGTCATGGTTAATTGGGACACTTGAAAAGAACTGAGCCATCATCAATGTTATTAGTAACACCTGTGCCTTTCCTCCTACATGACAAGTCAAAATGTCTGCTGCGGAGAAAGGTCGATGGTTGGCTGAAATACCCTTGGGAGTAAAATAGTATTTTCCCCAGAAAAGGGTATCAATAAATTAAAAATTAAAAAATAAAAGTAAAAATTCAAAGGTGTCTGCTCCATCAACCCTGTCACTATCTGTTACTTTGATATATCTGCAGTGTCACAACAATACACTGTATTGTCTCAACCACTGTGATGCAAACATTGGACAAATGGCATCTGGAAATAAAGACAGACAAGTATTAATACAATAAGGAGACTTGGCATGCATCAAGGTTGCCAAAAAAAACAGTCATTTTAATGAAGGCATGTTATCAGACAGCTATTGTTTTATAGAGTACAGAGTGAGGGCAATTCTTCTGCATGACTACTGTGTGCATGCTGATAACGGGGCTGATAAGAGTTACTGTTTGTGTGATCATTTCAGTGCCTGAACTCCACCAGCATGTTTCCCTGCAAATTAAATGTGTCCACTCTGCGACAAAATGTTAAAAGGATGGGAAATGAATGTCTGAAAATATCACCGGGTCTAAGAGGCGCCCATTGTGAGGAATGACTCTAACAATAACTAGCCGGCAAGGTTGACAAACTCCTTTCTCATTTGTACTTTTCCGCTGTAACGCGCCGGTCAATGCAACTGTTGTGCAACGGCGTCATTAGTCACAGAGAGCAGGAGTTATGCAATTTAATTTATCATTTATGCAATTATACATGTTCCCTCCCCCTTTTATCTGTGATGCACGGGCCTTTTTTTAGCCTTCATTGTCAAGGCTTATACTAATTAGCCATTCTTCCCAAAACAAACAATGCTTATCTATAATTATATCTGTGTTATCTCCAGCTCCATTACAGTCCGTTTGTGCAAACACATTATGATAGACATTACATTTTGACGTCAAATTACAGGATATGTCAATTAGCAGAGCTTCATACACAACCGAGCGTCACCGTCTGTCCGCGGCGTATCCTTCCAGGCTGTTGCTTAACGACTTCATGGGCTAAAACCGGGGATATGGGCTTCTGTGTGCCGTTTACACTACAATCTCATCAATCTGTGTAGTATCCACTGGCTCAGTTGTAGCATGCCCCAACACCCCCATTATTCCATCAACAACC
The DNA here is from genome assembly GCA_037176925.1 of Amniataba percoides. Taxonomy (NCBI): domain Eukaryota; kingdom Metazoa; phylum Chordata; class Actinopteri; order Centrarchiformes; family Terapontidae; genus Amniataba; species Amniataba percoides. Next base: position 8,327,495 of record JBAJHX010000049.1, on the reverse strand, counting down.
TGTCAGCGCAGAGGAGAGTGAAAAACAGGCAGCGAGAGATTGGGCATGAAGAATACAAGCAGCCGCAAATTAGAATACTGATGCTTTTTTTCCTTTTTTTTCCTGTTGCAAAAGGCCTCATATGAGTTCCTGCATGCCTGAGAGAATGGGAGTGCATTTGGATTTTAAATAGGAGGGAAAGGAAATACTGTGTTGTCAAAGGTTTGCTTCCAGGAAAACAAACATCAAAAGTAAGCGTGTCACTGTGTGACAATGTACCTCCTGGGGGGGGGGGTTGTGGGACTTTTAAGAACTGAAACTTTAATAATGCAAGAAGTGTTCTGTTTGAAAAGGTGTAACTCAAAATAGGCAACAATGTTCCTATTAATGTTTGAGGTTGAATTTCAGATGGATTCATTTACTGACCAAAAATAACTCTCTTTCTCTCTCTCTCTCAGCTGCAGCGTTTCCTCTGTCACAGGAATGTATTCATCCTATCTGGGTAGATAAGAAGAATCATGTCTTGCTGTATACATCTTGCAAGTATTTGAAATCAGTTTGATACGCCCTCCCCTGAATTAATGGCCTAGATACACACTACACCTCATGGTAGGTGTGTGTATAATGTATATGCCTCCACATGCAGAAGCCAATGGCGTAGACCTACTTAAAAATAACTCTGTCTTGCACCTTTTCGGCCTCAAATAAGCCAAGTTGAACCCTTTTAGGGCATTTGTTAGATTATGACCGTCAGATTATTTGGGCAAGTAATTGTCCCCAGGTGTTATGAACATCACAAGCTTATTCTCCACCCCCATGGTGCTCAACTGTGGAGATTAGGCTCAGAGGAAAATCTCTTCCCTCAATGGAAGGAAGGGAGAAAAGAAGTCCAAACAGGCACAAACACTTTAAGTATGTGTAGCCAATCAGCTTTCTGCTTTGCCTGAGCACGCTGTCCCTCTGGGGCCGGCAATCCAGGCAAAGAAAAGTCCTCCTTTTCCCCACAGGACCTGTAATACCTGTGTGATGAGTGCCACTGCGCTGCCAGCTGCAGCAGCTTCACTCAGTCCCGGCATCTGAAGGCACCACACACAGACAGCACACAGGCCGGAGAACAGCCAGTGGAAAACACACTGAAGCTCTTTACAGCCACCTGCTGTGCTTGATGTAATACAGCATTTTGAGCTGATGGAAACACTCTGTTACACGAAAAGAAAAAAAGATTAATCTGTACCTGCTGCTTTTTAATGCTATGCATAATTAATGGATTATATAATGCTAATAATAACTTGGTTATTTTTACAAGTATGTGATTTCCCAAGGAAAGTACTTGGAAAGAACTATGTGTTTCTGAAATTAATTTATAATTGGACACATACATTGAGTTGTGTGCCCATTAACAAATTTGACATTTTTTCCTGCTGTGCTTTAAGACTCTTGAGGGTTACGCCAGTTAACTGTAAACTGCTGATTAGAGGTGTACTGATTTAAATGACCAAATTACAGTTCTTTCCAAGTAGCTTTCTATGAACAGGTTTCAGCGCTCCTTGTGAGGAAATTATGAAATATTGGACATGTAAAGTGTTCCAATAGTCCAGACACAAAGACACATTATCATTTGATCGTATGTGCAGGGGATACCAGAGCATTGCTGGGAAACACAAGTCAAATGCCTTGAGCTGTCAAGGGGCTGAAATTGCTCTTGTGGAGGGTTCATTGTGTTGCCCCCACTTGTGTATGCATGGCAGGTCAACTGCCTCCCTACACAGTAAATCTAATCTTATGGTTTAGTTTTTATAGTGACTTAATTAGGTATACAAAGGTCAAAGGTCCTGACATTGAATTCTGAATGCAGACTTTAATGCTGGCTTGGAACTATTTAAATTTTAGCAGCTTCATTAGGGGATGAGTGCTTGTCATGGATGATTTGCATCCTGCATATCAAATCGCCCATCTCAAGGAGAAAACAGCATCACAGCGGTTCAGAAGATGATGTGGGATCCATTCTCCATGCTTTCCCATTAACACAGGGACGGTTGTCTTTTGTGATTATTACTTAATGCATACGACAATTAGCAGTGAGTTCTCTCTTGTGTTTTTCCATTAATACAAAATGCTGTTCACACAGAGCAGTAAAAGACTCAACTGCATAGGTAGGTTTTGCAATTAATCTCTGAATAAGACCTAGATAAAAGGGTAAATGAAAGTCTGTCTAGCATGAAATGCTTTTTACTCTTTGTGTTAAGGGAGTTTCATAGCATATATTTATTCTTTTTCTGTGAACATTCAAACATGCAGTGAGTCTTCTGCCACTTCTGAGATTTAAAGTACATTAGCAGACGTGTGATAGAATTACTCTATATGTAAATGAATTCTGATTTTAATATTAATAAAATGTTTTATCATTGTATTTGTTTCTCACGACGACGATCCAGGAACTTCCCATTTATCGGTGAGACACTGAAATGGGAGTCTTTATTATATTTGTAGTTGATTTTTAAAACTTTGTTTCTTTATCTGTTTATTCATTTACCACAGGTGTATTATGCAATATGGCATATGATACACTGTATTCCCAAACAGTGAACTTTAAGCATTTGCCCCCTGATTTGCTTCATATAATGTATTTTGAGCATCACGTCCCCTTACTATCTTTGGATTTAAGGCTTAATGACTGATTTCTCTTTTAAGAGCTTCTCAGAGCTTGCAGATTTTTGTCTCTGTAACTGACTTAATGTCAAGCTCCAGAAAAAGTTCAAAACACATTTCTCCTCCCATCTTTTTTTTTAGTTAATTAAGATTCATCAGTGCTAATTCAGTATGGTAATTTTGTCATTGAACTGCTGGAATGGAAGATTACTGCGTAGACACCCCGCCTCTTTCAAATATGCACAGCAGGAAGTACAGCTACAAGATGATTTTTTTAGGATCTGGGTCTTCACGCCACAATTAGATGAGTAAAAAGCAAAATACGTTCCATAAATGATTTGGACTTCATCATTTTCATTCCGATGATACAGCTGCTTCACCTGCTGCTGAGAAGCTCACAAAAGGCCACATTTGATCCTTTACTTCAAAACTAATGAAGACCGTCGGCGCTGGCTTCATGCCTTTTAACCTTGCAGGGGAAACCACAGATGGTTATATGATGTTAGCTCAAAACAAAGCAGATGACTGATGTTGAGTCTCAGCAGAAGACATTCATTTGCTACTAGTTGTGCAACTCTTTGCACCTTGCCCCGCAATGAAACCACAGCACTGAAAACTAATGCGACCATGTAATCATTCCCTCAGTGCGTGACAAATATCTATTCAACAGCAAGCCTTCTCTCTCTCTTTTTTTTTTTTTAATAAGAACAGGTAGCACACCTCTCACCCATTATAATCATTTCTGAGCTTGGTGTGGAGAAGGATGATAAATGCTGCAGATGTGCTGCACTTCCACACCTCAGTAACATGAAGAAAAACTGTCAGTATGTGTTCCACCTTCCCAGCACGTGACTGATGAACAGCTCTATTATAATCATCTCGATCACACTAGGACACTTTCCCCCATCATCAGATAATTAAGCTGATTTAGTCACACTTGAAAACACAAATGATGTGTGAGGGTAGTTCTCTGAACACTGTGGATCTAAATAAGTTTGTTTAATTTGAGCATAAAGAACTCTGTATTGTGTACAATATCAGTGAGATTACATATCATCTCATCAGTGTGGTTTAGAACAATTGTTAAGATGTACAGCAGGAATAAAATAAATAAGTACAGTGTAGGTTAATACAGCCAGATGGTGTGAAGACTCACTGTTTAGTTAAGTTTGGGGAGACTAGAGTTCAAAATGTATGTTAGTTTCTTAAAGTCATTTTATTTTTGTTGTTCTTCATTCCCACCAGGTATCCATTCGCCGTACACGTACTCTCTGCTTATAGTGGTATTCTTTCAGGTGCTTTTTCAAAGCATTTGGAATGGGAAGCATGTTAATGCCATCATAGGTGGTGCAGCTGCTTATGGCCGCTCTGCAGATGTGTTGCAGGGAGAAAGGCTGTGTTCGGTGGATTGGGTTAGACAGCAGCGGCTCGAAGAACATGCAGGAGTTTGGGTCCTTGTAGTGCTCCAGCAGCCCTGTCACGGTGGGAGCGTGGAAGACACTGGGGTCGTGCACGTCGAAGCTAAAATTGTGGTTCCATTGTTCAATGCGTGCATGTAGCGAGCGGCCGTAGCGGCGGAAGCTAACAGAGAAGAGGTATTCTTCCTGGGCAGAGTCACGCAGCAGGAAGGTGCCTTCAGGCTTTCCCTCCAGCAGCGTCTCTGCCTCGTAGCGGTCCATAACACCCCAGTAACACGGGAGGTTGGTGATCTGCAGCAGGTCTGGAACTAAACAGTGAATGTAATCAATCTGAGTGTGAATGCGGTAGCCATCTTGAGATTTCTGATGCTCAGTCTGAGGAAGTATGGCTCTCGAGGGCATGCTGGTCGCTGTGACCTCTGGGTCAACCAGAGGATCGGAAATAGTGTCACCGGTGTGGACGGAGGTGGAGGTGGAGGCTGAGGCTGAGGCTGAGACAGAAGCTGAGGCTGAGGCTGAGGCCACTACCTCATCCAGAGTGTCCAAACAGCTCTGTAGGAGGAGCTGGTGCTGCTGCTGTCTTTGGAGAAGAAGCTGCTGTTGCTGATGAACGGAGGCTCTGTCTGTGCCGGTCAGCTCGTTCATACCGTGAGCCAGCTTAGGGCCGTGCTTGTAGAGAGGATTGATTTGGGCCGTCACCTCAAAAGTGTGGATCTCTGCATTGGGTGGTGGCTCAACACCTTGTTCGATGCTGATGCGCCTGCGCTCTCGCAACCTGTCGTCCACATCCTCCACAACAGTGGCCATGGATGAAGTAGGGGCACTGCACACGACTGCAGAATCGAGCGTGGGAGGTTGCGTGATGGGGGCCGTGTGTTGTTTGATGAGATACCACTTTTGAGCCAGCTCTGATCCTACGGGGAAAGGGCAGTCATCCAACATCAACTCACTGAGATGGATCTTGCGCCTTGAGGATGCACAAGCAGTTGATGATGCAAGTGCCTGCGGACTTGGTGCTGGTGTCGCAGCACTGTGTGTCTTTATCGGGAAACACTGCCCCATTGCATCTTGGATTTTTTGCCGGAAAGTGCGACTGCTGCTTGACCCTCTGCCTTCACTTTCGCTGGTTGCAGGTAACTCTGCAGAAGAACTCACTGTTCCCAGTCCTGGCCTAGCGTTTACTCGTTCCTGTCCCAGTAATGAGGCAGTGACTTCCAAACCCTGCCATCTCCAACTGTCCGTCAGGGGGGAAGAAGATTGGTCCCTTGCCTCTAGGTCACTCAACAGCTCACTGTACTCAAACCCATCACTGACAGGCCTCTCCACTGCTTGTTCATGGGAGGCAAGGCCTTTTTTCTTCCCCTTTCCACCTTTCCGTCCACTGCCTGTGTCTCGTCGCTCCTCTGACCGGCTCTGCCTCACCTTTGGACGGGCCCCCCTTTCTCGATCTTTCCCTCGGTTCCCAGACTCCTTTGGTAATGACATGATGAATTATGTGGTGCAATGGTTGTGCAACTCTAGGGAGTTGCCACGGGATGACTCGGAATTGTGGTTAGCTCTTTGCAGGATGTTTCCCATCCACATCCCTCGTCTGGGACGTTATTATCATTGTCTGTGCATTGTGGCCGTAGAGAATGACCTCAACCTGAAAAGTAAAATGACAGTTCAGCTTTAAAGCCTGCAATTAAGTTTGAGATGACATATTGTAGCTTTACTAGCCACACACACATTCGGTTGATGGTCTATTGTATTCAGTCAGCATATAATCATTATTCTTTGAACCCAATGCATATGTGGGAACGTACAAGAGAAAAGACCAAACTTCTAGCTGGTTTTGTTGGTTTATAGCTGGCTCTGTCAGGAAGCAACGTGTTTCAACAGAATCGTTTCTGTACTTTATTCTTATATCTTACAATGCAAGTCATCCTGTATACTTTTAAATACAGTCAAAAACAACAAAGTCCTGTTTCTCAGAAAGTATGTGCTTGGTTAATCCACCATATGAAATACACTAGATGTGATCACTATTTTAAGCATCTTTTAAACATCCATTTAAGACCCATAACTTTATAATTTATCTGTGATAAAGTAATACCCATACAATATAAAGCTCACCAGAAAACAGCAGGTTTTGACTGTGATTTTAAACACAAGTTGACATAGCTATAGCTGTTTACTCTGCATTTGAACCCCCTTTAATCCTCTTTTTATCGCGAAAAACATCATCGTCCTCCCTCAAATCCTCTCAGCTATTATCCAAACAAAGTCGAAGCTCGATTAACACAAAACAAAACAAAAAGAAATGTCACAACTTTTTCTCAACTACAATTAAAACTTGCATTAACTACATTAAATACACATAAGATTACATATTATTCAGACAAATCAACCCTTTTCGACGAAACACACGAAGCGACATCATCAACATTAGCGAACAGCTGTTTGGGGGTTAGCAGCTAAGTTAGCGGCTAAGCTATCGGCTAACTTGGCCACTCTTCACTGGGGGAGGAGAGATTAATATATATTTTCCTCCACTTAAATCTAGCTTTCTCGACCGCAACACAAAACGCAAACATACCCGAGAAGTTGCTGTCAAGTTTCTCGACGAAAGGGCGAGTGTTTCTCCTGAGATAAACTAATGACGGTAACAACAAAAAAGAAAGGCGGCTAGCTCACGTTAGCTTCGTAAATGAACTGGCGAGACCTCGCAACCCGGAAGTAGAAAGTAATTGGGGGTAACGGAGGACGTCTGCAGCATTACATCAATACAATACACTGGATTATATGGATTATATATATGAGTAAAAAGACACAAAGCACAAAGTAAAGTTGCAAAAGAACTGAACCTCTTTATTTGGACTGTCAATGATCCGACGGATGCCGCACTTCAGACCATTCACACAAAAATATGAGTGACAGTAAAAAAGTAGAATAAGCATGGGATGCAAAAGGTTCATAAAATATTAGAAAAAAAATGTATGGGGAATCTCCGGAATAAAATATAAATTGTACAAGACAAATGTAATGCAATGCAGCACTACGGCTGGCTGCTTTTAATTCAGTATTCAAGCCTGGCAGGGACATTTAACATGGACCACTTGGTTAGAAGTCTCCATATGACACAGGCTCTGTACCACCTAGTGGATGCTTTGTATGTGAAAGTACACCAATTCGTGAAATGCATTCCCCCACCCACCCCCTCAACTTATTTCATGCATCACTGGAATGTAAACATGGAGTAAACATATTTCCTTGGCCTGTTATTAGTGTTCAGTTTACTCATAATCACATAATTTGAGGCTCAGATAAGCGTTGTCATCCCCTGCTGTATCTTCCATTATGCACCTGCAGAAATCTGCTGCATTGTACCTCTGTGTCTATTTGCAGTAATATACAGGCTCTCTCAAAAGCTACAGAGGCTATGAAAAGGATAATCTGAGCCATTTGTAACATAACACAATTGATATACAGTATAGTGAGGAGTTAAAAATAAGATAAGCCAAGTCTTAAAGTTGTCAGCATTATTAGTGAGTCCTTTTCCTCTTCTTTTTTTTTTTTTGCGGGTGTGAGTTTGACATTTTTAGTAAGTCAGATCTATCCAAGAGCCTGCTCTGAAGAAATCCATGACTAGAATACTACTCGAGACCATTAAATTGACATATTTGAGGATGCTGGAGCTGTGCGTTTCAGGCACCACATGAACAGTTTATCAGGACACAACAGCTAACAGTTCAAATCACAAGGCCAGGAAAGCTATTGTCTCTCTCGTCACTGCATGACCCAAAAAAAAGAAAGAAAAGCAGGCATTACATGCCTCATACAGTTATTACTGTAAATTTACTGAGACTCATTCAGAGTCCACGGATTCAGGGGGTAGAAGGCTTTTTGTTTTCAGGCTCTACCCGGCCAGCTCATGTGTGAGAAGGCGTCAGTTCTTTAATGTGTTACATAGTGAGACAATGGAGTATTCATGACATCACATAACATGAATTGGGCATTATCCCAGAGAGATGTAAACAGTGACATTTAGGCGATATAAACATACAACATTAGTTGCAAGATTTCTGCTCTCCAGCTGTTGGTGACTCTGGGCACCATCAACCACCACGTCCTCTATCTACAACAGTGCTGTATTAGTGTGGCAAAACATGCGATTATAGAAAATAAGCATAAGTTATCAATATCAAGGGTAGAGTAAAAAATACAATTGGAAAAGATATCTGTAAATAACCATCTTTACTAGACAGACCTCCTATGGCTCTGCTGAAATAAAATGTGAATGGTTATCCCTGCCTTATGATGCAACCAAGAGTGATCCAAAAGTTAAGACCATATTACACATACATGCACCTCCGCTCTGCCACATTCAAAGACAGAGGCTGTATAAGACAGTTTTTGATTCAACACTGATACCACATGATAATGTTAGGGTTCTGAGACTGAAACACATCGAGACACAAACAGAAAATATGGACATCGTCAAGCACCTTGAAAAGTATGATTCATCAAATCGTCACGTTGGCCGTCTGAGGAAGAGAGGGCAAAGCGAGGGTGAGGGCGCTGCGCTCCGAAGCATTTATTACAAGATCAAGCCTCATTTTCCAGAGCCAATCATAAAGGGGCCAGAGGGTGGAGATGGGTTTCATTTAGTTTTCTCACCCAGCATTAGAGTGTAAATTGAAAACACTCTACCCTCCTCGCCTTTATCAATTCAATATCAAATCAGCTCTCGCACAACCTCACCAGCCCTTATTCACCCCTCTGGGGATTCCTCGGCACAAAATGAGATTCATCATCATTTATGTAGTAGGGCATAATATAACAGAGACAAATTGCAGCTGGCATAAATTCTTCGAACTGCTGTTCTTTTTTTAAAAAAATTATACCATCCTGTTGCATTTCACTACAAATATCCTCAAATTAACAATCGCACAACCCTTCTCTTTGGCTTTGTAGATGTTCAGAGGACAGTCACTTCTGCTGTGATTATGCGTTTGGAGGGGGAAACAGCCAAGACAAAAGGTATGTCTATAGTTGAATTGCAAGCTTTTTTTGGTCCTCCCTCTCCTGCCTTTGTCACAAAGACATGTGGCTTAGAGAGGATAAAAAGAACCAAGGAAAGCTGTCTAAGTTTTAACCAGCACAAAACAAATCAGTAGCACTGGTTACAGAACAATTATGGTGCCAAGGAAGTGTATTGGTATCGGTTTATCAACACCTGTCTACAAGTGGAAAGTCAGTGAATGTATCTTGGGGCCAATTGGAGTTTAGTGGCTAATATCAGAGATAATTCAATAAAAGTGCCTTTACTTCTGGCTGGATTTTGTTTTTTTCTGAATCTACACATTATGTGGTGCAGGGGCTGTGTTCTGGAAAGAAGCCTAGCTCTGAGGCAGGAGGAAAACAAGAGTAACTCATAGGGCAGAACCCCTTTAAGACAGCACCAATCCACCGTTTCTCTCTCAGACCACGGCAAACTGCGCCTCCGCACATCATGTCACAGTCCTGCAGGTGACATGGAGCAGTTTGCTTTTTTTTCCCCTCTGTCCTGCAATATAATAATCATCTGTATTCCATTTTAATAAACTTAGCTGTATATAATAAAGTACAAAAATATTAGAGAACATATACACAGTTTTTTTGTCATTTTGTAGTGACTGCTTTGCCTGGTTTTCTTAAGCATACGTATATCTTTGTGCTGGGTGATGAGGAACTTAACAGGCCTCAACTGAAGTGTATTTTCCTTTCTTCTTTTCATATTGTTGATGTCCGGTCTGTTCCATCTGAGGAGAGATTAGAAATAAATACGTTTCAAGACATTTTCAATCACAAAATATACAGCACAATTCACATTTCATTCACAGTTCTACTCCCTTTTCTCCTTTCCCAAGGGCATAAAAAGTTATTGATGCCTCTTTATGTGCCATGAATTTTTACATTCATTGCATGCCTTCCATGCATTTTTATGATGTCAGCCACTGAACTTAGCATTTCTTCTCAATAAATAACAGCTCCTTCTTTTCACTGCTAAATCAAAGCACTAATAAAATATCTCACAAATATATAAAATATTATCTTTTTATCTGCTATTGCTGTATATGTAAACAAGAGACCAGGATGTTCATTAATCATTTATTTGTTAATCGTGGAATAATTCACTTTCATTTTAGTTACATCTATGGTTAAATGTCAGTGTATGTGGAGTGTTTGACTGTTTGATCCCTTAGATGCCCAAAAAGATAAACTCACTGTTAAACATACTTTCAGACTTCACTCAGACACAAAAAAGACATCAGTAATCTTATCTGTCTCTGAGAAAGGAAGGAAAATAGTTTCAATTGTCTGAATCTAACTCACAATACCTTTCAAAGTCAGTCACAGAATACTCAGGACATAGTAAAATATTACAGAGCTTGTGAACCTGAAACTTGTTTGACAGGATCATGCAAATTATTCTATTCAAGTACAGCATATGATGCATAGAGACTGTGTCTTTCCCTCACTAAAGGAGCCTGACAGTGACTTGACTAATGGTACTGTATAATTTAGATGTTATTAAATATTAACACACAAATATAACTAATGAAATATGAATTCTGAAAGTCAACAGACTTTTTCATCTCTGTTAGCACTGGGGAATCTCTGTCTGTGTAAATGAGTGTGCATTGCTTTCCCTGATGGATACAAATGGCTCATAAAATCCTTTCTCTCGTCGCATAGTTATAACAAGGTGTTGTTGTCTGCTTGGCAGTTCTGTGATGTTTGCCAGCCAGTGGCCTATTTCGTACTGGGCTGCTGAGGACACTTACCCCCTAAGGCATGCTCTGTCATACTGAGGCACAGTGACTCCAGCGTGGGGTTGATCTCCAGGTCTGCACCTGGAACTTGGCATTCTGAGGGAAAGAGTGAAAACAGTGTCACTCCACAGGAATATATAAAGTTTATTGTTATTGCCACAACTACCATAAAGTCAATTTCTTTCACATTCTTTTCACACATTCAAAAAACGCAAGTGTTAAATAGTGTTTATAATTACTAGGTAAAATACAGTTGCCAGTAAACTGTGTGTGTCTTAATCTGGTTTAAGGGAAAATGCCCAGTTTAAATGTGTACAAGAGTAAATTTTATGATCTTAATATAATAAAAATTATTTAAACTGGGTGATCAATACTAAATGCACTGAGCAGGTCTTTTAGTGGCCAAACAAACAAATAAGATTCAATATTTTCAATGTGCCAATAAGAAACAACAGAGGTTAACAGTGCTGACACTCTGCAAAAACAACATGAGTTAGTTTACAATATAGATTTCACCAGATTATTTTAAGTGGAAGCATTGTGACTATCCTCACTATCTGTTGTGCAGTTTGCAGTTTTTTGACTCAACTTTGACCAATCAAGCTGACAACAGTTGCCCACACACAGTTCTACAAAGGCAATCAATCATTAGATATGGACCTTTTGTTCATCTTGATTCATTTCCATTTAAATAAGATGGGGATGGTAGTGTTTCATCATCAGATCACTTATGTTGCGTCTGTTGTAAAGTATGAGTGGAGACAGCTTCAAAAGACCATAAAAACATGAATCTAATTCAAAACTATGAAAATAAATACTTTTAAGTGTGTGTAATGGACAGTATATGTAATTGTTTTTACGATTGTAAACAAGCACATTTCTTTACTCACACTGTGTACAGTCCTTTTGGTAACATTTGTACAGAACTAAGAGTTCAGACACCGATAAATCTTGTTTTCAGCACATCAAACACTTGCTGCACTGTTCGCACATTTCCCCAAAATAAATGCCAGAGTGCCACATTCAATTAAAATCAAGTCATAGTGCAACAACAATTTGCACTCTGTGACATGATGCTATCTGATGTAAATGTAGTCTGTCTGAAGCCTTTACACTGAGGTGAGGTACCCGATCGCCCCGGCAATCCTCTTCCACTGTTGTATGGCTCAAGTCAAGTGTGCATTCCATGTTTATCGTGAGTCACAGGTTACATTTCACTTGCTTACAAACCAGAATGTGATCTAAAGTGCTCACTCAAGATACTCTCGAGATGTATTCAGAAGCCAGAAACTGTAATTTGTCTCAATTGAATACAGAAAATATATGTAATAATACTCATCTGAAAAGGAACAAGACATGAGTGACTTTGAGAGTGAACCTTACAGGCCAGCGATGGCCATTTGGGTGTTCAGATGGAGACCTTCAAGCAAGCCCCAAGCATTTTTCCAATTTTTGGTCTATTTTCATGTGCACTCTGTACAAGAAATTCAACTTCTCTATTCACTGTTAATTTATAAATGTGACATCTTTCTATTAATTTTATATTCTATAAGATCAATAAGATCATTTCTAACTTAGATATATTTTAACAATCATTTTTGTGTATATGCACTGTTATGTACAAATTAAATAATCATAAATGTTTAACTTTTGACAGGATTATTTAAGTTAGAACAACAAGTAAAAGGTGTCCTAACAGCCAAAGGGTTGAGGTGCAACATCTCCAGTCCAATCTGCATCTATCCTGCCCAATCTTACATAATCTTAAAAACAAACACCTATACAACACGGCGTACATAGGATGACATGTGGGTGCTAAACATGTCAATTCAAGCAACTGAAGCAGAGGTAGTAGAGAAAGATGCAATAAACAAGTTATCATCCTATCTGAGACAAATCTGAGGCTCTAATGCCATTGTTTTCTCTCTTCTCACCACTAGCTATCAGCACAGTGAGAAGGATGATTTGAACAGCACACACACAGCACACACTCTAATCATTTAATGCACAGTCATTTAGAAGACATTATCTACAGTCTTGTGAAGGTAGTATTTAGTTTGAAATGAAAAAATGTCATCTTGGTAAAGTTAAAATATATTTTGTGTATCCATGTTTTCATTTTCTACATTACTCAGAAAGTAACAACAGTACAAAGTAGCTAGAGCTTTAAAACTGGAGGCATTGAAACACCACCGCATTCATAATTCTGTTTAAGTTGTGAGTTTATGGCGCTTGGTAAATGTCCTATGATGACTCTGTTGACCATTACAAATGAATTTGCAATGCTCCTGTGTGGCATCTGGCATACGAGACAAGGCAACCAAAAGGTTATGTATACTGTGTGAGGTAACAGATTGTTTACCGCAGCGTGCTGCTAAGCTGTCTTGTTATTTTGTCCTTGGAACAGAGGGAGAGTTTTGGCATCTGACCAAATGGCCATTTTTTTCTAAACAAATACTGTGTAGCTTGTGTTGTTGGCAAAACCCACCAACAGAGATAAACCTACCACCTTCAAATAATCTCTATTCCATAAACCATTTCCAGTTTAGGTTCAGAAAAAATCTTTAAAAATGAAATGTTCTCTAGATAAATAATATGTTCGCAAACAGGTGCAGGAATAGACTGTGGATGAGTGCATACCATCATGTTAATGAAGAACAAAAGAGGCTTGACCTCATACAATACCTTGCTGCTGGAACATGAGCATGGTTTGTGGGGAGGTGTGGACAGGGAGTGAGTGGGTCCGCTGCACAGAACTGCGGCTCTGACTTGGCATGCTGTTACTGCCCCCGGGGTTGGCAAACCACAGGTTCTATAGAGGAAAACACAAGTTCTCATTACGCAAATGCCACTCATCCTGGGAGGTTGGCATGGTTTGCTTATCTTTCAGTGAAGTCAAACAGAACCTCTTCACGCTATGATAACGATCAATTCATATCAAAATGTGATGCCAAACACCTTGTCCTGTCTTGTGTGTACTGATTAAACTGTCAAAGTCTCCTGCTTTTTCACTTGTTTTTCTTTCCAGAACAAATGTTTACAAAGGTGTATTGAGATTCCTTCAGCATCTAATCATCAGGTCAGTACCTTCAGACACAGTAAATAGATACTGAAGAAAAATTTATGCTGAAAATTGTTAGGGCTCAAAAAAAATCAGTTCAATTATCCTAAATAACCACTTTTAATATAAGAGGTTTTCCTTCACCTAAAACAATTAAAAATTACCAAAAAAAACAAAAAAAAAACATGACTGATTAGTAAATATTTAAATTTCAATTTAAAGTTATCATAAAGCCATGTGACATGTCAAACTGACAAACGGGTGTAAAAAATGTGTATCCAATGACAGGCCTACTGACTTGTCTACCCTGGCCTGGCAGCGCAGGACTTGTGAGTGTGTGGCGTGGAGATGCGCCCCCAATCCCGCCAGGACTCAGAAGACCTATGCGCCCAGCTGGGAGTCCACGAGGGGTCATCTGGAACTGCCTTTGTCCCCGCCGCGCTACACCTCCACTCACAGAGCCTGCTGTGGGGAGGGAGTTGGACCCATAGGTCCAGCTAGGGCAAAAAAAAACCAAACAAACAAAACATCAAAAGTGTCAGAAATCAGTGGGAGTTTAAAAAAAACTGCATTTCAACTGATGAAGCCTTTTTGTGTGAAATGGGAGTTATTACTTGAATGAGGAAGAGAGAGTTAAAGAGAAAAGGGAAGGGAGAGAGATTCAAAGTAAATGTTAGACAGTGAGGATGGGAGAATGTAACATTCACCCGGTGTGACATCTCCCCTGCTAAAGAGGAAGATCAAAGGTAAAAGGGGGCCAGCAGAGTCTCACCCTTTCTGTCGGTACACAGGCATGTCCAGCATAGCTTTCCGAGGGAACAGGCGGAGCAATTTGAGGACCTGCTGCTTCCAAGAGACCAGCCTTTTCTTGTGAGTTTCTGTGAAAGCCTGACAGGGAGAAGGAGACAGAAGAAGAAAAAAGGCATCAGACTTTCAAAGAGCATCCACCGGGTTCAGGAGATGCACCTGGAATTTATCATTTTTAAAGAGGAAAAGGCAAGTTTTCTGCTTTATCTTAAAATAATAAGTTAGTACAGATGATTACACAAGCTTTCTTTAAGTAAGAATTAAAGTAATTTTGTCTACATGCTATTTTCACAATTTACTAATTCTGAGGTATTATTTTTGTGTTGCAAAACTACAGGACAATAATGTATGGGTGCATGCATACAAACGACCAAAATACACTGAGCAAATGATAAAGATTCTTCTTTATATTCGTACCTCATGTATCAGACACTTTTCAATTAGCTGAAGGTAACAGCTGATATTCTCCTCATCTGGCCTTGACACCAGCAGCTGGGTGCACACTGAAACAAAAGGGAAACAAACAAAAGACTTTATATCTCCATGTCCATTGAGTTAAGTAGGATCTGATGATATCCGGTGTATACTAATTAAATGGAGCTTTAAAGTATTTTCATATGCTGTGTAATTAGTCATTTATGTCACATAACTCCGTGTTCACGATTTATGTGTAATTAATTTCATTCTGGCAGAAACATCTTACTCTTACCTTTACCCATGACACGGGTGAACTGTCCAGCAATGTCGCCGTCTGAGATAGGTGTGGCTGACGAATCTCCATCACAGGGAGGTGGGTTGTGGGGCTGGTAGCCCTCTGAGCCTGGCTCTTTGTCCGCTCCTGTTTTTGTGACTTCTGAAGAGGAGGTGGCTGTGTCTGGGGCGGTGGCTGTGTCCGGGGCGGTCTGCACTGCACTAGGTGGGCTGTAGGCCTTGATGGGTGTGATGATGATCTGCTGCAGCTCTTGGAGTGCATTGCGCAGGTTTCCCCCTTCCAGAATATCCTGTCATGAGAAAACATCAGTGTCACATGCTGTGTAAGCTATTCAGAGGTGCGCTTTAGGTTTAATGATGATGCTGTGAGTAGAAATCCAAGCTGTAGATCTGCCTGTAGTTGACAGGAACTGCAAAAATTCAAGCTACAGAAATACTGAAATGGAGAGGAAAACACCGGATCCCCCCAAGTAGAATGAGAATTTCTCAATGGAAACAAAGCAAATGTCACATGATAATCAACGAGTACATATTTCAGTGTAATTTCGAACAATCATCCTGAAAAAACACTGTTGCTACTTTTAAAAACAGTAAGAACAACATCACACCATTTGAATTACCTTTTCTAAAGACCTGAGCACACTCTGCCTCTCTCTGAGTTTCTGGATACTTAAGGCGATCTTATGCCGTGCTCCTTTCGTGACGTTCTAAAAAGGAGAGACAGAAAGTAACAAGATGGCATGAGAAGCAGGCAAGTCATTCCTCGTGGGAATGTTGGGCACTTTATAAAGTTACTAAATAACAAACCTAATCACCATTTGTTTCATTAAAGCCATAGGGCAGAGGCAGAATCGCGCCATTTGTATGTGTGACTGGCTCAATATGACTGTAGGGTGCGTTGCTTAATTTCATGCCTCATTGAGAGTTGATGTATCATCAGGTTTGAGGACAGTAATGTTCACAATTGATAAGGAGGGTGGAATAATCAAAGCCCTGCCCCAGTGTATGGAAAAGGGAGGCTTAAAAACCTGTGACTCCAGGTGCTGCTCTGTGAGAATCATCATCTCCTCATAGGTCATCTGGGAGAAAAGTGATGCATATTTATGAAGGCGGAGACTCTTCAACCATGCGGGAACATCTAGAACAATTACACAGTAAGGGACACAAAAACAAAAGTAATGTTAGATTTCGGCTTATGTCACCACAGCTTTTGGCTGCACTCTGCTTTTACCTGAGCCAAATGCTGCAAGTGCCCTGGGCTCAGTTAGGTAACGAACTCTGACCTTTCATGCCACTGCCGTCTTCCTGAAAAGTGTTACGACTGGAGCCCTGTTCTTCTGTCTGCTCACTGCCTGAGGAGGCTACGCTGCTCTGGGGAGAAAGGGGTGCATGGTCTGTTGGAATGAAGTTCTGTCTGCCCCCTGCGTCGTCCTGGCTAACCCACTCAGAGCCACAAGCCTGGAGACTGGAGGGAATAACGGACATGGACTTCTTCAGAGAGCCACCGAGACCTGGTGAGGGAAAAAATTAATATATGAGAAATATCTAATTAAAAAAACAAACAAATGTTAACAACAATCCAAGACATCTGACATAAAGTACGCCCTTTGCTACAAAACAATTTATTTCCGATGTTTACACCCAAATAGAATATGACAAACTTTACCTGTGTTATTGCTGTTGATGGGGGAGGACATTCCGCCTGGGAAAGGCATGTGTCCGTTCTGGCCTGCTGGAGATGTGCTGGATGAAGGGGACTTGTCGTGCCAGGCATGGCCCGGATCCAGAGCCTCTGCAGAGCTGGGCCATTCGTCTGAGCCCTGCCGCGGGTGGTAGGGGCTAGATGGAGCCCGGGGTGCATAGCCACTGGATAGATGCTCCTCCAGGTGGTTTAGCCACATGGCCAGAGAGGTGCGGTCATCCAGTGTGGTGGCAGGGTGGATGAGTGCGTAGGACAGCAGCTGTCTGCTTTCTTCCACAAACAGGCTACTCTCAATAGTGTGACTCAACACCTTCTGCAGCAGCTTCATGTACTCACATTTGGCCTCACTGTTGCGTGGCTGCAGCAGAGGCAGATGGGAAAGCAGCAAGGACACAACCTTCTCCTTTGGCTCCTGATGCCACTGGCTGACAATTGCTAATAACAAAGGGCAAACAGGAAATTTCACCAGTGATTAATCTCTTATGACAGGTTTAATATGAGCATTCTTCAATTTTGGAAAACAAAAGAGCTAATAGTCTGCAATTATCTGAGATAATTCATAATCCATAATAAAACACTCAAAAAATTCTCAGCTACCTGCATTGTTGGCTTCAGCTTCTAGAATGTGGATCTCTGTGCAGTCTGCCAGCCAGTGTTCAAGGCAGATGTGTAAGAAGCGAGCCTGGGTGCGGGACACCCTCTTCAGGAGGGACAACAGTGCCACCGTCTGTTCACACTCATTCCAGCCCTTGAACCAATCTGTGAGGATACCTACCTGGTCTCGGAACATCATGGCGTGTCTCCTTAGTAAGGAGAACAGGAATGTGTGGCTGGGGAGGGGGGTACTGGAAAGACGTGTCTCTCAGACACAAACAGGGTCAGTCTCACCCCGCACAGCGGGGTCGTATTTGCAGCAGTCCTGGGATCCCCTCAGACTGGACCGAGGGGCCCTCACATGGTTCAGGTGCAGAAGGAACTGCAGATGAGGATGCTGCGTAGATTATTAGGGCAATGAAGTGAGGCTGAGTGTGTGTCAGCTGAAGTTGGTAGGGACACAAAGAGAAAACCTTTTTCCTCACTCTGGCATGTTCAGGATCACATCATCCGTATCCTATTAAATGAACAAACAAAAAGAAATATCGTAGATGACACAGATGTCTTTAATTTCTTTCAAACCCATGATTTACTCAGTACGTACCCATCCCAAATATGCACAGCTTTACAAATGTCACAGCATCATTCCAATATTTTCAAATATTTCAAACAAGTGAACATGCGTGCCTTGCCAGATTAAGTCCATCTATTCACCCCACAGACTCTGAACTGGATTATGTTCTTCCTGTGGTTTTAGACTGTCTTGTTTAGATTCAGGCACTTGCATTTTTTAAACAAGAGTCATGATTTCCTTAAAAGATGATTAAGATGACTCATCAGCTTCAGTAAGTGACAAACTGAAATGAAAATAGTTACATAAGATAATATATAAATAGGGCAACACATCAATGTTTTTGATACACAAAAGGATGTTAATGATGAGGAACACACATCAAATTGGATTTAACTCTCTCAAACTAACTATGACTGGAAGGGTGTTATCTAAGGTAAGATAGTACTAATAATCTTTAACACTTCATAGGGACTCTTGGTCATTTCACTCATGCTGCTTGACTCACTCAATCATAACAATAAAAGTGTAAGCCATTCACAAAAGGTGTGCCAAACACATTATCCAAAAGATAAGAGTCTAGGTCAGTAACACCTAAGCCCACTAAAATAGGCTACTGTCCCAAGAATAAAGGCTGCACACCACAACAGATAACCATAATATATATAAGTTACGCAAGCATAATCAGTAGTGCTGCTGGTATACCACCTGTAACATTATGAGTTGTACCAAGTTTAATTCAAGAACAAAGCTGACTGTCTGGTCTGCAGGCTGTTATAGTGATTATCTCTGTTTGGTTTAGTGAGTTGAAGCAGACAAACATCACATAGCTGAACTTGAGCCTGGTCCACAGCGACGCACACCACAATGACAAGTATCACTTCACCAGGCCAAAAAAGAAAAAGAAAAATCACATGACAACACCAAAAGGGGCCTCGTCAGAAAGCTGCATCAATGATTCATCTGTAGGTTGACCCTGCTTGACTTTATAAATAAAACAACACTAATGCAAGCGGTAAAAAACCCTCCCACACTTGTATCCAGACTGTTTCATCACAGTCGCAGATTTAATCCATCCACATCAATGTCACACCGAAGCTTGGGCCAGCAGATGTCGCAGTGTTTGACTGAATAAAACGCCTCGAAATAGTGAATATTTTCCCAAAACAACTGCTTCAGTGATTCAAAAAGCTACCTCTGCCCCCATCAGCAGCCTGCTCGGCCTCCTCACTGAAGAAGGATTCAGGATTTGTTTGGTTTAAAGCTGCAGCCTTGTCTCCGTTTCGCACTACAATGTTAGCAAACCGGGACGTCAAAAAACCATTAAAACGCACTTTCAGTCGACAACGGGTTGTAGCTGGTTAGCCGTATAAAGTTATATGAGCTGCTGTGTGCGATGAAGGGACTCAAAAGGGTTGTTGTTTACCTTTGTTTCAGGTGGCTAAAGAAGTGCTAATGCATAGCTAGCTCGACGGCGCAGCTAAGTGCTAGCCTCTTTTGGCTAACAGATGCAATAACGTGAGCTTAGCTGGACAAAAGCGCAGATTTGGATCCCGTGCGAGGCGTCCCTTAAGGGTATTCCGTTACACAGCGGCAAGCTCCCGTGGTTTCGAGCCCACCATGCTGAAGAATGTGTGTGTAAATTGTTTATTGCAGTGCAGAAAATAAAGAGAGTACGTCTGGAGAAAGCTACTTCGATTTTGAGTTGACGTAAGACGTGGGCAAGACGTCATACGTGTGGAGGGCACGTTGTCCCGCCCACAGTCTGGGGAATAAAAAGGCCGACAGCTGAATACTGACTTTGTTTAAAAAAAAATATACAAATTTTAATTATATATATTAAAAAAAGTGTTTTATTATTTACATAGGCAAATTTGCTTTTTTGTTTTTTGTGTTTTTTAACAATAACCTTTTACTATTCTTAACATTTACTTCATTCTCTTTCACTGGATTAATGAAGGATTATTTTACCTGTGTTTTTTATATGAGATAAAATCAGATGAAATAAGATAAGACAAAATAAGATGAGATAATACAATGTAAAACAACATAAAACAAGCCAGAAATGTATTAATCATAAAGGAAAATCTTGTGCCAGAGATTGTTCAAAATTACAACAACGTAAGGATTAAAAACAAGAAACAACAGACTAGCAAATATAAAGTCTATCAGAGGCAAATGCTAGAATGAAATAGAAAATAATAAAGAGTCAAATAAGATACTGAAATAAGGAAACTAAGAAAGGAACAACATGCAACACATATTATACTGAACAGTATTATTGGCAATTATTTAAAAATTAAATGTCAATGTTAAAAGTATTTTTACACATGAAGATATATATATTTATTTTTTTATTTACAATAACGTAAGGCAGAAAATCTTCACTGCTGAAGCTGCAAGAACTAAAAATTCCACCAACTGATTTTTTTAGGTGGTCTAGTAATTTGATAACTGGCTGTTTCAGCACCAGAGTCAACAACTGAATATTTATAAAGTAGAAAATAGTGAAGAGAGAAAATGGAGCAACTTCAGACACAGTCGTGGCCCACAAAAAAAGTGAATGGTGAAAGACCTGCTGTGATATAACTGATTGGGGTTGGGTGAGCTGCAACATGCCCAACATTTCCACCAGTAGAGTACAGTCGAAACACAATTTGAATACAGTATTAGTTTGCACTTTTATGCTGACAATATTCCCAAATAATAGAGAGGAATATCGATTAAAAGTGGTTGATTTAATCCCTGGCTCCTCCTGTTCATGTGTTCTTGAGCAAGACATTGCACCACAACTGCTCTCAATGCAGTGTTATGTGAAGTATTCAGCGGGAGAACAATCCGGTCCCTCCAGTTTCAGTTTTTTTTTGACAGTGTTGTAAAGTGCAGGATGTGACTGAAGGGACATGTTAAATTTAAAGCAGGCAGAGAAGTGGTGCAAAACAAAGCAAGCGTACAACACGTGTTTGTGCAGTCCACATGCATCCACTTTAATATGTGTGATGTATTGTAACCACATATGATACATATATGTTCACACCATAAAGCAACACTAATGTAATACTGTGACACCAACCTTTTATTTTATGGAGACATATTAATTTTGATGTGTTTTACTGCATATATTTCTATTTGATTTGAGTTTAATGCCGATCATACTGTTAAAGCATTTAAAACGTCTGTGAACCTTTTCATGCTTTCAAGTTTCTATTTAACGTCCATGGTGGGGGAAGTGAAAGAAACCAAAATGACACAAGTGGCGGCGACAACATTTGGTAAAACTGAACTTCAAAGAGTACATGGACATATTAAAGTCAAACACAACCTGTCACACCAACATTCATGGACTTGGCGTGCGTGTTGTCTATGCATTAAATTAAATGATGGTCAGAGTGTTTGATGCAAGACTCAACTGAGTTTGCACGCCAGAGTCATCTGGTGTTGCTGAAAACAGGAAGCAGCACTGATGCATGCTCTTTCTGTGTGTCTGCCCTCCCCTTGCCATCTTCAGGAGGATCTTGACAGTCTCAGAGTAACTGTCAGCCAGACTGTTTCAGTGTCACTGTGAAGGCAGAAAAGGATCCTTCGAGAATGGTAAGTGAAACTGATGCAATTGCTTGAAAAATGTTGCTTTTCTGTTGAAATGTGCTGGATTTGACAAACTGTCATTCACAAGCGTTTGTGTAAATATATACTTTTTGCTTCAAAAATTGCGACATAAGCCAACCATCCCCCGCGCTCTCTTATACAGGAAACTACATTCTTGCATGTTGCAGCAAAAAAAGAAAAAACACTTCCTGCCCTCAATATGTCAGAATAGTGTTATGAATGTTTAATGCACACATGCAAGGTGGATAGAGACCTCAGCGTCTGAACAGACCGAGCAGACATTTCTCACCGCAATTCTTTCACCACTTTTCTTTGTTTCTGTTTCTGGTTTGTAGACCAACCACCTAAAGGGCTATTTTGATATTTCTTAGATTGATGTGATGTCAGTGATGTGTTCTGTTTTTTTTTATACGCCATTTTGCAGTCAAGCTCTCTGGTTGTGTGTGAGGTGGATGAAACTCTGAAAGACAAGCTGAAAAAGTTTAGGTTTCGAAAAGAGACCAACAATGCTGCCATACTAAGTGAGTAGTAAAGGCGACTGTTACTTGCATAGCTCCACCCTGACATATTTGTAACGTGATTAATGCAACTTCAAGTGCCATGTAAACATCAGTGCATAACCAAATATCAAATACAACCAAAAGCCTAAATATTAATTCTTATTTATCAGTGAAAATAGACATGGAGAAACAGCTTGTTATCCTCGAGGAGGAATATGAGGCAAGTATAATTTTTTAATTCAGTCGTTTTTGTCTTATTGGTTGGTTCATTCTGCTTTAAGAGTAACTTTAACTCAACTTTGTCTTTTAGGATATCTCACTGGATACGTTGAGAGATGAACTTCCAGAGCGGCAACCCAGATATCCTGACTGAATGTCTTTTTTAACATAACAGTCCTAATTCATGCAAAGTTCTCTGCAAAACCTGTGAAAAAACATTATTTTAATTCTCCTTTAAGTTGACCTTCCTTGACAGTGGAGAACATTCATTGTCTACAGCTACAAATATGTCCATGCTGATGGGAGGGTGTCTTACCCTCTGTGCTTCATATTCTCCAGTCCAATGGGTGAGTGTTTACAGTGTCTTAAATCAAAATGAATCTCTCTCTTTGAATTATGATGCTGAAGTCAGATGTTACACTGCAGCAATGATGTATGTTAAACTGATTGAGTTAAAAAATGACAATTTCAACAGGATGTAAGCCTGAGCAACAGATGATGTACGCAGGCAGCAAGAACAGACTGGTCCAAGCTGCAGAGCTCACAAAGGTAAAAATCACAGAATGATAATGCATTGAATGTTAGAAGGACAGAAAGCTCTAAAATCAGTATTTAATCTCATTAAACTTCTTTTGAAACTTTTTTCATTTTTTCCAAACTATAGCTGTTAATCATCAGTCTAATGGGGCAATTAACTGAATGTAGTCTAAAGCCTACTAATTATCTTTAAGTTGATTGGCAAGGTGTTTTCTTAGATGCTTTTTTAAATTATGATTCTTCTACCCAACAATTTATTAACACTTACTTTGACTTTTGATTATTTAATATCTACATCTCAATTTTAGCTCCTTCTTCATAACTTTAATGTCTTTACTTTGTGAGGTGTTTGAAACAAGAAACGCAGATGACCTGACAGAAGAATGGCTGAAGAACCAGCTGGCATTTTTCCGCTGAATACATATCTCCCATGTCTCCAATACTACCAGTTTGTATCTTTGTGAAACATGCTTGTCAATTTTAATGTTAAATTGCTCTGAATGTTATTGCAATTAAATGACTTGCTGTCTTAATTTGTCAGTTTTGCATGAAATCCATCATTTAGACATGAAACTAACTAAATCAAATCTCTTATAATGTTAAAATGGACCACAGACTGTCCCGTACTTCTTGGGCTGATTGTAAAATAAAACGTTAGATTTATGGGATTACTTAGAGATTCCCTAAATCCTTTAAAGAGGAAAAAACAACCTTTGACCATCAGGTTTCTTACAAAATGTCACCTGCATTTTATTGTCAGATTCAAAGCCGTTAACACAATGACCTGTTGAAAGCTGAGAGAAAAAAAAAAAAAAAAGACACTTTTACATGATCCTGTACTGAATATTTGACAGACAAAAACAGAGGAATGGTGTACACATAGCTACTGGTGCTCAAGTTAAATCTACAAATAAAAACTGGATTGAAGAGAGACATCCCCGGTTCCAAACCAATTAGCATCTCGCACACAAAATTCATTTGATATCTGCAATCAGTGAGAAAAATACAGACCCGGCCTGAGCTAATCTCATGGGTTAGCGAAAGGGCAACACTGCCACGTTTGGAGCTGATCGTACAGAGATGATGGGCAGCCACAACCACACTGTCTGGATCACAGATCTCATTCACTGTCACTGGCATCGCTGGAATCTGAGCCTCTCTCACTTCCACTTCCGCTCTGCGCCCTCTCGGAGCGGTCGCTGCTGCGGTCGCTGCGAGCCGGGGAGGCGCTGCGACTCCTGCTGCCTCCTCTGTTTCCCCCGTCGTCATCGCTCCCGCTGCCCTCGTCCCCGCTGCTCCTGGCTGAGTTCTTGGGCTCGTTGTCGTCGCTGTCGTCGTCGCTGCCAAAGATCTCCTCCTCGTCTCGCATCTCCCTGGTCCTCTCCTCGCCGCTCTCACTTCCGCTGGCGCTCGCCTTCCTCCTGCGCTTTCTTCTGTCCTCGTCCTCTTCGTCGTCTTCTCCCCTTTGTTCGCGGTCTTCATCGTCCCTGTCAGACTCGCTCCCAGAGTTCTCTGCCTCACTGCCGCTGCCTTTGTCCTTGTCATCGCCTGGAGGAGACCAGTCAAATATCACAGACAGAAATAGACACTGATTAAAAAACCTGTCATCATTGCAGATGGTGACTGACCCAGCAAACACGCCACAACTGCAATGCATTGTAGAAATAGTATAAATTAAGCAGAAAACTGACCAGAGTCCTGCATGTCCTTGTCGATGTCAATGTCTTCCTCCTCATCTTCTGGCTCGTGGTTCTCCAGCTGAGCTTTACGTGCTTCCTGAGAATCATAATGAAATGCAGTTATCAGCACACTGCTGCTGATGATAAATCCAAGTTTATCCATAATGTTATGGCAGCTAAGACTAGCTGAACAAAGTTAGATAACACTGCAGTACATTTATTTATTGAATCACCTGTAAAGTAAGAGTAAAAAATGTATTTGTCTGACATCAAGAAAAAGAGTAAAGTAGTGTGTGTGTGTGTGTGTGTGTGTGTGCTCACCTGGGCTTCGAGCTCCTTCTCATTCATATCTCTGTGCTTACACACCAGCACAGCGTTTGTGGTCGACTGTGCCCCAGCCTTGGCTCTTCTCTTGCTCAGACGCACCCTGCAGTTTAGAAGAAAAAAAGCCATCAGATGGGCATTTCCCATGAGAGTCTCACATGTCATGGTGGTTGGAGCGGTTTTGTTCAATACCAATTACCACTAACACATCTAAAGCATTACACTCTACACTTGTGCTTGATTGAAACGTATATGCTGCAATTATTCATGTAAAAAGGAAATCTCCCATTTTTCATGTTGAGGTGCAATAACAAATCTCTTCTCTGATCATTGACTTGCCTCGTCTCGAGCTCGTTGTAGTAAACACCATCTCCATCTCTGAAGATAAAGAAGTAGTTCTCTTCGTAACCCTTGCTGGCTTTGTTCTTCACATTCCAGTTGTACTCCCTTGCTATCTTGTAATCATACCTGAAAAACAGAAAACAAAATGCATAATTATTACTTCCTAATATAAAATTTCAAACAACCAAATCAAAGAAACAAGGCGATTCTTAAAAGCAGCACAGAGATCCATGATGAAATATTTTAACGTACAGATCTTCAGGCATGTAATCCATTCCCTCCTCAAAGTCTCTCTTGCGCTTGCGAATTGTGTCTTCATTGGGCAAGAAGTAGGCCACAAACTGGTTTCCTTCCTCATCCATCATACCTCTGTGTTGAAGAGACACAAAATGTAAATTAGTATTTATACAAAAATGTTACTGTGGAAACACACATGAACACAGCAGGTATATTTCACACACCTGATCATGGCCTGAGACATCATTTCCACTCCAGCTGGTCCTGAAATGTCTTTCGGTGCAGGATCAGAGTCAAAGATGACCTGAGCACATGGGTTGATCCACATCTGGGGAAAAAAAAAGAAAAAAAAGATTATTATAAAGTTCCAAGTTGTCAGTTTAAGGTATGTTTACAAAACAAGCCACTGATGAAACAACTTTTTACAGCAGTATATAAATTTGCTCTATTTTGTTTTGTGTCATTTTTCAAAACATTAAACTGAGAGAAATTATAGCTCACCTTGAAGTCAGGGAACACAGGAAGTACTTCCACAGGGGTAACTCTGGGTTTACTGTAGTGCTGCGTAATCTGAAGGGAAACATCAACATGTTTACAAACCATAGTTCATTTTTTTTTACCCAACAATGGAAGTCAACCAAAATTATTTTTGTATTTTGTATTAATATGCTAACTTACATCTGTCAGCTGACCATAACAAACAGTCTTTAGTTTGACGCCCACTCACCGGTTTCTGTGCATCCTCAAATGTCTTCTCAATAGCAGAAATCTGGCTGTCTCTGTCCTTGTAGATTTCTTCTTCTGTGAATTGCTGTTTAACAGACACGCCAATCCTAAACACAAAACATGTCACAGTTATACACACATAAAAATCACACTAATATGTAAGGTCATTCCAAAGTGAACACACTTAGCAAACTTACTTGACTTCCACTTTCTCGTTAGAGACGCCATATCTGTTAAACTCTGTAGAAATATACTCTGTCTTTCTCATCCACGGGACCACTTTGGCGTGCTGCTGCGACCTTATAGGGATAAAGGAAAGTTTAAAATCCAAACAAAAATTCTCTACATGAATCTATAACAAGCGGCCTTACCTCTTTGAACTGGATGGAGCCTGGATGTCCTCCTCCAACAGTTTTTCATCAGCAGGATCCAACAGTACTGCAATTTGAAAAGACTTGGCTCAGTCTACATAGACATTTGAAAAAGAAGAGTTGGCTCTGAAAAAAAGTGGCGAATAGGATGTGACAACACCTGGAGACTTACTATTGGGGTCTATGCGGTAGGTGTCTGGGTTGATGAGATCAATGGTGACCCCGAGGTCTGGCTCTGTCAGGAGCTCATGCTTGTGCTGCTTCTCTAGAGAAGTCGCTTTATACTGTACAAACCTGTCACAACAAAAAAATAAAACACAGAAGTCAAGCTGTGCCCTCGCTCACCTTGTCGACCGTGGACTGAGAAGCTGGATGTTTACCTGTGCTGATCAAATGGATATGTGATGAATTTGGGGTCAAAGGGGATATCCGGCAGACTGTTGCAGTACTTCACACGGCAGACCACCCCTGACCTGTCACGGGTAAAAAAGTACAGGAAACACTGCTTTTACAAAGAGGCACACTCCAGTCGATTTACTTTTCCCATGTATCAAAGGACTCAAACAGATTTATTGCCGAGTGGGTTTTCACATACAAGCAGTTTGTCTTAGTGTGTTGGTGCATAACAACAGATAAGCAGGCATGAATATAACTAATGTAACAAGCATAAATTAAATATAAAACAGAAAATGAACTAAATTATATATATATATACACACACACACACACACACACACACACATACATATATATATATAATACAAAAAATAAAACAGGTTCTTAAGAAAGAAAGATTATCT
>JBAJHX010000049.1:8259047-8299765 GCA_037176925.1 Amniataba percoides | reverse complement strand
TATAAATAAAGAAAATATGTATATATATTATGCCTCATTTGAATAAAAGGACTGTATAGATTTGTATATGTGTAAAATGGTTGTTATGTATGTACAAAAGTTCAGAATATTCATGTAAGTTGAGGATTAAAAAACATTTGCATAACCTGTAAGATACAATATTAGTCTTCTTCTTTAAATTAGAGTTGTGCAGTAAGATGGTATATTTAATGTAAGAGACTTTTCCATTGGGTTTACTTTACCATACATTTTAAGACCTGTGCTTGTATTAAAACAATTGCAGAAATGTTGGACAACATGTTGTTTGAAGCTGAGCTGATGGCTGAACAAAATGCTTTCAAAAATCTTAAAGTTTCCATTTATTGCATTAAACACTCATTAGAGCTAAATGAACTTACCTCTCTGGGACTGTTCTGTGTGACGATGGCCGACTGAAAAGAAAACACACATTCATCAGAATAATCACCATCTCTGATAAATTAATACCAAAATGCAACATAAAACATTTCAATTACATCTGACGTTTACTGTCATTAATAATCTCCTACTGTGTCATTCACCAGCTCCTATGCGTTATGCTTGGGTTGAAATATATTTATATATATTTTGTAAACAGAAAATAACTTATTTCTACAGGTTTAAAGACGAACGTTATATATTTGTAAAAAGGTATTAGGTAAGGTAAGGTAAGCCTGTCCAACTCAACATTAGCAACGTTAGTTAGCATTCACACTGGCTAACCATGGCTAGCTCACATAACATTTACTTCCATCACCACAATTTAAGTCATTTGATTTTCGTCTACTTTTACTAGGCCTGACTTTAAAGACCTCATTAACCTTTTTAACTGATATAAACAACGCTAAATAACACGGTTTACGTCACGCTTGTTTGTTTGTGTAGCTTGCTAACTGCTATTGTTAGCTAAGGTTGGTGCAGCTGAGCTGAATAATAAACAAACATTGAATCGTATCTGGGTCTTTAATATTGACATAAATAGTCCGATTTGAATAAAAAGCTCGGTGAACTTGTTTTTTTCGGAAACTTACCTGTGGCCGTCTTCTCGTTGAGCTTGTGTCTGAATGGTCGGAGCCATGTTTACGTCAAAGTTTTGTCTTTGATTGTTTGCGCTCACAATAAACACAAACACATCTGATAACAAACAAAACCCGTTGCCCGAGTAAAACTACATGCAGATGTTTAATCCAACTACAATCGGAGATTGTATCCAGTTATTGCATGTTTATTTTATCACCCGGGAGGAGAGAACAGCCACCCGGAACAAGATGAAGAATGAGGCCTTATTTTATCATGAGCGCCACCTGCTGCTCCGGAAGTGTCAGCTTAAAGGTTATTTCAAAATAAAACTTGCAGTTTAAAAGACACTTCCATTTATTCAGCATTTGCATACAAAACAACACTGACTTTGCTTGCTTCAGTTACAAAAAGGAAACTGAAATTATCTGCTGGCTTTGTTCAAAAGTAAACATTTTAACTGACAAGCTTGCAAAGATTTTTTACATCATAAAGGCTTCTTTCACTTGTATTTCATTCATTGATATAACAAATGATTCCTGGATAATCTTTCCATACCCATCCCCCCCTCTTATATGTCTGTCTTATATGTGATATTGTTCTTTTAACAAAATTCACTTTTTTCAGATTTATCTTGTGATCAGCATCTTTACATTTGCCATCGAGATGTTTTAAGTTATTGCGTGAGCCCAGTATGAAGACTGAGCCATGCCATAACAGATGGTTATAAAGGGATACATGACGACTGAGCAAAATCCATCTGTGGATAAAGACCTCAAGATGTGGTTGAATGCTCTGGAAAATGTCCCTACTGAAGGTGACGTGTTAGTGTGACAAACATAAACGCCTTGATTAAATTATGAACTCATCATAATCTGTAGTGTTCAGACGTAGCTAAACCCAAGCACAATGCTCCACCACTTCCTATATTTAACATTAGCTCTTTGTTAAAGGTTGTGGCAGCAAACATACACCAGAATGTCTCATGATCATTAATTACATTCATATGCATAACTTAGAACATATTTACTGCAATCTGATATTTAAGAACACAAATATAGCTGCAGGCAGAAACAACGGTAGTTGCACAGAATGGCAGTATGACCAAAAAAAATGTCAATAAAAGTCTCAAAATGGGGTTTAAGGAAATAAGGTGAAGCTGCTCATCCTTCATGAACCAAACGTTTCTTACTTACTTATATTCTGCTTCCCCCAAAATCTTAAAGTGAAAACGTTAATGTTAAACTGGTGGGTGTGATACACATCAATCACTCCTCTATACCGCTCCACCACCTATTAATAAAAGGGGGCCTACATTTAGCTATGCTAACAAGGACTGTGCACAGCAGTCAGTGCAAAGGAAAAACAGCTTCTGCTTTTCATCTTCTGTTCTTTAGTCACATAACTGCAACAGCCCTCTGTTGAGAGTCCTTTCAGCAGCACACTCCTTCTCGTCTCAGGTCTGCATCTCCGGCCGTAAGAGGGTATCAACTCTGTGAATGGAGACAAGAGGTTAAACTGTGCATACAAATGCAAGCAGGTTATATTTAATATACCATAAAAACAAAGTTTTTACCTGCTGCTCAACACGTATAGTAACGGTCCAAGATCATCTGGCAACACCCTGTAACATCAAAAGATTGGTTTCATTAACCAGAAATGTTCACTAACCCATGAAGCGAATACGAACAACACTGATTCCATAATGGACATTGCCCATTGAGTCTTAAGTGTTTTTCCAGGAAGGGCTCGACGACTCTTAAGGGCTAAATTTGGGTCCTATTAAGAAAAGGGGGACAATGTTTTAACTGTCGACACATATCAGTCTACGTTATTTCACTGCCAGTGTTGCTAGAAAAAACAAAGTTATAAATCTGGGGCTTGTACCACAAAGGAAATTCAACATAACCTGTCTCTCTTTGTGTTAACTGGCTTCAGTGATTGTGGGTAACTCTGGATTTTCTGATCCAATTATCAGGGCGTTCATGTGGAAGATTTGTTCATTATAAGCAACATTGTTAGAATCACCACTGATTTAATATTAAATGAGTGAAAGGTAAAACAGTGATATACCTGAAGATCTGGTAACACAAAGAGCAAAAAATGATATTCAATGAGGTGAAAAATGTACACATCACACTGTAAGAATAGACCAAGAAGTTGTAAACAAAGGTCAATATATTTCTGTAGTATGAAGTGAGTTTTTTATGCCATTTTGTCTGAGGGGGGTGAACAAGCACAACCAGAAGTTGCCAATGGAAACACATCTCTTACCCATCTCCCTGGTAAAAGCCGCGGTCTTCGTAGAACATGGACAAGAACTGCCAAATACAGAACGTCTCTACCCAGAAGATAACAAACAGGAACCCCAGCGACAGCAGGACTTCCCACAACATCCTGGAGCTCTGTGAGGACACATGCAACAGACATAAGAAACAAATTATAATCTTAAGTAAACTGTAAAGACTAGACTAAATTGAGGAATAACTTTTATATATAGAAATGTACATTAAAAAGGGAATATTGGAAATATGATGAAGTTATTATCAAGTCATATGTATTGCACATACTGCAAGTAAGCACACAATGTTTTTTCACTTATATATTATCCACATACTCCATTCACCACCATTTTTATTACCTGTGATTTTTTTCACCTGACAGTGAAGTATGGGCATCGCTTCATGTTGGCACATTATGCTTTGTAAAACAGAACAACCACATTACAGCTGCTTGTGTTTGTGTGCCTTTGCAGTCATTCATGCACAGCCTCCATGCATGTTTATATTCACATCAGCTGCATTAGCAGCTGCAGTTAGCAAACACTCGTGTAGCCAGTCATCATATTTTGACTACTTCTAGCTGAGTCGCGTCAGAGGAAGAATAAACAACCTGTTTTCACAGCTAAAGTCTCGTTAGCTTCACCCGTGTTGTCGTTAATGAAGCTAATGCTAATGCTAACTGTCACGCTGCAGCTGGTCGAGTAAACAAATCTTGGTCTGTGTTGTGAGACAGTTTACTTACTCAGTTCAAAGACTCTCGAGGCGACATTTCTTCTCCAGACGAGCTAAATGTTTACCATTGTTTGTTTTGCCCGTCACACGCCGCATTCATTTCCGCTGATGAAGCTCCCAAGCTGTGGTCTGCGGACCTACGGAGGTCCCGAGTGACCTTCATGGGTCCTGTTTGATTTTTTTTCCCCTCAAACACACAGAAGCATTGCATTACTATTTATATTATTTTTATGATGATATTATATCAGGTGTGCTGTGGTACCTTCCCTGCCAGTTTTCAATAATGTGATGAAAAAGATTATAGTGATAAACCAGATTGTTTATAAAGATGCATATTTATTTACATCTATTTACATTCCTATATTTATTATTATATTATTTATTTATAACTTATCTTTATATATAGTCCATTTAGAAACTTTCTCAAAATGACTGAGTCACTTGAGATAATGAATGTTTGAAATAATGAAATGATCTTATATCTCAAACGTTTCTGAAAGTTATTAGTTACACTGAAACTAGAGTATGTCAAAATTATTATTTAGTATATCAACATAATGAGTAATGTCATCAAAATAATGACAAACATGTTCAAATGCTAATTTACTTATCACGAAATAAAGACTGGCCATCTCTATT
This sequence comes from Amniataba percoides, assembly GCA_037176925.1. Classification (NCBI taxonomy): domain Eukaryota; kingdom Metazoa; phylum Chordata; class Actinopteri; order Centrarchiformes; family Terapontidae; genus Amniataba; species Amniataba percoides. The sequence goes on along the minus strand of JBAJHX010000049.1, from coordinate 8,295,077 downwards.
TTGAATGATTTATTTGGAGATATTAACTCATTTAAATGAACATTTTGTGCATCTGCATTATTATTTTGAGATACTGATTTATTTGAGGTCATTATAGTAATTTTCAGAAGCCTTTTCCCCCCAAATTAAGAGTTGTAGAACAACCAACAGGAGTCCATGAGGTGATTTTAATGATACCACACTGTCTAAGCATAAAGTTATTGAATGTTTTTGAAGTATCTCTATTCAGTGTTGCATTGTTTAGACATCCATGCATACTGGCCTTACAGCCTGCTGTACGTAGAGACCAAAGTTATCTGTCCATCTCGAAAGATGGCTCATTTGGGTAAAAATATGGTTGTAACTTATTGTTTGTCTACAGTTGAAGAGGTGGTATATTCTCATTATTGAGATACTGATCTAGAAAGTCGGAATCTGTGAATATATTTCAAACTTTACGAAATGACCACACCTGTAAACAAACAGAAAAAAAAAAAACTATGCTATATTTTGGTGGCATTTAGCTTACCTACTGAATCCTCATTATGGCCAGTTCTACTACATTATGTTTAGTGTTTTCTATTATTGTCAAGTTTCCTGATTCTGTCCATGCTTTCTGCAAAGTGGAAATCACAGGACCTACAAACCCACAGTGAGATACTGATTCATAATTCTGAGAAAGCTTCTCATTATAATGACTTACGGGATCTTTTCATTTCTCCATTACATTGGCAGAAATGGGTGCCCGTAACATAGCAACATGCAGCATAACAGCACATCTGAGGTACAAAATAAAAAACAAAATAAAACACAAGACAAGATATACTAAAATTACTTTATTACAGCTGATTTCTGTCCAATATCCCTCTGCCAACACAATGGTAAATATAATACAAACAAAATAGTAAATTTGAACCTATTTTTATTTTGTTTTATGAATCTTTTTACACAATTTAAATCCACTTTTAGTACTTTACCATCTCTTATGTAGTATCTTCACAATCTCTCTGACATTCAATAACAAGTTCCACCATCCATCTATACATTTTAATACAGGTTATGAGTTGTAGTGGTAATGTGCCAAAGAAGAATACTGACATCTTCAAAGAAATGCAATATCTTTTCATTATTTGCCTGTCACCACGTCATCTTTTCAAGCCTTTTAAATCTTTTTTTTTTTTTACTTTGGCCATTAGACCAGAACCAACTTGTTTTTATGTTTCATACATTTCATGCCGTCAGTCCAATGATAGGTAAAAAACCATGGAGATGAGACATTGCAGTGGTATCTGGGCATGGCAACTCAGGTATGGCACAGTGTTTGACCATAGAGAGCATCACCATTTTCTGTTGCCGATTCTCATTCAGTTACCTGTATGCTTTCAGTCAGTAGGACATATTTTGACATCAAAGATAAAGTTTAAAAAAAAAAAAATTAAATAAAAAATAAAATCCAGGTTGGAGAAGAACGTCTTACTACTGACAATGATTGACAAGAATATCAAGACTCCTTCACACACAATATTGACATAAAAGTGAACGAAAACTGTGCATACAAACTTAAGGTTGGCATGGATGTGAGGTTTTTGATTGGCCTAACATTCAAACTCTTGGCCTTGGCTTTTGACTTAAGGTAATAATCTGATCATGAGACATACATTCCCCTTTTCTTTACCAAATGTTTTTTTTTTTAATCTGAAAAGAAATGATGAGTATAACCTGCTGCGTTACAGTAGCTGGAACTAGTCACCTGGCATAAAAAAAAGTTTTTGGGACCAAACCATATGTAACTTGATATAATGCATCATCTCTAGGTAGGATATATACACATGGAAATTCAAATCCAAACCTATTTAAAGAAACAAAAAAAGACCCCAGCATTTGTGTATCCTCAAACGTGATAGGAATATATCACAGCATTGACATTCAGAGAGAGCCAGCCTCTGAAAAAGGTGGCTCTGAATCAGAGTGGAATGGGGACAAATGGTCAAACGTGTGCGGTGGGGGGAGAACTAACTCTGCTGCGATGATTCTGGTTGGTTGGCTGACTACATAGGTGGCATTTCAAAAAAAGGGATATGACAGCAAATACATGCATATGAGGCGTTCTGTCTGTGTACATGAAACCAAGAACATCTTCCAATGAGCTATGTTCAGACAACCCGGCTTCGCTTTCACTTATAGAGAGCAAAAGGTTTGCTAATATCAGTGTGGTCTGCCAGTTAAATAAAGTTAGTTTTACAAATTATTTTCTTAAGTTTATGTGTGTTTAGTCCTTAAATGTTTTCTTTAATAAAATATACACATATGAACATTTAACTCCAGCTTTGTGATTCGGAGAGCACATAAACCATTATTATCTCTGGATCGTTCTCCTTTAAAGTTTAAAGTCTCTGAATGGAAATGGAAAGCCTAACTTAAACAGAGAGGCTGTTAAAAAGTTATGGGAGCCGCCAACACAAACAGATATTATTAGAAGAGCTGCAAGAGCTATCAAAGGAAAACCTAAGTGCTTTTTCCCACATTTATTGTGTATTTGGCTGTTTTCAATATGTGTGCGTTGACTCAGTTTTACATTTACACATACACGCTACAATGTGATCATACGAGCATGTGCTTGATTCAGACACCCTCCTGGGTTCTGATAAGATGGTGTAAGATTTAACTTTAGCACCTTTTTATATTGTTAGTGTTTTAACTGAACTGGGTCCCAACTTTTCTTAACAGTGTTGTAGTTTTCTTAGTAGTGCCAAGCCTGCTGTCATGGTCGTGACAATTACCTTGAGCTATCTGCCTAAACAAAACTATAGCTAAAACATTTCTAAAAAGGCTGCAGCATCCTCACATCCTGTTCAATCCAAATTCAACATGAGCAGAGAAGATAACCAATAACATCTACCCTCTCAAATCACACAAAGAGCCGCGAAAAGGGGAAAAATGCTTTCACTCACATAATGTATGCTGACATACCCTAAACCTTGTCTGTACTTGGGAAATTGCCCCCAAAAAAATCACAGCACAGGTTAGCTCGACTCCTCAACTTAACTACATACGTACCGACAAAACACTCATCCACCAGGTGCTTTGCGAAAAGTCAAATATTCATTTACACATACTCAGCTGTATAAAGTGCTTTGAAAAAGGCAGCAGTTTTAAAAAGGCACTAATAAAAAAAAAAATCAACATATCAATACTAAGATTGTTTCCGAAGGCAAATGAGTCTCTTTTCTTTCACTTCACACCTCCTCCTGTGAACGAATAACAATTACATTCTCTGTAACGCAGGGGTTTCCAAGTTCACCCCTGGAGTACCACCACTCTAAAGACCTAAAAATATATTTAATGATATTCAGAAATCATTTTCTATTTCTCACCCTTTATAAGACTTTAACCAACTTTACTGCATACACAGTGAATATGAGAATCTGAGAAAAGTATTTGGGAGCTCTGGAACTACACTCACAGCTGTTAAAATCACCTCAAACATACACTGGCACTGATTATGAACTGATGATGAACTTTAAAATATGAAACTATAAACATCTGACTGATTTGAAAAGGTTTAAAGGCACTGTAGTAGTGTTGTAGCACAAGCCTGAAACAGTTAACATTAGTTTATTTGGCTTTGATTTTTTTTTAAGTCTCGTTTTGGCTGATAACCAGGAAATCAGGTAAAATAGAACTAATGACTAAAAAAGAGGCATCTATCACAATGACCATTACAGCAGGCTGGTATCACAACGACACATTGGGTCTGCTGTGTTTGTTAACCACCGTCAGAGAATCGACCAGTGTACAACTGAATATAAATCGGCAGAGAGAAGGAAAGGGGGGTTGCTAAATAAAAATTAGTTTACTGTGATTGTTTGATACCACATTTCTAAGGACAAAGTTAACACGTGTCAAAGGCTTTTTAACAGTGTTTCATGTGCAAAATGAGAGCAATGGCTGTGAAGAGCACAAAACATAGATTTAAAAAAATCTGTAGGAGAGAGTTGTAAATAAAAACAAATGGGAGTATTACGTGTTGACACTCAAATTGCTTATGTAACATAAATTTAAAAGGATCTGCATGTGTGCCGATAAACTGCCGTGAGGACGGGCTGTGTCTCTTCCAGCCCTATTGACCTGAGCAACATTTATTTCATCACACATCCACATCTGTACACAGAGTAACGGAGGGGAGGTGTCGCAGAGAGAGATGGCGCTGCAGAGCTCACCCAGTACTCTGTCCCGCTGTGTTTGTAGGACTCTGCGTCTCCACGCTCAAACTCCAGGGCTGACGGGGTGGAGGGGGGTTTATGTGTAGGAGAGGTGTGACCCGTTAGATATCTGAGAGGTGACGCTGGTGCTCCTGCTCATGGCCTGCTCACTGCGCCCTCCCGCGGATGTCCTGCCCATTGCTTGGGGGCTGTTCTGTACACTGCTGCGGGAGACCAAGGATCCTGCCGATGAGTGACCCCATGGTGATGGAGCCCTGCCCCCCTGCATCCAGCCCTGCTGCATAGATGCCCCTCCTGGACTGGAGTGATAGTGGTGATGGCTGCCTTGGTGGCTTGACCCTGTGCTCGAACCGCCACTGCCCCAGTGTGGCCCTTGAGAGCTCCCAGATGGGTGCTGCTGATGGTGACTCCAGTTTCCTGGAGCCCCAGGAAAACTATTGCTGAGGCCCTCTGGGGAGATGTTTGCTAGCACCATGTTGCTAAAGCCCAGGCGCAAGCTCTCTGAATCAAAAGCCTCAACTTCTCGGGCTTGGCGTTCCAGGAGGCTCCGGATCCGTTCCTGGCGTTCATTCTCCAAAGACTGCATCTCCTCCTCAATCTACAGAAACAGAAAAAGAACGTCAGTAAATTCCATTGTCGATATACAGTACGTTCTTTATAATTAGCAGATACACTTCGCGGCACTCTGCTCTGAAGAGCTAAAATTCTGTCTATCAGACAGTTCACTGTAAATTTGTTAACTCTGTTAAGGAAAATAAATAATAAAATGAATGTTGGCTGAGTTCCATTTCGCCTTCGGTTTCAGGGCTCTGGTGTTGTGCATGCTGGCTCACTGTCACAGTTTCATGGCTTACAGGGACATTTGAATTCAACAGAGCAACTCCTGAGCATTGCCTACAATTAATCACCAAAACATCGACTGTAAAAAAAAACAACATATTGTTCAGTTACTCTTACAAGCTGAGCACACCCCTCATACACATCCACAGGTGTTTTCACTTTTTTTTAAGTTAAACCTGTCCAGGACTGAGCTGACATATACTCACTGTGCCTAATCGAAATCTCTCTTACTCTCCTAATTTTGTTGCACCTGTTAATGCAGGACTAATTACCTGTGTGAATGTGCTGAGCTTTTAAATTGAAAAAGTACCACAAAAAACAAAACTCAAATCTTGCCAAAACTAAATAATTTAGGCCACTTCAAAACTTCACATGAGAATACTACCACTAGAGAACAACCTTCTGTTCCAGCAGGGCCCGCCGGAGAGACACCCTCTGCTCCAGGTCCTTCTTCTCACGGTCGTGCTGGGCATCCGTCTGCATCTTGATCTTGCTCTGGTAGGCATTGAGAAGCTCCAGCTCCTGCTGTAGCTGCATTCGTAGGGCTTGGCACTGAGCCTCCTGAGTCTCATCCAGACGTAGCTAAGGACAGAGAAAAGATCTGGATCAGGATACAAGGAGTAAAATACATACCCAGGCGTAACTCACCTGGACACGTCATCTAGAAAGGTGTAAAAATGTTGTACTGGGCGGCGTCTTTAGGATTCTACATTCCTTGTACTGCCAGACTCACCGCCTGAGTGGAAAGCATCTCATTGATGGAGTGGTCATACTGCTCTGCCAAGATGGCAAGTTTGCGGTGCTGTTCCTGCTTCAGCCGTTTAAGGACAGCCTTGTGCTCTGACTTTGGTGTGGTCTCCAACAGGTGGTTCCTCAGTGCTTTGTACTGCCTGGTCTGGATCTTACAAGTGTCCTGGAACTGCTTCTTGATCTGTAGCTCTTTGGACTACAGCAGAAATGGAACATAATTATCTACATTAGGCCTGTACAATCACTTTAGTTTTGGATTTAGAACTGGAAAACCAGGCATTATAAAATTCTATGTCAACAGCTCAATGTTTCAGCACATCTAAGCTTGTCTCTTCGAGATGAAGAAAAGGTCCGCCAGACAAATAATCATTTGCATATTAGAGAGATCCTACCAGTACTGGGAGCAGTATTTTATTATTATTGAAATTAGAGTATCTCCTGAATATTCAACAAACATGCATGCTTCACAGGCTGAGTTCTCACCTTGAGGCTCTTGGGTTGCTGGCGAACCTCCATAACGTGTTTGCGTCGAAGTTCCCTCTCCCTCCTCTTGTTGTACTCCTGCTGATTGGTGAGCTCCGTCTGGTGCTGCAGGCGGATCAGCTCAGCTCTCGTCTTTTGGATGGTGTTGAGCTGGCGGAACTCCAGCTCCTGCATGGACTCATGGTGCCGCAGAAGCATGGCATGTTCCAAGTCCTTCTGGGTTTGACGCTTGTTCAGCTCCTAATTATGTGCACATGGGGAGAAAAAAATTAATAAATAGCGCGGCACAGATGAGACAGTCATGCATCAAAGGTAATTAAATTTTAGCCTGTTAATTAATGAGTCAATATTTGGAACATCTGAGACCCTGGAGGCGGGGTGCTGACCTCTCGTACTAGGTCCTTTTCAATATGGTGGCGAGCAATCAAGATCCTCCGCTTGAACCTGCGGCACTCCAACTCCAGGTACTGCCTCTGTCTGCGCTGTAAGTTGGCCTCCTCCTCTGCTTGGAAGTGCTGGAAGTTCTCCTTCTGCTTCGACAACCATTCCTGCTTTTCCTTCTTGGGTGTTGACTGGTTTTCATTCAACTCCTAAATGAGAGGAAAGATTGCAGGTCGCTGCTATAATAGATTCATATATGTATTTGCTGATACTAAATATGCAGAAAAGCACAGTTTTGGAGTGTGATGTAAGAGGACCTGGTTTCTTTTTACCTCTTTGAGCTGTTCCTTACGAAGTTTGTACTCTCGCTTCTGGGATTCTAGGAAGCTGTTGAGCTCTTTCTTCTGCTGACTCTGAATATGTTGTTGGAACTTCTTTTCATCATTGGCAAATGTTTTTGCCTAACAGAGAAATACACACCTTGATCAGTTTGCTGCACATAACAAAAACCGTTACCCACATAAACACGTAAAGGAGTTGACAGCATACATCTTTCTCCATGGACGCCTGGTGCTTCTTGATCAATTTCTCCATTTCCTGTGCAAAGCTATTCCTCTGGTTCTCCAGCTCCTTGTCCAGGCGGAGTCTGTGCTCATCCATCTCAGCCTTCAGCTTGTTTTCCAGAGCCATCAGCTGCTTCTGGTGCTGCCGCCTCATGCGCTTGTAGCCCAATATCTGCTCCCTTAACTCCGAATCCTGCTCATGCTCCTTAATCTGGCGAGTGAGCTGGCAAAGACAAGACACAGATTGAAATGTGAAAAGAACCGTTTTTTGAGACAACAATGTATAAGTGGGCCTATAATATGTATTGTGTATCTGTGTGGTATTTAAGACAATATGAGGAAAGTAGATTCTTCTTCAAAGTCAATAAATGTTTCAAGTTGGATAATTCTGATTCTATACAAATTTACTACTTTCTACCCTTAAAGCAAAATGATTCAGTGATCACAAGGTCAATATGTCAGAAGGTTTTTTGCCACTGAATAACCCATGGATGTGGAAAATACCCACAGGGAAACAAGCAGTTATTTAAGCCTTTCTTATTTGATCTGCAAATACAATAACTGCGTTATTACCACTGAGGCTGTGCGTATAGTAGCAAAGTGTTCTCGGTTCCGCTTTGGCCGTGGAGTGTGTTCTGGTGGGGACTGTGGCTCAGTTGGCCGTGTATGGGATTCTGACTCTTCATTATAGGCCTGTTCCTCCTGAAAGGTAGGCAACGGTGCAAAGAACATGTTAACAGCACGATACTGCAAAGCAATCATAAGTAGGCAAATTTATGTCTTATGTTGTATTTGAAATGAATGGATAGACTCGTGTAATGATGAAAACAATGAACATAACAAAACAAAGCTACTTCTTACAGGTTTGAGGTGAATCACAGAGCTGTTGGACATGACTGTGTGGTCTCCCTCCATGTCCACCTCACTCTTGTCATCGCCTGCATCTGTTAGACTGTTGACAGAGCTGCTCTGCGAACTGGCGCTGATTGACATACTGGGAATGGATTGGTTGCTCCCCACGCTGTTCACTGTACCCGTCCGACTGACACTGTGTTCTGGCTCCTAAAAATAAAAAACAGTGCAATCAGTAACAAGGTTACACAATGGTCATAGGATGATGATGCTAGAAAACACCACCTCGCTAAACTGGAGATGACAGGAATGGAGAAAGAGAGTGAGATGCTAGTCACATGACCTACCTCTTCTTCATCTTGTGCTTCCGTTGTGGGGCCATTGTGGGCTTCCTGAAACAAGATCTTCTTCATTTTGCGATACTGCAGATTGTCCAGCTCCCGCACTGCATCCTTCGTCCGATTTATCAGGTCAATTAGAACTGATTCTGGTCGCTCACGCTGGACAAATGCATGCTGAAGAAAGAATGGAGAAAAGACCTTTTGCATCAAAATCCTGAATTCTAATATTCATTAAAGATTTAAACTAAAGCACAACAGAATATTTGTATTCTTACCTTTAAGAGCTCCTCAGAGTTCGGCCTGTCCTGGGGAAATTTCTGAAGGCAAGAATCTACAAAGTTTCTGAAATAATCCGTCCTAAAGTTGAAAAATGAAATGTGGAAAAAGGACAGAATTGTAGTTATCTAACTCAAGTTTAAGAAACAAGCTCATTGAATTTAAACTGTAAACTTACCATTCACTGGACTGCAGTGTGGGGCTTTCATTTTGTGCTATGTGGTATAAGGCACTCATTGCATTCATGTTGAACAGTGGAGGCTTCCTCTCAGCTACAAACCAAGTAGCGGGTTACATCAAGGAGGCAGATGTTGGGAAGAAAAATGAAATTAGATGAGGATGAAAGAGCAGCATTATTCAGTTATTGACCGACTAAGTGACCAAAATGAATGCTGGCTAGGAAATGTTTGCAGAAGTGTAAAAAGAGATGCATGTGGATGCGAACAATGCAACAACATATCAGTGTAAAAATATTAGATATGACTCATGGCAAACAAAACAGTGACTGTACCTAATTCAATGCAGGTTATTCCCAAAGACCAAATGTCCACCTTTCCATCGTACTGACCCTCATCCATAGCTAAAATTACTTCTGGGGCCATCCTGAGGGGGAAAAAACACATCCAGCAACACATTAAAAAAATGTAAAATCTATATATAATAAATAATCTGCATAAGTACACTATCAAGACCCTTTAATATATATAGCATACCAATATGGAGTCCCAACAAAGGAGTTTGCAGGACAGGCAATGGAGGCAGAGCCAAAATCTGCAAGTTTTACCTGCCCTGGCTCTGTCAGCAAGATGTTTCCTGCCTTGATATCTCTGTCAAACACATAGGAGGAAATGATTACACCTCTACGCAGCAGACAGAATGCCTGGGGCACTTGGGGCCCAGCATGCTCCCAAACACTTGATACACTCACCGGTGAATCATGTTGTGGGAGTGAAGATAAGCCAACCCTTGAAGAGCACCATGGGTAATTGCAGCTATTTCAACTTCTTGCAGGGGTTTCTTGTGAACTGGAGGGGATACATTTACCAACAGCGTTGTAAATCAAGAAAAAGGTGACCGGGATAAAGTTCAAAGGGCAGGCTACCTTCACAGCTTGCAATCATGCAGTTTCACGCAATTATTAGCAGTTCAAAGATTTTCAACTGACCTTCCAACAAATCTGAAGCAGAGCCGAGACAATACTCCATTACCAGCTGCAATGAAACAGAGTGTACTGTGTGATTTTCCCCGCTATTTATCATTCACTGGGTATTACATTTTTGTAATATAGCATCACCATAACCACCACTGACAGCTTACCCAGGCAGTGTGCTCTCGCAGGTAACATCCTTTGTACTCAATGCTGTTTGGGTGCTGTATTCTCTGCAGGAATTTCACCTCCTTGATTATGTCTTGCCATTTCTGCACAGATGGTACAAATCACAGGAGCATAACCACAAATGAAAACTACCTTCATGAGTAAATGTAATATGAACAATTGCTTGTTATCAGGATATAGGTTAAAGTGAAAACTATCATACCTCAGTGGATTGCTTTCCACTGTAAGACATCTTCTTGATGGCCACCACCTCATTTGTCCGCACATCCCGTGCCTGAATGATAAACACATACATACATACTGGTGTGATGATTGTTTTCACTCAACTTTAACAATCATTTAAGTTTTAGTTTAGTGATTATGGCTAAATGGGCTGTTGTTGAAGTACTATTTTGTTTTATATTTTGAGATACCCATGATCATTTATATAATCTGTATAGTCATGGCAGCATTCATTTTATCCTCTGTCAGTGATCCTGAGGTAAACAATTGACAAACATTCATCTTACACAGTATTATACCAGACTGTATTTGCTTAACTGAGAAAGCGTTAATTTCTCTCTCTCTCTCATTTTTGTTTTTAAACCAGACCCCTATGTGTCCGCAAGGGCCAACACAAGTGTCCTCACTGAAATTAATGTGGAGGCTGCATTTTTTGATGCAGTTCCGGTGTCAGACTGAACATGGCCTTAGGCTCAGGCCACGGTCTCACATTGTGAAATTACTCACAAAGTATACAGCACCAAAGCTGCCATGGCCGATCTCACGCAGATCTGCAAAGAGCTTTTCTGGGTCCTCCTTGAAGAAGAGATCGGCAATTTCGGGGTCCTTCAGGCTCCCCGCCCGACCGCAGTTGGGCATAATGGAAAGTGGGGGGGCAATGCCGCTGCCGCCAGGAACTATCTGGGTCTGCGACAGCGACTTGAAAGCCCCCACCGATGGCTCATCTGCAGGACAGCGGTCTCATATGTGTTCAGAACTAAAAGTACAAAAGGAAAAGAAGAATGAGTGAATAACACAGCAGCAAAAGGATGACATAGCCTAAGACATTTAATATATTCTCTACTAATAACTTCCATCACACCCTAACATGGCAATGCTGCACTACCATATTAATAATGCTTCTTACAGTGACATTCAATGTGAAACATCTGTCTAGAACAACTCTCTGACTGTCCTTATGTGCAACAGCAGAGCCCATCAACCTGAGAAGACTACGCAAAACATGAACTGAACCATGATGTCAGGTGCAAATGTGGTGAACGGCCGGTCGGAAATCCTGAGGTAGCAAGAGATACGTCTTTTGTTTCCATAGTAACAGCACCTACAGTAAGGAAATCAGCGTGCTGTATCCTGACAACCTCATCTCACACCTTCAGTGACTGGTATGTAGACAGCCAGATGTGAGGAGGATACAAAGATCCATCTCACAGCCAACAATCTCCAGCTCGAACAAAGAAACTGAGGTGACGAGACACGCTGCTTCGCTGTGAGATAGACGCCTGAACCGAAACGAAGCATTCCAGCGATACTTGTTAAACCTGTAAGTACTCAGTAAACGCGCTCTCAAACATACCGAACATAGTCCATGTAATGTTCCTATGAGTGATTAAAGGGCCATCACACAAGAAATCATATTTACCTTTACTAGTTTTCAGATATACACATCTCCAACATTCAAATAAAATTCAGTTACATAATTTGTCTGTGTGGCTCTCTGTGAAAAAAATATAATGAACAAACTTAAAAAAGCAGTATGCCTTGGTTACTCAGGATAATTCTTTAACCTTACTGGGTACAGATCTCATTGTGAACAGCACAATGTACAAAAATACTGAAAATATCCACAGCAGGGTGTGTGGATTACCCTTATCTCAAGAGCTCACCCTGTCAAACCAAAACTATCTGCCTGAATAGATACCACTGTTTGCTTTTTTAATTTTATGTAAACTCACCCTTTAAAATTAGGTCCACAACTCCACTATTGGGCCTAACCCTCTAACTATTTGCTGCCTGTTAAATTGTTAATTAAACAGCTGTGCTGCTGTAATACAGATGTAGACTGTAAAAGATCACTGAGGAAAGTTTACTGAGTCCATGCGGCTCAGACGATCAGCTGCAAACAGATGCAGAGCTGACGCTAGAGTCACAAGACTTCGTTCCCAGCCTGGGAGAAACAGCCCCCAGTTCAAGCAGACATCTTTTGTCTCACAACAACAACAGTGAACAACTCACTATTCCACACAGATGCAGCCACAGCCCTGAAATAAAGCCTCATTACCATGTGGGACTGTGCCTCTTTATTGCCATTGTCCTTTACAACATTGTCGTCCATGAATGAGCCTTGTTGTCATATCTCATGATGGCATTTTCGACTGTGGACACGTGAGCACAAAAGTGAGTGATGATAACTGATACCTTCATAAAACACCCTTTCGTCCAAGCTAGCTCACACGCACATACACATATGCACAAGAATGCAGCAGGACAGGACAACAAAGCTGGAGGGCTGGAATTCCCAATGTATGTCCTCACTGCGCCGCGTTTCTCAGCATTTCCTGTTCGCTCAGCTATAGGGAGGTAGGAAGGGGCCCTGGTGAGCATGTTGACTAGTGATTATCTGTCTGTCTTGGCTCAACGGCAGTGGCAATGCTTTCAGACCTGCACTTACCATTTTAGACACAGTGAAAGAACAGTTTTGAAGGCTTGACGCACGCAGAGTAAACGCCTTTCGTATACTAAAGTGCTATATTAATCAAGTTTGATATCTTACGTATGACTTAGCTTTACAACGCACAACTGTGTCACTATGCGCTTTAAACTCATCAGTTAAGTTCAGCTATTTTCTTTTTGATGCTTCAAATCAGGACCACAAAAATCACATTAAATGTTAATGTTATCTTTACCATACATGTCAATGAGTATTATAATATCTCAGTCAATGTGTGTTCATGTACAGGCCATTACAGTACATACAGTATCCAGCACATTGCAAATACTCTTTAAATACCCTTCAAAGATACTGCGAACTTTTTTTGTCCAACCTGTGCAGTTATATCACACATATTATCTTCATAACGCACACGTTGCCTTTATCCTGTTTTATTCTATCTTATATGATTTTCAATGCGGCTGCCTACTTTCTAATCTTATACTCTTGATTCTTATATTTAATTCATACTTCTGACTTGAAGCTCTCACTTCCTCAATATTGTGTTTATAGTTTTCACACAAACATATTTATCTAACTAATCTACTTGGTTATAAACCTGACTGATTAATGGAGTTAGATGGCATTTGGGCCTCATCAGAGTCAATCTATAACGCACAAACTTGTAAATATAATGCTGAGAGTGCTCTAAAAAACAATAAAAAGTGTAAAAAATAAGCTATAATGTGTGATGGTAAGCTATCAGCCCAGCCTTTACCTGCTGTGTTGTGCCCAAAGTTACCTGTGGCTAGGTGGGTCAACACCTCAGTGGAGTTTCACCACATGAGGGAATTAAGAGAGAGTTGTCACTTTCCCAAAAGGCTTTTTTAGCTGTCACACACACACACAGAGGTAGGTAACAACAACAAAGTCTGAAAGCTCAACAAACGAAGAGCCAACTTAACGAGAAGCTAAGCTAACTTACGTGTCATATGATCACACAATTCAAGCTAATGCTACTGCTTATGTTTTCTTCAACAACAACAACAACCGTAAAGCAACTTTGGGAGTCGTTTACTTGACATGGCCTAAATTATCCGGCTCCTCCACGGTGATGGTGAGCTAAGTTTGGTTAGCCATTTAGCCGAAACTCACCCTCTCCCTGACAGGCCAGCTCTCAGCACTCTCGCCGTGGATTTCAACACAGTTTGGGATTATAAAAAGTCTCCTTCCCGTTTCATCCCCCGGGGGCCGCGGAGGTTTTAACACGCCGTCTCCTCTCCGTTACGGACGCTGTCAGTCGATTATATATTTTAAAAAACAAGGAGCTGATTTAAGAAGGTTAAATACGTTTTTTCGTATTTGAAAAAAATAAAAAAAAACAAAATCCCCACCCTCGAAGTGTCCGAGGGAGCCAGAGGAGTCTGGTCCGCACTCCCAGGCAGCTCCAAAGATGGCTGCCGAGCGCCGCGCCGCCGCCTCCCTTCGTGAAAACACGTCGGAGAGGAGGGAGAGAGTGAGGGAAGTTCAAACAACAGAGGGAAAAACAAAGAGAGAGAGAGATTGAAACAAACCCGGCAGCCACTAGTGCTGTCTGTACTAAAATAAAAAGTAAAATAAAAAACTGTGGGGGTTTAACGTGGCATGCTAACAGCACAGCCGCTGCCCGGCCTCCCTCGCTCTGCAGGCTGCAGTTCCGCCCTGCCTGCTGCCTGCTGGAGTTGCAGTAAACTCTCTCTGACCCAAAAACATCCAGAGGCGGAGACATCATTAAAAACATTGGGCCTGTAATATGCAGCAGGGGACATACCCTTATACTAATTTTTTTAAAAGAAATGTATATAAATATATATTATCTATACCAAACATATGTCCTCAAAGCCACATGGCATGTGAAATGAACTTTTTGCACATAAATTTTGTGAAATGCATTTTGTTCTGTGAGTCTATGGTTGTATATATGTGCACAAAAACTGTCTACACTAGGGCTACTTACTCTCTTCACAGCACCATCACTTCATAATAACACCATGACTTTCTATTGTATATCTCTATTGAGTTGTTAAATTCATATTTTAATTGTTTAATTTATATTTTTAGGTCTATATTAGTATAGTACTATTATTTATTTTTATTTCTTTAATCTTTTTTGCTTGAGTGGCTCTTCTTGTTAATATGTTTGAGCTTTGTTTGTAGGGACTTTAAGAATTTCATTGCCAATGACTGCTTGATGTATATTGTTGTGGGTATGATAATAAAAGAAATGGTACATATACAAAGTAATAAACAAACAAACAAACTTACTTACTTTAGTACAAAATCAGAGAAAATTTAGGGAATTTTAGTGTTTGTTGTTTTGCCTCTGGATATCATGAATGTGGTCAATATCTTCTGTGATAATCTGACACATTTTAAAATTGTTATTTTATTGTCAATTTAATGCTTATTTACAAGTGAAGTATGTTGGCTTGATGGTGGCACCAAAGAAAAAGTACTCAAAGGCATAGCAATTTAATTACTGGGTACCACAAATATTAATGTTAAAGTTTCTTTCAGCATTGTGGTTCATAAACATATTGTTAAAGAAGATGTGTTCATCTAATTTTGGCTAAAATAAAAGATAATTATTACTAAAATCTTTAGGAAAAGGGTCTAACGCGGACGTTCTATCACCTATGTTGGCTGCTGTAGTTGTGCTTGTCTAGGCTAGTCTATGTAAAAAGCACTATTTTAGGCCTTTATGATTATGAACATATTTTAATGAAATACATATTCGCTGTCAGTGAGGAACATTTAAAGCGGATATCAGTTTATCTCTACGTATCTCTAAGTCCATAAATACATTTTGCAGACATGATGCCCTGACCCACAAGAGCACAATCCAAAACATTACTGCCAGATAATACTTAAATGGTCCACACCAGGGTATTATTATGAGCCTTGCATGTAGAAACCTCATCAGTTGCCTTGTTACTGAAAGGCCACAGAGTGCATCTGAAGGAGGATTCAAACCAGGTATAAAGCAGGCATCTTAAACCACAAGGCATAACTGATCAATGGTATATGATAATGAGCAGCACAAAGGCCGGGTTCCTCAAAGATATCCAGGGGTGACTGAATGTGTAGATGGTACTTATGTCATACCTAAAGAATCCTTCATCAGCAGACCAGCAGTATGAAATTCTTCCCTTCAGGCAGTGCATGATAGCCAGCTATTGTTTACTAATGCATTGATTCACAGCACTTTGTGGGCTTGTGCATGATGTAACAGTGTACAGAGGCAGCCTCTTCATCTAGTTAAACTCTCTCTCTCTCTCACCGTCACTATTTGCATGGTAACTCAGTCTGTACAATAACCTGCCTGTTGCAAGGCCACCCAACAAATAACAAGGTCCTATTCAAGTTTTCAAGTCTTCAGGGGCTCTTGGATCTATTTAAAAGCAAGTAGAGGGAGCTACATTGCTTTGACAAGCTTCCTTTTCAGGGGGATGCCACGTGCGATTAGTGTTGCATGTGAGTTGCACAACTTGGAGCTTTTCCATGATGAGAAGAGATCCTGGGGGTGCCCATTACAACATTAACCAAACTGCATGGACAAATGCCAAAAAGGTTAGCCAAAGAGTGTACTCATAATCATATATATATATGTAACTATGGTTTATAATTAATGCTTAATGGAAAATTAAGATTAATAACGGTGATGGCAATGATGTTACTGATGACAGTTACATAAGGTTTCTCGTAACATTTGACTCATCACTCTCCTACCTTTAAATATTCTCTTTTTTCTCTCCGTTCTCTCTCCCCTGGTCTGATCTCCAAATACATATAGTAATATTTATTTGTATGATTTATTATAACTCTGATTATGAAAAGTAACTAAAGTTATCAAATAAAATAAAGAAATAAATGAAGTAGAGCAAAATTATTTTGCAGATGAACTGTTTTTGTGAAATGATTTATCTTTTTAAATTTAAAAAATGAAACAACCAGAGATGGAAAAGTCTTCATCTTCATAAAGACATAAGTCATAATATGATGAAGGGTCTCAAGCAGATGTTGTTTCATCTGAAGAGGTGCAAAGCATGACTTATATTATTCAAATCATTATTAGATTAATGTAGCCTTAATTATTTAATCATATTATATGATTTATCATCGTCTTTAAAACACAGCCTAGACAGAATATTCACTGAATATACTCATGTCACATGTACTGTAATATTAATCTGACTCACATCTCCTGTCCTTGAGTTTTACCAATAGTAACAGTAATAATCCATATGCATTTTTTTTATGTGAATATATTTTTCTTGAGCTTTAAAAGGCTGATAATATTTCTTAAATTTCATTTGGATTATACGTAATAAGTGTATAAATACAAAAACATTTATTCACACTAAACACCTAATTTAATAAGATTAATGATAGGATCATGTAATATAATCTAACTAATATGTAAAGTATGTAATTGTCTTGCTTTCCTTGGCTTGTATTTAAATTGTATGCGGTCAATAGAGCAATATCATCCAGTATTAAGTCATTCAAATTCATATGTAAAATCCATTCCACAAATCTAATGACCACATAATCATAACCAAGGCTTTTATTTTGAAGCAGTAACCTCTAAAGACACGCCCCTGTTGTGACGTCACTGTTAGTGCGGAAGTAAATGAGCAGGGTTTCCCACATGGTGAAAATGGCTGCTAACGGGGAGAAGCAGCAGGGGCACAGACCCGGTGTGTATAAACAGAAGAATAAAGGCCACAAACATGGCAAGCACAGGACGAAAGGTGAAATCGAGAGAGAAAACAAAGGTGAGCCTTCACGAAAGACGAAGTGTTATTATAAAATCTGTATCGTGTTAGCTTGTGGCTATGGCTCTGCAAACACACGTGCTGAGTTTTCTGGTTATTTTATAAGTGGCAGCAGCTCATTATAAAATGTGTTGCAGGTAAATCAGGTTTTTCTACACAGTTTTTTTGTAAGTGGAGGTCGTGGGTAATTAATCTTTTGGTGACACCTTTCTACAGTACACACCTCTTGACCATTTAAAGCACCAACCAGGCCCCCAGATCAAAATAGTCTTGTATTTCATAGAAGGTTTATAACACCACAACTGTATATGCTTATTACAACTTAATAAATCAAATTAATGTCACTGTAGCCTATAAATACAGTGCCACCCAGACCATACGCACGGTAGCATTTACATATTCATACCATGTAATTTGATATTGTACTCTAATAAAACAACATACACAAATACAGGTGGGAGGGAGTATTTAGTAACTTTTGGCTCAGATGGTTTTGAGTTTGAAATGTAAACATTAACTTGATCTTAAGTTTGCAGATGTTGTGAACAGAAGATCCTTTTAAATTGTCAGGACAGGAATGAACAGCAGCTCAGTTAACGAAGACGACTCAGTGTTTTACAACATTTAAGTTCCATGTGTCATGTATGACTGATTATGTCTTTCTGTGGTTATTTGTCAGCTGGTGGTTCACAGCGATGTCTGTGTCCACAGAATCTAAACCAATGTCCATGTATTTTATCTCTGAGTTAGTTATTTATAGAACATCCTTATATGAAATAAATGTCGTGAATTTCCCCGGACTGATAATGGAATATCTGACCTATTTCTTCTGATGTTAAGTTGTTGTTATTTGTTGAAAGAGTTGTCAATTGAATGCTGTGGTACTTGAAAGAGTATTATGTTTTTGCGTCAGTGCAGCCAGTGCAGTTTTTTTATATATATACTGCCCAGTATATTTTAAAGCAGTAAAAATATTGTTGACATCAGTCATGACCTCAGTAGCCTGCAGAAAGCCATGTGAATATTGTGTTCGCACAATGTTCACATATCTGCCTCAGCTTTACAAACTCAGCAGACATTCAAATACTGAATTTTTAAAACGGGTATAGTTTGATACAATTGGTGTGTAATGAATGACTTCGGATGAGTATATAAAACTGACACGTGTTTACTTGCACATACTGACATGAAGCAGAATGGCACATGATTGAGGACTGCCTGGCTATTGTCGTGCAAGATTGTCTTACAACTAAAAATCCTTGTGTTGAACTGTCTCTCAGGGAGAGTGTCAGTGACAGCCCTTACCAAAAAACAGAGGAGGGAACAGAAGAAGATGGACAGAAGGCACAAAGCCAGCCAGCTACGCAGGAACAAGAAAGACATGGTATTTTTTTAAAAATTCCTCATAAACAATAATTTTCCTTTAATTCTTGATTGTCGCAGAGTTTTCATGTGTCATGTCTCGCTAGGTCCTGACAGAAAAGCGACGTCTAGGCAGCAGGGACGGTCCCCCCCATTTGGTCGCTGTGGTGTCCCTCCACGCTGGGGTTGACACCAACGCTGTCACCAAAATTCTACGAGGGGAGGGTGCCGGGGGTGTCGTACACCAGGAGCAGTGCGTCAGTGGCATCAGTGACAGTTTTGGACTGATTCTTCCTCGTTTTAAACAAAGGTTCATTTTTGTTAACCAGAGCACATGTAAGTATCGAGTGATATGTTAAAGAAAGTTAATTCGAGCATGATTGAATTTACAGACAATGATTAGACTTGAAATTAAAGTATTTCTTGAAATATAAATGTAAAGTTTTAAATTGATATTAGTTTAAGTATTTAGATTGCTATATATATAATTTGTTTTGCTGTTATTAGCATTATGTTGTCCCACTCTGAAGCGTCTCTGATGGTTTCTTTGGGCAGCTGACATGCACTCCCTCCTGGATGTGGCAAAGATTGCAGATAGCCTTGTGTTTGTGCTGGACTCCACTGAAGGCTGGGACAGCTATGGAGACCACTGTCTCTCCTGCCTCTTTGCCCAAGGCCTCCCCAGTCATGGTGGGTATAAACATAAACACACTGCTGGAGCTTTTACTCTCCTCTCCTCTCTTGATACTGTGATGGAATGCTGAATGCTGTAAATTTAGCATATAATTTAATTTTTGACATATTTTCTTGTGTACATTTTCCTAAGCCCTTGTCTCTCTGTCCCTGTGTAGCACTGGTGTGTCAGGGTGTGTCTGATCTTACTGTGAAGAAGAGGGTTGAGTCCAGGAGAGCGCTGTCAAAGATCACAGAGATCCGTTTTCCCGACGCCCGTCTCTTCTCGTTGGATTCGGAGCAGGATGCCACTCTCCTTCTCAGACACCTGGGCACTCAGAGACAGAGAAAGCTTGGCTTCCGCTCAAGACGTCCGCATCTTTTGGCTCAGCACGTCACCTTCACGCCGAACAGCCCTGCTGAGGGGACGGCTGGTGGACCCACCGGCCTGGGAACTCTCTGTGTCTCTGGGTATGTCCGTGGTCGTCCTCTGCGAGCAGACAGACTGGTGCACATCAGCGGACACGGAGACTTTCAGCTCAGTCAGATTGACGCTCCGGCAGACCCTCTTCCTGTCAACATAACGACAGCAAGACCAGCGAAGCCTGGCAAGGGAGGAGACGTCGACATGCTGGTGAGCGCTTAGATTTTATTGGTCAGAATTTTCTTAACTTAAAAATGGGAAAATTCTTCAAAATAGAATGTTTCCTCACATTTATTTAGTGCAGAATTATGATAGCTACTGTTGCATTACAAACAGGTGCACACTTATTAAGTAAACATATCCATTTAACAGATTTATTATGCAGCGGTAACAAACTGCAACTGGTCTTTGAATGGATTAAATGTTTCCTATTCACCACAGCCATCTGTCTTTCCCACAGGATGGAGGTGCTGATGAGGCTCCAGTGCGGGTGCTCATGAAAGCTGACCCATCCAGCAGGGAGAGCCTGCAGGCGGAGGCTGAGGTGGACCCCATGGAGGGAGAGCAGACGTGGCCAACAGAGTCAGAGCTGATGGAGGCTGAAGGTGCAGAGAGAGAATTTACACAAAACAACATTTTAAAATGACACAACTGGCAAGATTAGGACAAAGTTGTTCTCTGTAGGGGTTAGAGAAACTGAGTTTGATTTGGTTAATGAGTATGATGCTGTTTCCTTTTTGGAGCAGTCCTGTTGTAGTATCAACACCCAGAAATCACTGAGATCGGTCACCTTGAATCAACCAAAGAATCTTAAAATGAAAATCAAAAAATTAAGCTCCTCTACCAGTTGTTAAAATATAATCTCTGGCAACCAGAAATGATTTGAGTGATAAAATGCCTTTCTGGATTATTATTATTTTTTGATTAATGGGATTTATTTAAAATACTTACAATTAAAGCACAGTGAAACAGGACTAAATATTTCTTTGCTGTTTCTCTCTGCTGTTCAGAGGCCAGAAAGAGCAAACGTGTGATGAAGGTCCCTAAAGGAACCTCGGACTATCAGGCCATGTGGATTGTTGACGAGGACGAGGAGGAGAATGGCGAGCTCGATGAAGAAAGCAGTGACGATGACGATGATGACATGTTGGATGAGGCCATGGACGGAGAGGATGAAGAGATTAACTCTCAGGTACACATTCAAGCTGACGGTTGTTTGGGATATTTTAAGCAATACAAGAGGAATTCATGGGGCAGTATGACAACACAAGACACAAACAGTTATGCACAGAGACACTCAGACTCACAGCGAGGTACAGATGTGTTCAGTCCAAAAGCAAAACTTTGCATCGAATGTACAAAGATGGTGAAAAAAGTTTTGAAATGTATGCAATGATCGTATGCCAATGTGAAACTTGACTTTGTGCTCAGTGATGATTGTTAATTAACTTTAAATTTAAAAAAGTCCATAAATGTATGGACAAATTAAGGACAATGGCTGATCCAACGGATGTGATTTTTTTGTTGATTCTTCTTTAAACAAGTAGAAATAGAACAGGGATTTAGTGTCTTGGTATTATTTTAGGACCTACAGAAAATGCTCAAACCATCATCTGGTAGAAGCTTGAGTCTACAAATGTTTTTGGCATAATTATTATGATTGTTATTAATTCATTTTCCTTTTTCGTTACTGATTTATCCTTAAATAGAGTCAGCAGAAGTTGAGCCTGAACTTTCCTTTTTATAGAGAGAGTTTGTTCAGCTGCTCCCAGTTGTCATAGCAACAGTGCGGCTGCAGACAGACGGCACGCTCTCCTCGAGGATGTTGAGGACAGTAATGTGCGGAGAAGCCTCGAAGTCCGAGTGTCAGCGGTTTCCGGGGGCCGGCGCGGTGCATACGTGACCCGCGGTCAGTGCACCTCGTAACTGAGAGGCACTGTTTGTTTTCTCAGTGTCTGTCTCTGGTGTGTAGTGCCAGGCTGCTCACCACAACAATAGTGTTTGGAGTCCCGAGAGAAGCCTCCTGTCTTCCTGTCCTGTGAACAGAGCTTCCCGTCTGGACGAAGGGAGGGGTGGACCATTTATTTATTTCCAGCTCTGCTTGAAAAGAAGCCGGGGAAACTCTCCTTATGTAATGGGTGCATTACGATTTGTGATTGTTATTAGCATGTGTTTGATGTCAAGGTTAGGGCACAGGCATACGTATTTGGGAGAGAGTAACAATGGGGAAAAGGGTACTTCAAATGATAATGATTATTATTATTGCAGCGGGGATGTTGGAAAGGTCGTGAATCAACCCCATGCTGCGCGCTTTCCCCTCATGTGTCTGGCTCTGCTTGCAATTTGCCAGTCGAGGGAGCGTTGCAGAGCATGTCGTCTTTGATGATTCACTTCCTCACATAAACACATATTGTTCATGGAGGTCAAATTTCTAGATATTGGAAGAAGGAATGTCTGGAAACACTGGAGACGGTCGTTCGTAGACACACTGGGAGCGACCGAAAATTTAAATGTATGCAAAGAAGGGTTTCCCATCGTTTGAATTCTGACAACCCCTTATCACATCCACACACAAACACAAATACTATTATCCAGTGTACAGGTCTGCTGTGATCGCGGCTGCGTCGGTCTTTGTTTATGTTTGGCTATTATACAATTACGGTTTCTATAATTAGAATCTCTTTGAATGCGCTTGTGTTCCCGACATGTGTGTCTGGTCATTGTTTGTGCATCAGGAAAAAGAAAGTTGTGTATGTGTTAAAGATTACTTCTACACGACAGCAAAAAAATTGCAGACACCTGTTCGTCTGCACATATCTGGGTTCATACACACCAGAGGGTTGCACATTAAAATCTTTGGGCTTTTTGTTTGAACACAGGTCACTTTGTTAAAATGTCACTCCATCCCAGTGCGATGCTTTCAAATCAGGAACTACAGTGTCACAAATGAAGTGGGGTAAATGATACTGTATCTCCTCTGTTTCAGGAGCCAGGTTCAGCTTCAGAAGAAGAGGAGGAAGAGGAGGAGGAAGAAGAAGTGTGCTCCACAGAGCGAACCGGAGCGGATCAGCGCTACGATGAGCACATGGATGAGGCTGCAGAAGAAGAAGGCTTAAAACGCTACCGTGAAGCTCGGGCCAATGAAATGTTTCCCGACGAGGTGGACACACCTCTCGATGTTGCAGCTAGAATCAGGTCAGTTCTGCTGCTTTTTTTTTTTTTTTTTTTTTTTAAATAAAGGATGAGGCTTGGAAGGAAAGCAAATTCTGCGATTGTGTCGTCTCATTTAACTCTTTCCTCTGTTTAGGTTTCAGCGCTACAGAGGCCTCAAAAGTTTCCGCTCTTCGCCCTGGGACCCGATGGAAAACTTGCCTCTCAACTACTCGCGCATCTTCCAGTTTCAGAGCTTTGAACGCACTCGCCGCCGCATACTGACCGAGGCTGCGGACGAGGAAGAGGGAGCCATGGTAACGGCATTAATAAGTGACTGTCTTTGTAAATGCACTTGTTGGATATCAAATTTGTGGCTTCACTCACTCTGCCGCCCCTCCTGATTCAGGTGGGCTGGTATGTTACGCTGCACATCATCGACGTGCCTTTTTCCGTGATGGAGAGTGTGCAGTCAGGCAGACCTCTGATGTTGGTGTCTCTATTACCTCACGAACAGAAGGTATCGATCCGCAGTTTTGACATCTGAACGCCTTAACTTATGACCGTCCTTTTGAAATACACACAGAATTATTTTTCTTTCCTTTTCTGACCTCATCGCTTCCTTTTTTGTGCACAGATGTCAGTGATGCACGTGTTAGTGAGGAGACACCCCAGCAATACAGAGCCGATCAAATCCAAAGAGGAGCTGGTATTTCACTGTGGATTTCGGCGGTTCCGGGCCTCCCCCATCTTCTCTCAGCACACTTCAGGTAGAACACGTCTAAAGCGAGCAAACAGGCCCTCAGGCAAACTCCTGTTTCAACCTTAATCTCTTTTTGATGAAACAATGATTTTTTTTTTAATTGATCCAATACATTCTCTAGACGAACTGATAGTGATAAACGATCCCAACGAAAATGAGCTCAGGAGAGCTGATTTTTCTGGGAGTTTACTGATGCTGTTATCCAAAGCAGCACACAATCACGAAGGTGCGACGTCTTTATTTGACGTTCGACAGCATTATGGATTTGCTGTTGCTTGGACAGCTCTATTAGGAGAACGATCGTCCAAGCAAGCGGTCTGAAACCGATTTACTTGCTGGATCCGCTGTAGTAAATGAATTATTGAGTGATGAACTCGGCTCCGCTCCTCCCCAGCTGACAAGCACAAGATGGAGCGCTTCCTCAGGCCCGACGCCCCCATCGTGGTGTCGGTGTACGCCCCCATCACCTTCCCGCCCGCCGGAGTCCTGCTCTTCAAACAGAGGAATGATGGTGAGATGAGTCGAGTTCATTTCATTAGTGGTCTGTCTGCCCTGATTTTTAAACTTTTGACCATGCGTTCTGTTGTTTCTTTAATTGTTTCATTGAATCATACACTTAGGCTAATTCTCCTCTGGAATTTGATCTTGTGTTCTTGTCACTGTCTTTCTAGGGATCCAAGACCTTGTGGCTACAGGCAGTCTGCTCAGCTGTGACCCTCAGCGTGTTGTGCTGAAGAGGATTGTACTGAGCGGGCACCCGTTCAAAATTAACCGGCGTTCTGCGGTTGTCCGTTACATGTTCTTCAACAGGGGTGAGAAGCTGCTGCCATTTTTCTTTTCTTTTGTCTCACTGCAATTACAAGATATTCCGTAATGTTTGACCTCTCTATGACTATTGGCTTTTGTGGTTTACTTGTTTCTTTCTGTGACAGATGACATCATGTGGTTTAAGCCAGTGGAGCTGCGGACAAAGTGGGGTCGGAGAGGCCACATCAAGGAGGCTTTAGGTCAGAAGAATTTTAATACAAAACAGAGCGTCTGCAGCTTTGATCATTTTTTTTAGTCTCCTGTAAATTCTCACTTCTCTAATGAATTTTTTTTCCAGGAACACATGGCCACATGAAGTGCGTATTTGATAACCAGCTGCGCTCTCAAGACACTGTTTTGATGAATTTGTACAAGAGAGTGTATCCTCGCTGGACATATGACCCCTACGTGCCCCTGCCTTTAACCTGGGTCAAGAGAGAGGGCACGGTGGACATGGACGACTTGGACATGGAGTAGTGCAGGGACAACTTGACAATGCATGATACAGAGACAGGTATTAACAATATACCTTACATCAGTGCAACCACATGACATTTTCAAAAAGTAAAATATCTGTTAAATAAAGATATTTTGATCCTGAATATCTCCTATTGCCCTCCTTGTTCCATTTGACAACGACTCCTCATTTGCGGATTCTATTTTGACCACTAGATGGCAGCGACAAATAAGAATTCACAAAGCTTCCTCATTACTTTGTTGAACGACTGTCGACTTTGTTTGCCATAGTTCAAAAATATTTTGAACAAATAGCTGCGTATATGATGAGTACTTCATGACTGAACAAATAATTCTGGCTGTTACCATGGCAACTGGCAAGTCAATAATC
Organism: Amniataba percoides; assembly: GCA_037176925.1. Classification (NCBI taxonomy): domain Eukaryota; kingdom Metazoa; phylum Chordata; class Actinopteri; order Centrarchiformes; family Terapontidae; genus Amniataba; species Amniataba percoides. The sequence goes on along the minus strand of JBAJHX010000049.1, from coordinate 8,269,561 downwards.
GCTTCATTAGTCATATATCAAGCACATTACACTGGCAACTCTTTGAAGTCATGCAGATGTGGCTAAAAGCCGGCAGCCACACTAAAATGTACAAACTGGGACAAAATCATTATATAGATAATGTTAGAGGAATGTCAGGAACTTTAATCACGGAGAAAGAACTCCCAAGTTGTACTTTAAAGCAAAAATTCTTGTTCAGAAATCTCAGTAAATGACTAGTGGCCTTTGAGATTTTGACAAATAGCAGCTGTCGGATTCACTTATTTATATAATCTTTTATCACAAACACGCCTCAGTGTTATTTACAGAAAAAAAGAGGCTACCAAGACCTAATTAATCATCCGTCTCGGAATGAATTTAATACAGTATGAAACAACACGAAGCACAAAACACGAGACTTCTCAACCCGCCTAAGCTATTTTAAGCTACGTGGCATCAACTTTATTTCAGAGCGAGGGCAAGAGAGCAAATAACAGCTTTAAAAACAGTTATTCTCCAAACACACTTGCTACACTTCCCTGCACCCTGTTATTCATTGATATAATTTACAAGTGGTATGCCTAAAATTGTATGAGCATCTAAAAGTAGAAGTATTTATAGAACATTGCCTGCTACCAGCAGTATACACCCCTACACACACACACACACTTTGCTTTCTTTCCTTGGTGGTCTTGCCCTGACCTGAAGCCTCCTTTTCAGCTTTAGTCAACACACACTCACGCTCAAATCACGACCCTCTCTGTTGTCTCCAGTCTGAAGCTGAAATGCTCTGCAGTTGTGTGTCCTCCCCTGCCCTGCGCTTTCTTGCTTGAGGAAAACACTGATTTATGAATTGCAATATTTATCATAAAACTGAGCCCCTGCATGCTTGCAGCAACATGATTCATCCTCGGGGCTGTGTTGGGACTGCACCACAGAGGCATGCCAATATGTCTGGGAAACCAGAAGGTGAAGACTATGGGATGGAGCGGAGAACATGATCCAAGAAACGAAAGGGAGCAAAAGTTCACTGTGTGCATTTTCATTTGATTACGGTGGAAAAAGTAGAAGAAAAAAGATAATACAATCAGGGGAAAGACTAATGTTTCTGTTGCCCATGGGGGGGCAAGCTGGGAGCGCTGGACAGTTTTGTGGTAACACTCAATTTATTTCCGTCTTGTACGTGTATTAAGGCAAGGGCACAGTTACAGTGATGTGTTGAACACATCTTGTTAAAGGCGGAGGGGAGGGGTGGTGTGTGTGTTCCGCTGGCCAGCAGTTCATGTCGAGGGGAGGGGGGAATTCAATACCCCCTTGATGGAGAATGCTCTTAAAGTAACACATGTACAAAAATGGTATTGAGTTTAGATGCGCACGCTGCATTTTTCTCTGACACTATCAATTTGAAACAGATAAACATTTAGCTGCGTGGGGACCAACTGCGACGTGGTGAGGCTGAATCCAGCCCATAAGTGAAGTGTGTGTTTGGCACAGGCCCGTGTCAGAAGACGTGAACGCTGGTGACTTAGTGCTGTTGGGATCAGGAATGTCTTGTGGTTCCCAGTTCACTGCCACCACACTTAGTTGGCTCCCACTGAAGATATAATGGGTGAGAGATTTTTCCGTTGGATGTGGATAAAGAAACGGAAGGAGAGAAAAGGGGCAGTGAGGGAGTGAGCGATAAGGGAAGAGCCAGTTGATGTTCAGCATGAATAAAACCAGAAGTGGTGGGAGGAAGCAGTCAAAGGAATGCAAAAAAAAGGGGGATACATAGAATTTGGAAATTAAAATAAAAAGTTAGTGGGTGAGAGAGAGAAAGAGAGAAAGAGGGAGAATGAAATGGAGGAGTGTGAGAGTCTGAGGCGGTGTGGGCGAGGGAGTAGGAGAGCGAGAGTGGCTGGCGTTTATGGATTGCAGATGTGGCGCTATGGGGTTTTGGCAGGGGCCGTGCGCGCCTGAATCCTGCACCGGCTGGGTGGCACCGGGGTGAGAGGGAGGTCACCGCACCGCAGCACACAGCCCATAAAACACTGAGAGTAGTGGGGGAGAAGAGGGAAAGAGAATAGGCCTCAAATACACACTAACCCAGGAGTGCAGGGCAGCGGGGGTGAGTAGATCACACTTTGGGTTCAAGCACGCAAAGGCATACCAAAACATCCTGCATATGTTGAGTCAGGCTCCCAATAAAGCCATAGGTTAACACATAACACTTAGCGCGAAGAGCAGAGCTGATAAGCTTATCTGAAATTTAATAAGGACGAACCTTCTGTAGACACCTCCCCCGGCCATGAAAAATCACACCATCTCTGCTGTTAAAGGGAAATTTTCCACTTCTGTATGCATTAATGCTGAATTTATTACAAGTGCCTCTGACAAGATTACAAAAGAGAAGCGAGCCAGCCACGTGTAGAGCAAAAGTGGTCGTCTACTGTCTGTTCTCCCAGGTTCACCCCCCCCCCTTACGCGCCCATAAATTCTGCCATTCCTCTCTCCGTCCTCATTACTCCTCATCATTCCACATCGTCCTCAGGAAGCAGCAGTGGATTGTGGAAGAAAGTTACCAGAGATGGTGTTGGCAAAGTTGCAGATTAAAAATACAGAAAACACAAACAGTTTCTTTTTATTCTTCTTTTTCCGAGGAAATCATTTTCTTTTGCAGTTGGTGCCCAGTGCAGCTGCAGAGTCCTGATGTTGGAGGGGGAACAATTCACTGCAGAAATTTGCAATCAAGGCCAGTGAGTGTTTGATTGGCGACAGAGCTGAGAGTGTTGCTCACACCCTCTGTGCACAAAGGGTTTCAAGTAGCCTATTGTCTGCTTATAGCCACATTTCTTCAACATTCAAGATATCTGCGATGCTGGCCAGCATCTTTATTTGACCTACTGTACTTTGAGATCCACAAGTTGGCATTATCTACACAGTAAAAAGGATTATAACTTTGTTTGTCATACTTAAATACATTTTACTGTAAATTAGTTCTCACTTAAAGTAATATTCTAAATGAAATTAGTTCACTTAACATGATTCAGGCATATATTTCTTACTGACTTCTTTAAATAGAAGCTACTTGAAGCGATACAGTCAAAGCGCTTAGGGGCTTTGAGCACCAAATAATAAAGCAAATGGCTTGAGGACACAAGTCATGAAATGAAAATATTTTCACAAATCTGTCAACAAACAGCCAGAATATCTTTCGAAGTTATCACAATTCCGATCTGGCTGACAAATCCTCCTTTAAAACAGAGCCTGGTGTCTGTACATGTTCAGACACCTGTTGGTTTGACAGCCATGATGTGCTTCAAATGAACCACTTACAGGCAAGAAACGTCACAGAAAACCTCTGCAATTTTGACAGTAGTGCCACCTGCAGAGAAGAGCGTTACAACATTTTTTAATTGTGGGAGAAGCAGGGCACATACTGCTGTTAGCTAAGGCCTTATTCCCAACCAGAATATATTTGTATAAAAGAAAAATAACTTTGCCATGAAGTAATTTGTGGGTCTGCTGTTAATTTGTGGAATAATGATCTTTGGACAGGAAACTTTTTAAGCATATGGTTCACTTGACGGTAGTGTGAAAAAGTGATGCTTAGCTAGTATATGGTTAAAGTGTGAAACTACCTGCAGGTGGCGTGAGTGTTGAAATTATAGTAGTTTCTATTTTCTTGCCATTAGCAGGCAACAATGACACTTCTACATCTACCAATCTTAATTTCTGCTGTTACGATTTTCCTGTCAAATGGGTGGCACATATTGGCTCGAACTCAGAGAGGTAGTTCTTTTTGGCTCTTTTGTCATTTGGCTAAACAGCTCCCCCTTGAGGAGAATCTGCAGCCAACTAAATGAGAACAAGTGGGTTTACTTGTGAGTCATAAGCGGGCTCCACGTGGTGCTTTGTATAGAAAACGTACAACACAATACTCTGATTGTATTTACTTGACTGAAAATGTTGATTCATGCCAAACAGAAATACTTTTGTGAGATGCTTTTAATCTCGAAAGACAGTTCATGATGGTACTTGAGTAAACACATCTTTTTGTTTTGTTTTTTCAGTTCTGAGAACTGATTTCGTTGCAACATGAAACCAAATGACAGCACCAGTATCAAATCGTAAAACAAACTAAAACTGGCTCAAGTGTTTTTTGAAACGTGAAGCTTTGCGCCGTCTTGCCCATGAAAACCTTTGAGGAACATCTCATTGCTCTCTCCTGTTTGTGTAGGTGCTGCCTGACAATACTTTCGCATTAGGTCAGCTCTGTTTTTCTCTTTCTTTTGTGATATCCTTCCTTCCCTGTCTTGTTCCCCTTTTTCTCCCCCTTAGCCTGGTCCTGACTCCCTGGTTTCTGGGGCCTGGCCAAGGCGTGTGTCCCTGGAGGAGCCAGAGAGGAGATGGAGAGAGAGGGGGCAGCAAGGGGGTGCAGAGACCGACTCCAAAACCACAGCTGCGGCAGCCTCTCCTTCTCCTTTCCTCTCCTCTAATGCCTCCCCTCCTCGCCTGGCACCCTCCCCAGCTCTGCCATTAATCAGAGGGGAAGGGTATTTCAGTGCATGTGCGCTCGTGTGCGAGGGAGAAGAGATGCTGACTGTGTGAGTGGCAAGCAGAGTGTTTATGCGCGTCTGTGTCTGTGTGCTGATAGAGAGCTGGATGGGTCGGTATGATGATGGTATGGAGACCAGGACCTCACAACAAAGCTGCAGAGTTCACCCAGAGAACAAAAGGAGGAGGGAGCGAGGTTGACAGACATAAAGCCTGGTGAGCAGATTGGGACTGCCAGCAACTAAAGGGATGAGTTAGCTGATCTGCAGAAGATTTTTTTTTTTTGCAAACACAGGAACAAATGTAAAAATCCCTCTGATTGAGATCCTTCCGACACTTTTGGCCAAAGGTGTTGCAACCGCACCTGCACACGAATGTAAACTAGGCGAACCAGGCAGTTCATGACCTGACATGTTAACAAATCGCATCGAGGTTCCCTTCGAGGTATACCGCTTGCCCTCCGTCAGCCCCTGATTATCCAGGTGGGAGTGAAATCTTAACAAAAAAAAGAAGAAGAAAAAAAAGAAAAGATAAAATTTCCAACCTGCTTTGCTCTCAGCCCCCCCAACGGGCCTCCCAGAGTGCTTTTCTGCTGACATCACTGCGCAGAGACCTGGCAAGCCAATCTCTCCCCTGCTCTACCATTCCCCTCTCTGTGCTTCCTGCCCTGATGATGTCACACACCATATGGTTTTCAGCAGTATCAAGCCGGAAAAGAGATTTAGTCAGTGGAGAGGAGAAGGAGAGAAAAGGAGGAGGGCTGGAACGGGGCGCAGGTCGGACACAGAAAACAAAAGGTTCGCTCTTCCCCCTTGTGTGAGTGGAAGGTAGAGGAGGGGAGGAGAAGGAGGAGGTGAGGGGGCGAGAGGGGAACGGCTGCACTGTGTGAGGCTAATGAGGAGAGACCAGGGAGCAGAGACCATGCATCGGACAGCCATGTGCTGCGCAGACGGCCACCGGACTGGCCCTGCACACAAACACACATGTGCAGAGACACACACGTTCAAACGGAGCCTCGCACTCACAAAAGTGTAAAAGTAGGCAGGATAACGCTAATAAGGCCAAGCTGGTAAACAAGGTTGACATGTGCGCGCCTTGACCTTTGCTGCTTCCATATTAATAACATGCTTCATGAGGTAAAGAGTTATTTTGTTGTCTTGTTTCATATTATTTCAGGTATTTGAGCTGTGATCGCTTTGCCAGAAACTTACATGGCGCCTTGTATGTGAAAGGGCTCGCTGGTAGTCATAAACAGACTGAGGATTATCACCCGACTCTGCAGTTTCTCAGCTTTACGAAGTGTTTTAGCATCTTTCGGTCTTTTTGCTCTCAGTGTCTTTGTTTTTGGACACAACAGGTTCTCTACCAAAAAAAGAAATCTCTGCAACTGTTTGCTACCTGCTCGGCACCAAACACTAAAACTGACACAGCTGGTGACAAGCTTGTGAACATTTAACTGCTATTAAGACAGATATTGGAGAAATATGAAGAAACCCACAGCGGGATGAAGGGTGAATACTGAACTTACAGTCATCAGGTGGCCAAAAACATGACTTTAAATGGGATAATATGTGCGTTTTGTGTTTACACCTTCTTACAGTTAAGATTAAAAGTTTATTCTTGACCTCAGAACCAGCGGCTGACAGAGCATTATCAACACAAGTTCCATAACTTTTCTACAGCTCTCAGTCATATTATATGATCTTCTGTATTTCCCTATTTTCCATAAAGTGCTACAAAAAGTGGATAACTCCATCTGCTGAAGGAAACTATGTGATGTTATCAAAATCTCCACAGCAGCCACTAACTAGACCTTAACATTGTTTTTCCAGCTTTTTAAAGTCCTTGTAATACGTATGGTGACCCAAAGAATGAATCCTTATTTCCCTGTGAGCTAAAGTTAAATGCTTTATGAAGAAATTCAACTCGGTGTACCTGTTGTTGGTTTGAAGCAATATCGAAAAACGTATTTACTTTTCATAGATTTGTATGAGACGATCAATATCCCTCTCGTATCTGGCAGGTAGATATGAAGTGAGAGCCAGCAAGCGGTTAGCTCAGCTCAGCATAAAGCAGGAGGAAAAAGTTTGCTTTGCTTTGTCAAAACCACCTCTGAAATGCAATAATTAGTCAGCTTTAAATGCCGCTGATCCATATTTACTGCTCAGACATGAGAGAGGTACTGATATTCTCATCAAACTCTCAGCAAGAAAGTGGTTGTCGTGTTCTTTTTAAGTCTTCTGTTTTATTGTCATCCGTGTTCGTCTTGCCAATTCACATGGCTAGTTAACAGACTACACAACAAACAACCTCATGTACCACCCTGATGGAGGCACGATATCCAACAAATGTTTGAGCCATAAAACATGATATGGTTCTCAAAACCAGAAACCATTTTGCATTTATGCGTGTTTCCCTTTGTGGAAAAAAACAAAAAAAAATCAAGCATTTCTGATCTGGCTCTAATCATGGCACGATAATCGTCCATCACCAGCAGATGGGCAAACTAGAATAGCGAGCGAACGCACACAACAGCTCTGCTCAGTCAAATGACATGCCTTGCACGCCTTTGCTCTAAAGCTGTCGCAAAGCCGCTCATTACAATGAATTAAGAGAGGCCTGTGTGTAAATGTTGAGCCTACCGTTCAATTTTTGGTGGCGAGGGGAATCTGGCGCTGGAGGGGGGTGTGTCTGGTATGGTGGGGCGGTCACAGCAAGCATCTGGAGATATGTGTGGCCATGTCCACTGGAAAGAAAGAAGAAAAAAAAGACAGGAGAACGAGGGGAAAGGAGCGATGATTGATGAGAATGATAGAATGAGAAGAGAGCAAAAAAGGCCTTGTGTGAGTAGTTGGGAAAAATGCGGGACATTGGACTCAGGTGGTCTGTTTCAAGGTGTTAAGATTACTTTTGGGCTGTCCTGTGTATTGTCCAGTCTTGCTCTGCTAATAACGTGATCGCAATATTCGTCACTCAGAGCCCAAATTGAAACGAGGTGGTTTGGGCCTCGGAGACACAGTGACCCTGCAACGTATCCCCCCCCAGATGTCTGAAAACGTTGGCCGCAGTCATTCACCCCCTTCATTGTGTTTCCACATTCAGCCCACAAAGCCTCTGCAAGATATATGTCACACGTAAAAACCGGCGGTGCTCACACTTGGAGAAATAGTGGGAAAGGTGTGTGATTTAGAGGGCGACAGCAGACTGTGGAGGGATTTAGCTGTCCGGCCTGCCTTATCTCCAGCTCTAGTCCAGCGCCGGGGCTGTCGGTCTTTGGGGGAAGCAGACGTGCGCGGGCTTTGGGATGGGTTCCCTGGGCTGTGTTTGGGGCTCAGCTTTAATTGAATCACTGCTTACAACCAGCAATTTTTCAGTTCATTAAAAGTTCAGCATTTCAGGTTTGCTGTGCTGCAGATTACGGCATGTTAAATTGTGTTTTGACAGGCTGAAGTTGAATGTCCAGCGCAGGCCTCTGGGGTCTGATTGATTAGTGAGATAAAGTCTGTTTTTGTAGACAACAGCTGTACTCAAAGACACACAAGAAACTGAAATTAGGCTACATTAGTTTCTGTAATGCCCTACTTGTTTTTTAACTCCTTGCTTTCCTCAAATATGACAGACATTCCAAAAAACTGCTATTTTCTTTTATTCCAATCTGTCTGAGCTTTTTGGCCACACTGACCAAGCAGAACAGAAAAGTGGCATTGATGTGTGTGTTATTTATCTGTTATGATACTTTTGTACTACTATGCTCTGGGCTTTCACCCTTGACCCCCTATGAAGTCAGAAAGGCTTGTGACGCAGTTTAACTTGAGTAAGACCTTAGTAAAAGTTACTTTCCGCAAAGACATGTTCTTACACTTAACCTAAATTAATTATTTCCTGGTTATGAGGCTATTGTAGGTACATAATTGCTGCCTATTAGACAGTCTCAGATTTCACTGATTAGTTGGATTACTGCTCTGTAATGAGCTATCATCTCTGGGATCCTAGTAAAATGCACTTTGTAACTGTAATTTTATAAAGTAAGGAAAAAACTAAAGTCAGAATGTGTATCATCTGTCACATAATCCGTCTTAAATATCTCATCGTTTTCAGATTGTCATGCTTGTCTTGAAAAGCTGAACGCAAATTAGAGCCAAAAATCAGACAAATACTACACAAAACTGCAGTTTTAGGCCTCTGTGTGCAGGAGTTAAATAACACCACCAGCTATAATTAAGCTGTTTTCTAAAGGTGTGAATATTCAAACTTAACAAAATCAAGCTATGTGTCACTATGTGTTTCCCTCGGTGGAAAAAAAAACTATTTTGGGGCATGAATCGAAACACGCTGTCACATCCTTGATACAACATATCTATTCTCTGCACAGCTCTGCCCACCTCTGCCGGCGAGGTTATCAGTAGTTCATCAAGGGAACATGGAAGTGAGAGACAATACCTTCCTCCACTCCACCAGGATCTCGGGGTGGCTCGGATCGCTTCAATGAAACACCAGCACCTTGGGCTCGGATAATTTAAAGAGGAAGAGACCCCGCGTGCTTTATGAGATTGTCAGCTGCTGTTGTGGTCAAAACAAACACAAACAGGCCTCAGTCTGGTGAGTCTGGTTCACTGGATTCACATCGGCTGTCCATTAACCACCTCGGTGATGGTGAAATAATTGCTTTCATCAATTTCAATCTGCGGTCTTTCAAACACCTCGGGACGTCTGTGGAAAGACTTGAAGGGGTAATGACAGACAGGCCTGACTGACATAATCCATCCAGATACAGTGGATTAAATATGTGTTAGCATTAATGTTTATGGAAAGTTGATGACTTCTGCAGAGAGAATCAAAACTCGCTGTTTCAGTGACACTTGGCTCAATCAGCAGCAGTATACAGACTTGTTCTGGAGATGTTTTCTCAGTAACGTGTGTCACATAAATATAAATAATTCTGCCTTAAGTGATGGTTACAGCCAAAAATAACCAAAAACAGCTGCCATGCATTGTATGGAAGGGCATCATTTTCTTTTTCATGACAGGTTGGGGTGCAAATGATTTACAGACAGTCAGTTTTTAACAGTGTTTGTTCCACTTTTTGAGAGTTTGAAAGCACCGTAAGTATATTTACTCAAACGTTGAAGTTTTCAAGGTACTTTATAATTTATTTAAACATTTCTGTTACTTTACACTTTTACTCCACCACTTTTTTAGGTAAATGCTTGTCTAATACATTTATCTGACAGCTATTGTTACCTTTTAATGTCCATTTTACACACAAAACATACAATCAACCTACAAAATTGGATGCACTATTAAACTGTTATGCAGTGTTTACAATTGGATTTAGCCCACAGTGCACATTACATGTAAATGCATCAAAAATAATGATCCAGTAATGAGGAAATTATGAAAAAAGGACAAAAAAATCAAAAGTACTCCTGTTACTTGAAGCCCACTTTGTTGCTATTGTACTTTTTAAAAACATTATATAATTATTAGATCCTTTCCACACTGGGCATTTTATTGTGAAAACAGAGCACATCCTGAACTCACTTTACTGACCTTTAATCTACAAAAGGACGATGGAGCTTTAAATAGCGATGTGAGTCGTCACGGGCCCGATAAACACCTGACCAGCCCGCCTGATTTATCTGCCATTATTATGCAGCTCATAACTCTCCTGCCTTTTTTAATTTCCTCCCAAAATCACAGCCCGGCGCGCGCTCCTTGCTCGCGGACAGCCGGCCCCGCGCGCCGTTGGGTGTCGCTGTGCGTAAAGTCTCCGCGTCCGTCCGAGGCGCAGTCTGAAGTGTCAGATAGTGTCGTTAACACGTGAGAAATCCGGTGTATGGAGAGTGAAAGAAACGGGGGAAAACCGGCAGCGGAGAAAAAAAGATTAGAAGACGCGGGAGAGGAGAAGATTGGAGAGAGAGAGAGAGAGAGAGAGAGAGAGAGAGGAGGAAAAGCGCGGAGATCCTGATGAGGGAACGCCGAGAGGGAGCGCAGACTTA
>JBAJHX010000049.1:8200987-8258947 GCA_037176925.1 Amniataba percoides | reverse complement strand
GAGAGAGAGAGAGAGAGAGAGAGGAGGAAAAGCGCGGAGATCCTGATGAGGGAACGCCGAGAGGGAGCGCAGACTTACGGCCAGAACACCAGACATGAGTCCGAGGTAAGATCTGTGGCACGGCGGGCACCGACACACACACCTACCGACACACACACCTACCGACACTCAGACAAACACACACACACACCGGGCCTTTACGCAGCTGTCTGCGCGACTTTTCGCCTTTGAGTCGACGGTCCTGATGTTCAGCCGAACATCTGGATCAGATGTGCAGGTCCGGCCTGAAGCACATCTGATAAGCTCGGCCGAAGCAGAAAGCTTTTATTGTTTCTCACATTTTCCTTCCGTCAGATGCGCGTAATTAAATGATCCACGATCGCAACATGTCTGAAGAGAGAGATGAACTTCACGTGTGCTTTAAAAAAAACTCACGAAAGTTTTTTAATAATTTCTTTTACTGCGGAGGAAATGCGTAAAGTAGTTCTGTTAAGAGTGTCTATGCTGCACACATATTACACCCCTTATAATGAGGATATTCGTTTTAATCTCTTTTTGAGAAGAAAACAAACTGTAGATTATGATTTAAACACACAAAAAACTTTAAAATGTCTGTTGGCAGCTTTCAGAGCACTTTCACCTGCTCGCTCACTACACACAGCCAGTGATGCTCTGCCCTCCCCAATCTCCACCTCCAGGTGATGGATGGAGGCGTGAATCCCGGAAGGGTTTTAATCAGAGAGATGGAAGAGGGGGTGAAAGAAAAAGAACAAAAAAAGAGAGAGAGTTAAAGTATTTTAGTGTTTAGCCTCCACTTTGGCTGATTGGGCTCTTTAAGTGAAGCCAGAGGAGGTATTAAGGCTGCAGATGCTCTCAGGGGAGGTCTGCAGGGGGGAGAAAAGGTGAAAAGACACCTTCATGTCACAGTGTCACTGACTTTACTTGAATTAAAAAAAACAGCACAGTCACACAACAGCAAGATGTAAATGAAAATCCAAAGTAACACTAAAGAAGAGAGAGAGAGAGAGAGAAAAAAAACAGCCTCTGATTGAATGTAGTTAATTTTTTTGGCCTCATGGATGAAGCAAACTCAGACCTTGTGTGTGTGTGTGTTGGTTTGTATGTGTGTGTGTGGAGGGTGTCTGATTCCTTCTTGGTGCCTGACATGAAAAAGCTTTAACACTCTTACAGTCACTTCTTTCCATCATGGTCTCTGCAGTCTGAGGGGTCCCAAATACGCGACATATAGACGCTCTCATACGCCGGCTGCCTGTCTCTTTAAGACGATGTGTTGAGGAGTTCAAGTCGGGGTCACTCCAAGTTCCTGCCCTCGATTTTACCTTTTAGTTTTATTATAGACTGACATCACACGGGGCGCTAAAACACTTAAGGCGCATAGAGGCTCCATTATCATCCCGGTGCGCGTTATTGCTCAGGCTCAAAAATAGCTAAGGAAATTACTAGAGAAGAAAAAAAAAATAGGAGGAAACTGATGCTGGTCTAAGCACGTATTTTTTTTATAGGAGGAGGATGAGGGGAGAGGAGGGGCAGTGAGACACGAGAGAGAGAGAGGAGAGGGAGAGGGAGGAAAAGTGGGTGGGAGGACGGACCTAAAGGAGCGACAAGAAATTCATATCAATTAATAATCATAAAAAAAGAGAGAGAGAGAGAGAGAAAAAAAGAGCTGGCAGACGCGCTCGGAAAACTGGCATGGTTTTTTGGAGGCTGGCAGTTCAAAGCTGAAACGTCAGATATGACTCCTGGAGGCTGCTGAGATGATCATGAAGGGAGACTTAGATCGGATGGCAGAAGACATCGGGCATGCAGGTAAGAGCTGCGGCACCCACAGCCAAGGGAGAGAGAGGCTGACATTTAGCAGCTTTATTCACTAAAACGCACCGTGTGTGTGTGCTGCCGGGGAGGAATAGTGTTTTTTAAATTATCATTGTTATAATTATTTATTCCAGGTGTTTTCTATCCTGTTGCATTTCCCTCCGAAAGTTTTTACGCCGGTATAATTCTCATATCGAGGAGAGCTGGTGCGCTTTTTACGCATCTCACCGGACTCTTTTGGAAGCGTTTTAAAATAATTAATTATGCACGTATTAGCCTTTTTAGAATTTATTTATGCAATTCTTCAGGATGAGCACGACATAATTGGTCATTTAATTTACGCACCGTGCCTCAGAAATCGTGCCAAATTGCGTGAAAGTTTTCGAGCGTAGAAAAAAACAAAACAAAACAAAACAAAACAAAACAAAACAAAACAAAACAAACAAGCCTGATCTTGGAACAGTCGTGATAATTTAATTACTTTTAACTGTATTTATATTTCCAAACATGTTTCCTGAACTCAGATTTTATGTCAAAGTTAAAGGGAAAGTCGGCCCCCCTCTGTTAAATTGGGAACTTCTTCTGTGATCCTGCAATAAATGTGAGGAGGAAGCTGCAGCCCAGCCACAGCGGCTCTGCTGCGAAACGGGCCTGTGGCTGCGCGCAGAAATGAGCTCAGAGGGGGACATGATCATTTTTCTGCGGGGAGGTGGGTGGTGATTTTCGGTGCGTTAATCCCGGGATCCCTTTGTACATTTTATACACATGTAGGAAAGAGATGCTGCTCGGTGCTGCTGACAGCCTCTGAAGGAGAAACAGCTGTCTGATGGAGCTTTACGCGCAGAGAGGAGGAGGAGGAGGAGTGGGGGTGATTTAGCGCTCCCCTTTTCTTTTACGATTTAAGAGATAGATGTGAGGTGATAAGGTTTGAGGAGGGGGTGAGGCGGACTGGATGGGGCTCAGCAAGCGACGGTTCGCTGCCCCGGTGTGTGAGATCCGGATCCGAGGCGCGCAGAGAGGGACGGGTCCTCCCCGGCGACGCGCGGTGCCAAGCAGACAAACTTTCACGCTTGGCTTGCAAAAAGCAAGAAGCCAGAAATTAGTCAGGACCTAAAACGAGCCTCTGAACGTCGCTCCCTGATTAACTTTGGCACATGGAAAGTTTTTTTTTTTTATGTTAATTTAATTTTCAAATAAACTCAGCGGATCACCAGAGCTCAGAGGAGAGATGAGAAATGACTGGCACATTAAAAATGGACTTATCTGCTGTAAAACTGACAAAATATTAAATGGTAATTTAAGTTTTGATTGTTACATTATCATATTAATAACACCAATCTGTGTCATCTCCACAGAGTTTTATTTAAATTATTATTATTTTTTTTTTAAGATGCGCGATTGCTCAAAACAGGAAACCGTCTGTTTGCTGACCTGAGTGAAACTCTTGCTTATCCACCCCATCATGAGTGCTACTGCTTCTTCTGCGCTGCAGGCTGCAGGTTTTCTTACTTAAATGCAAAACACTCTGTGGTTTTGTATTTAAAAAAGCACGTGAAGCTCCTCCAAAAACTACCCAAAATGACACAAACATAAAAAATTATAATCTAAGAAAAAAAAAAGAAAATGTTGGATAAAAGTTATTAAAAAAAACTGCAGTGAAATATGTTTCTTCTAATTTACACTGACTTTGTGCTGCAGTGTGGCCTCATAAATTAAACGTGGGACTGTATGGGAACGTGGTCAAATGGCTTCTAAAATAAGCAAGTCTACGTGAGCATGGGCAGCAAATTGAAATGAAAGAAAATAAAATGTCAACACAACGTTTTAAGCAGATGTCTGGAGTGTTTATGTGACCGAGGCTGCATGTAGAGGTAGGAAGTTTAGTCTCTGGTTTTAACCCCCCCTTCTCCCAAAACCACAAAAGTGACAAAACAGACAAAACGCAGGGACAATGAATATTAATCTTAATGCAGATAACTGACTAAGTTTCCTCAGCGTGTTGACGGGTCATTAAAAGAGGAAAACAGCCATACTTCCCAGAGGGACTCGAGCAACCTTGTCTCAGTGAAATGATTTAATTTGGCCTGTTTAATGTAACAAACCAGCAAAACAAACTGCAGTGTGCGGGCCTCGAATGTGTTTACAGGAACATCATATCACCGGCTTGCTTTAAGATGTGTTGTCTGACTAAAGATCTTTGCAGTCATAGAGAGCTTCCTCACAGGATGTAGAGAGCTTACACATACCCTTTACATCACGGCTCTAATGAAACATGTTTTACTGTGGGCTTTCACTTTTTGTCAGTACCTTAGATCAAACGGCAAGCTCAGGTAGTTCAAGAGGCAAGTGGCACTGTGACCTCTCAGAAGACTCATTCTGATCGCAGCGAGAAAAAAGAGATCCTAAATGTCTTGATGGGAAACCCACAGTCACCTTGACTGCTGTTACCACAAGACATTACCAGAAATAATTTTTCATGCACTCAGCAAGTTGCAGGTGCATAAAAATGTTATTTTGTAAATGTTTTTTTTCCTTCGCATCTGAAAAGATTTGACAGACTTTGCAAGCGTTGCTGAAATGTGGATTGAAATGTCTTACACAGCTGTACAAAAAGAAAAAAAAGAAAAAAAACTACATGTTATTATAAAACAGGATATAATGAAAACTCAATATTCTGTCAGGCTTTGTGACATAATTGAACTGTATAGTATGATACGGCGCTGTAACCGCATACTGACGAGAATATACACTGATTGTGTGTGTGTGAGTACACAATGTGTCACTGCGCTCCGCACAGTAACCAGTAACAATAACAGTCAGTCGAACACCCCTTAATGCAGTGGAGACTCTGCAAAAGTTCAGCAAGTTTTGGAAAGTACTTGGCCCTCTCCTCGTATCACACTCATTTCTAAACACGTTTGATCTGGGTGACGTTGAAATTTATAGTAAAATATGACCGTTGAGTAATCAGAGCCAGACAAAAACCAGAAGTGGAAACACTTTAGTTGACAACTGGGGACATGATGGAGCGTAAACCCACCTAAACCTGCCACAGCCGCCTTTTTATTCATTGTCTCTCCTTTTTTTCTTTTTAGACAAGTAATTTATAGCTTATTTGCAGATAAAGGGAAGTACATTAAAAAAAATCTTAATGAAAATGATTGCAATCAAAAGATACATTTGTCTTTTATATTGACGACTGTTTTCTGCATGATCAGTTGTGTGGACTTCTAATTTTCCATTTCATCGGTGATGACATTTCCCTCTGACATTAAAGGCTTGACGCTAAATAAAACTGTACCGAGGAGTGACCTTGAGTTTTAGGAATACACCGTTTTTTTGTGGCGGTGCCTCGGGTGGCAAGAATTTTTTTTTGGTTCAGGTTTCCCCAGAAGTTCTGAGCAACAAATTTGCCAAGGTTCTTTTAAATTGAGATTCATACTTCCCTGTTCTTGTGCTGAGCGTGTGCACTGAATGAAATAAACAAGAAGTGAATGAGCTGGTGTCAGGAAGAGCATGATCAGACAGATGACATGATATTTGTTTAGTTGCTTGTTTCCCATCAGTGAGACGAGGCCCTTAGGGACAGTTTGAGACGTTTAATCTCGTAAGTAAACTATCCTCAGATGCCACTGGTTAAACAATACATGGTGTTTCATGCATGCAGCTGATATAGTTTATTTTAGGCTTGATGGAACAATTAGTGTTGATATTCGGGTGTGTATGAATGTGTGTGTGTGTGCTCCCTGGAGCTCATCTCGGTGAAAAGTATTGAACCGTGTAACGCTGATTTACATCCCAGGCGCTGAGTGTTCCTTATATGACTGGGCAGAAAGTGGAGACGAAAGACCCATCTTTTTTTGGATGTGTCCTTCCCCCACAGGTTTATACCTGCTGTTCATCATACTTGTGAAACATTCATCCCTTGCTTTGTTTAAAACTCTGCACACCACTTCTGGAATACTTTATCAGGAAGCCAGCAGTTACAAAATATATATCTGCGGTTCTCTGAATTTTTGCTCTTTCTCTCTTTGCTCGCGGCAGAGGAAGTGAATGCGCAGACTTGAATTTCTGTTAATGGGAAAACCACTGCAACTGTTCACCTTTTAGCAAAAGTTCAGTTTTACTGACTGGCCCTCATGTGCTCCTCTACACATAACTTCTGCACTGTGTACATGTTCCATTAAGATGAATCTGTCAATTAAACACAGTTATGTAAATATTTAAGGCATGAATTACAAATGAATTAATAAACATGGCAACAAAATCAGATTCAAAAATTACTTTTAGTTGCATTAAGATGCAATTAATTAAATGATGCATTGTTTTTAGAAAGAAAATCTGTTGTTTATTAATTAATCTATTAATCCTCATAAGTGTATCCTTTTGCAATAACCTGTTTTCTTATTACTTTTATGTTGGCAATTGACCCTTTTTTTCTGTCAAATCTATTTTAATGATGTGTAAATCATCACTTTTCATAGGTTGCCTTTATAAAATGCATCAATAATCATTCCTGTGGTGCAGAAAATGACACATTAATTTTGGTTTGTGAATCAAAATGCTGACTGCCGCATGACGTTTTACAGATATCTGTTGTTTCAGGTGGCGGACTGAAGACGATGCTGGATGCCATGGAAGTTCCAAGTCATGCTAGGGATCTCCTCCTGCAGCTCAACAGCCAGCGAACCAAAGGCTTCCTGTGTGATGTTATCATTGTGGTGCAGAACGCCCTCTTCAGAGCTCACAAGAACATTCTGGCTGCCAGCAGCCTCTACTTGAAATCTTTGGTGGTCCATGACAATCTCATCAACCTCGACCACGAGATGGTGAGTCCAGGGGTCTTCAGGGTCATTCTGGACTACATCTACACAGGCCGCCTTAGTGAGGGAGACCCCACTTCTCCCAGTGAACCCAATCTAGGGGCTGTCTTGGCAGCAGCCAGCTACCTTCAGCTGCTTGACTTAGTGGCTTTGTGCAAAAAGAAGCTGAAAAGAAATGGCAAGTACCCTCCCCGCGCAGGTCCAACATTTCTGCCTTACCCAAAGATGGGGCCCAACAGTCTGGGTTTAGGGCCTGGTGGCAGGTATAGGGTTTCTACTCCTGTCATTCAGCCCTGCCCTCCAGGAGGAATTTTGAATAGCCATGCAAACCGGGCACCACCACTAGAGGAGCTAATTCCCCATCGACTAGCCATTCATGCCGGGGAGCTGTATGCTCCCACCTCCACCCAGAGCTCTCAGGTGTTCCCGTCCATGCAGTCAGCTCTGCCTGCACAGCTTGGCCGCTCAGGCCACCCTGAGAGGAACTGCTCCCCCAACTATGGCCTTGATCTCTCCAAGAAAAGTCCCAACTCCCAGTCTCAGCTCACACCCTCCCACTCCCACCTGGCAAATACTCACAATGATGAGGAGCGAGACGGGACTCTGAGCGGGCGCACCAGTCCCATCCAGGGGACGAATGGAAGGACCTTCCCTTCAGAAAAAATGGAAATGAATGACCAGGCAAGCTCCCTCACTCCTCCGCCTTTCCCCCATCTCAACCAGCCTCTCGGCCCACACCTCCCCCACCTGCATCGCTCAGGCTCCCAGGGCACAGATCGCTACCAGTGCCCCCCGAGCCCCGACACTCCAACGGAAGGTGGAGAGGCAGGCAGAGAAATGGGCAACATCTACCGCTGGGTGAAACATGAGCCACAGTCGTACCCAGCTGAAGATGAAGACGAAGATGAGGATGAAGAGGAGGGGGGTGAAAATGGAGATCAGCATCATAACCACCACAAGGCCGGGGAGGAGAGTGAAGGAGCAGATGACAAGAGCGGCTCAGGCACAGAGGAGACGGGCAGCAGCGAGGGCCGTCCGTCCCCTCCCGGACCCATGGGGAGGTTCCACATGCCGTATGAGCCAGAGAGCTTCGGGGACAATCTGTACGTCTGCATCCCCTGTGACAAAGGCTTCCCCAGCTCAGAGCAGCTGAACGCGCACGTGGAGACGCACACAGAAGAAGAGCTGTACGGCAACTCCGGTGGGGAGATGGGAAACAGCAATAACAGCAGCAGCAAAAACATGAGCAGTAACACAAACGGTTATGGCAGCCTGAACAGCAGCAACAATCTGAACAGTCTCTCCCACCTGGAGACCAAGACCAGCCAGGGCCTGGGTTCAGGGGGCATCGGGGAGATGATCCGACCCTACCGCTGTTCCTCCTGTGAGAAGTCCTACAAAGATCCAGCCACTCTGCGGCAGCATGAGAAGACCCACTGGCTGACCCGGCCTTACCCCTGCAGCATCTGCGGCAAGAAGTTCACGCAGCGCGGCACCATGACGCGCCACATGCGCAGCCACCTCGGCCTTAAACCTTTTGCCTGCGACTCCTGCGGCATGCGCTTCACTCGCCAGTATCGTCTCACTGAGCACATGCGCATCCACTCAGGGGAGAAGCCCTACGAATGTCAGGTGTGTGGAGGAAAGTTCGCTCAGCAGCGCAACCTCATCAGCCACATGAAGATGCACAGCAGTGGAGGGACAGCAGGGGGGCTGACCACAGATGGGAAAATGAAGCTGGACTTTGCTGAGGGCATCTATCCTCTGAGTAAATATGCAGCGGAGCATCTGGGGCTGAAGCAGGAGAAGGCCAACGAGCTTCTCATCCAAGCCCAACAGCAAATGGTAGCTGATGCAAAGGCCATGGAAAGCCTCTACCCACTGTCCAAACTGGCCTCGGAGCACCTGGGCCTCTCCCATGACAAGATGGATGTCCTGGGCCAACCCCTTCCTCACACCCCACAGGTCCTCTCTGAAGCCTGCACCATTGACCGCTACTCACCCAGCTAAGGACACCTGACCTGCACAAATGGCGATCACCAATAGGTCTGTGTGCACACACAACTTGCAGTATTGTAAAGCCATTCACCTCAACTCAGTATCTCTGCACCTCAGACTCAGGCCAAAAGGAATTGGTCTGCTAATGCACACCAACATGTGTAGACTGTAAGTGCCTTTCTAAGCATCTAATGTATCTTAATGTCCTCCTTCATAAGGGAGCTCTGTGCTATTCTGTGACCAAGGGACACTCAAAGAAGTACAGTATTTATGTACAGTGTATGCAAACAAACATTGAAAAAGTACAGCCATTGAGCCAAAGTGACAAATTGAAAACCAAAATGAAATTGTTTTATTTATTTTTGTATTATGGTGAAATCCAAAGAGAAACTGTTGCAAGGAAACGTTGCAATCTGACCCTAAACCTGTGTACAAACGGTTGTGTACAAAAAATGAAAAAGCACATAAGGACAAGATTCAGGGTTTCGGTCCAGACCTGAGCGGAACTTTTACCAAATGAATAAGCCAACTCTTCTGGACTTTAAAGTAATGGGAGGATGTATTTTTTCTTTCTTTCTTTCTTTTTTTTTTTTTTTGTTTTTGGGGTTCTGGACAATTTATGTATCTCACCCTCCAGCCTCTCCAAATCAGGCTCCTGCTTCCCAAGTCGCAAGGAAATGACTGAATGATAAGAGCAGTTGCTTCAGCATTTAAGTCTCCTCTGCTTTATTTTCTCCACATTTTTTTTTTAAAAAAGAAACCCACTCCTCCGCATATTTTTGCGGATAAAGGCTCATACTTTGTGACAGTAATGGTAGCTTAATCAGCCGTGCACTCAGCGTGTAACCCTCCTTAGAGCAAAAACTTCCTTTGCATTTTAACATCCTTTAGCTTTCACTTGTTATTGAGATGCAGCAAGCACAGCCCTGTGATCTCATAGCTGGGACATGGTTGCACATACCCAACTGATGACACACTAATCCCTGTTCATGAGGAGTGTAGCTTCATCTCATGGTGTAGACGAAGCATGGGTGTTGCCTCTGACATTGTGTAATATTTACAATTGTGGACGCAGCCGAGGAGAAAGGCAGGGACCAGGTCAGGTTTAATGACACAGAAATCTGTCATTTACTGTCAAGAGAAATTACTCCATCCGCGGCGGTCTGGTGATTAATCGTGTGGCGGCAGCAGTCAGATGCCGCGCTGACGCTCCACTGTCCGACCTCCCGTTTGACCTCCCTCCCCTGTAGTCTGATGTCTGGGAGCCCTGCTACTGTTGACAGGCGTAAGTGAGTGCTGTACTCAGCCCTTTGCCTTAAAAGCGCTCCACACACCACATGCATATACGCCCCCCCCCCCACACCCCTGCACACACACAGAGCGAGCTGCTAATCTGTCTGTGATATGAACATAAGAAGGGGTTTGTGCGTCTTCCCTGGGAGCCGGCGGGTGAGCAGCACACCCCAGCTGCTGCGCCTCAGTAATCCCTGTGAAATCTCACTTTCTCCTGGACAATTCGCACAGCTCGCCGGCATGATGTCCCATTTTCATGCCTGCCATCTTACTCCTCTGATCCACTTATTAATATCACATCCGAGCCGAGCAAATGTCTCCCGGCCTCACCTCCTTTCCCCCGCTGGTATCAAACGCGGAAACAAAGAATGACATATTTCTGTGTTGGCTGACCAGCAGTTCCTCCAGCTTGAAAACAAAAGAGCACTTAAAGGTTGTGGGCAGACGGCACATTTTTGTCTTTAAGTGTTTATTCCAAAGAACATGCTGGCCTTTTCTTATTTTTTTTTCCCTCTTCTTTTTCCACTTTTACTGGTCCTTGATTCAGATTAGAAATGTCTGACCACTATAGTGCCAATGCCAACCTCAGTGGGTGAATGTGAAGACTAAAGCCATAAATACACTGTGATAGACGTAGTGAATCTTAAAGGCTTTAAAAAAAAAAAACAGAGACAATGTGCCTGACTTTTGGGATTGTTTTTTCTTTCTGTTTTTTAAAAAAAATGTAACAATAATTTAAGGGCTTCTTCTCTGTAGCATATGATCATATCAGACTTGTTGTTTTCTGTCACTTACTTTTCTTTTATTTTGATTTTAACTGAAAGCAGCGCACGTGAAACTGGTGCTTACCTCAGGACTGAACCCAGCATGGGGACGCTAAGCTTTACTAAACCTTCTAGTAACAATGTCAACACACACACACACACACACACACACACACACACACAAACGCACACACACACGCACACACTCACTTACACACACTTTTTTTATTTTCATATTAACAGGGCCGTTGTCCTGTGTTAAACCTGTGGTTATTTCTGTGTTTATACATTTCATGTTACAGTTTTATGGTGGTGAGATAACATGTGATATTAACAAATTTTTGTTTTTATTTTTTACTATGCGGTATACATTTTCTATGTTGTCCTCAAAGAGGCTTGTGTCAGTCTGACCAACTCCATTGTTGTAACATAAGGCAAAGTCATTTTGGTAGCATCCTTACTTGCTGAACAACACTTTAGCCAGCCTGTTGGCATTGATCTTTGGTTTTAACCCCACGCACAGGAAAGTCCAGGTGACAAGTGTAGTATACACATGATGTCTCCTCAATGATATATTATTAGTAGGTCTTTAAAAAGAAAAGCAGTGATTTTGCAGGCCGTGTCTGAAAGCTCTTCTCATATTCTCTGACCTCTTTTCTCCAGAGGTTAGTGAACTTTTGATGACAGACTGAGGCTGATGATGCATGCAAACACGCAGTAAGCCAGCTTGTTTTGGATGATACATCAAGTGCTGGGACTCTTTTGTTTTAGCCCTGTAACAAAAAAAAAAAAAAAAGAATAAATTAAACGAAACATTGTTAACAGCGAGAACTTGGTCTGCAAACATGTGCATACGTTGTTAAAAACGTAGGAGCGGACGGATGTCAGTCGTGGGAATTTCAGTCCCCTCGCTGCCTCTCATTCACTATTTTAAATGAAAATCTGTCTCCTCCTTTCCCCTGCCTTACACCATTAAAATAACATAAAGTGTTTCCACTGTCACTCCAAATCTGTGCAGGAGGGAAGAGTAAGATAGTGGCCTGGATGTTTCTGTGGGATGTGCACTGTTTGAAATTTGCTTAATTGCATTAATGCGTATCACAGACAGAGGTGGGGATTTGTGAGTTTGGGGAGGGGGGGTTATGTATCTATAGAAAGGGGAAGTGTTTGCTTGTCTGTTTGTGTGTCCCTATGCTATTTGAACGCTTGAAGGGCTGTTAATGCATGTCCTGGGAATAGGGTTGGTGTGAAGGAGAAGAGCTGAGGAGCAGGAAGTGAACTTTTGGCTGGTGTGTTGTGTTGAGCAGGATGTGCCGTGTGTTTCTGCTCAGAGGCAGATAGAGAGTCGGAGAATGGGGAGGGAGAGGAGCAGGGAGAACGCAGCAGGGTGGACGCGAGCCATTGTCTCGGTATGAAAGCCTGTTCGTACTTCTAAAACTCTCCATTCAGAAAACAAGTAGGCTGTATCTTCTCTTTTCCTTCCCCTTTTTGCTCGTTGGGAATAAACCTCTGCTCAGTGTCACGCTGATACGACACCGTGGGCTTTCAAGGGCTGTGCGGTGACTAAGCCATCCAGACATTTTGTTACAATTTAAGGATAAAATGTTTTGGCTTCCTTTTGGTCACAGGAATTCATTACAATATTTTTTCCTTATTATGTCTATATTTTGAACATTTTTAAAATTTGGGCAGGGCTGATCAATGGGGCTTGGAAACTGTAATGTAAATCATAATTAAAAAACTGGCAGTATTTCTTTTGCTCTGTGGTTGATTCAATTAGTCAAATTACAAGAGCCTTGTTTCAATTTACTGGCGTAGCCACTCACCCCATGGGGTTTTATGCCATATGCCTTTGTTAATGTTATTTATATGACACACTCACCCAGAAAACCTCTCACTGCCACCAAAGTGGTTCAGATGAAGATGTTTTTAAAGTCATAAAATTTGGCATTTAAAGCAATTTATTAGTTACATTAATTGATGTAATGAAAATGCAGAAACGCAAATATAATTAAGAGCATAAAGTCCAGCTGCCAACTATGAGATGCTGGTTGATCTTTTTATTTAGTTTTTTTTTTTTTCTTAAAGCCCATTTCATTCCTTTCTAATGTTGTTATGGCAACCATCCCAGGTCCGTAACTTTTCTAACACTAACAGTATAGAAGTAAAAAGGATCTGGATGTGTTCCAGTGGCCCCGTGTAGACCAAAAAAGGGTTTAGGTTTAGTGTAAAAAAATGCAAAGTATGCCTTTAAGCTTTCTAGCAGCGACAGCGGACCGGGGTCGCCTCTGTGACTCTCACAGGCTGAATAGTCCTGATCTGCAATCATACCGCTGTTTGACATTTATTGTATTTCACGCTGTGTGCCAAAAGGACTGAAGCACTTAGCAGACATCGCAGACGCTCAAAACAAAACTCAGCGACAATCTTTGTAGTTTCCACGGCTCGCTTCGTCGAGCTGAGCTTCTGACCAACTTTGATTTTGCCTTGTTGTGAAAGCCATTATCTGTGTGGTTAATCACGAGAGCACAGAGCAGACATGCCACTATTGTCCAGTGTACATATTTCTTTTTACGAGGACTCATTTTAATGTAAGCTAGAGCCAAATAATATCAATAATCAAGCCTTATGTTGGCGTTGAAACCAAAATATGACTCTTAAGTCAAACATTACATATATGCCTTCAGTTTAACAAGCATCGATGATTCTGCAATAACCTGTGTGTTTATGTGTGTGTGAGTGTGTGTAGGTACACGATGCGTCCACGTAGTGCACCTGTCCATCTACATGTCTGAGCGCCTTTCCCACAGTGTAGCAGGGTGAAGTACAAGGGAGAGATTTGACACTTTCAAGAGTCTTTATTACGAGCAGCTGCTTTAGATTTATTTCCCCGAACTGCACTTTTCTGGAAAAATCATTGTATTGTGATTTTTTATTACTCTTATGATCCCCTAGAAGTCCCACAATTGCCTTTCCTCTGGCACTTTGCTTCCTTCGCTTTCCTCCTCTTCCTCCCTCCAGTGCAGAGCTTGGCCACGCTCGTTCACCGCCCTTGTTACCTCAAAGCACAGCTTCCCTCCTCACCTCTCTCTGTCCCCTCTCTCTTCTTACACTCAACACAAACCGCTGACCCACAGCGCCCGACGCCCTCCCTCCTCTCCCATGATCCACTTACTTCCAGCTGTTTTTCATGCTGAAGAAGACAGTTGTCTAAATGTTTATGTGAAGAGCTACTTTCTTTTTCTTTAAGCCCTGATCAATTTCCAAAATGAACTTTGTGGCATGTGTTAAAATACAGCAGATGACGGGCCAAATAAAAAAGTCTGACATCGTTATTGTATTCTGATCCTCAAGCCAAGAAACGGCTTACAAAGGGAGATTAAAGACAGCATATCGTTGTAGAGGAAATGCAGAATAATGTGAGGGGAAATGTTCGGGGGAAAATATGCTCAGAAAGATGCCAGTAAAGTAAACATGTATGAAATTGCACAATTGAGCCGGGCCTCGGCTGCACCAGCCAAGTCATGCACTGAGATGGAGAGAACAAGTAAGGGAGAAGAGTTGAGAGGGAGAGAAGCAGAAACAGAGAGAAAAATGGCCTGCGCTTGATAGTCATAACCTTCAGTAAATAACAAAGAAAATCTGGTTGCTTCGTGTGTCTCTTCATCTCTTTTTTTCCCCACATTTCTTTCTATTTCATTTTGGGAAATTATCTTGTGAGGAAGTTTTTTTTTCTTTTTTGCCTTTTCATTGTTGATTGCTGCAAGTCATCGTCGAGGATTTTTTTTAAACGTTAATGCTCATGTCAGCGTGCCCTCAGAGATGTCTTTTTTTTTCCAGACCTAACAATTATCGCCCAATCAGCACACGATGCACAGTAGGCTCTCTGTAGTCGAACAGGGGAAGGGGCTCTGGCTGTCCATGTCGTCCTCCATCTGTTTGGCTTGGATCTCTGTTTCTGTCGCTACCTTGAACACATACAAGGCAGACTAAGTGGACTTTGGCTTGAAACTCTTCGTTTACAGTGTGCAGCTTCTGCTCTAGAGGTTTAAATTCAAAGACAAACAAAAGGGCAAGGACAACACAAGCAGGAATTTGGAGGAGCGAAAGTTGGTCCGGGGGGGAGAAGATTTGATTGTATATCTTACACACACTCGCACACGGACACACACGTACACACACGCAGCTGGATGGCAGACTGCTGCACCAGATTAGGTCAGATTTAATTAGGCTGCCCTGCTCCGTTTGGAGTGTCGCTTCTTGTAGAAAAAGCCATTATTAAAGAGAAGGTGATTCCACTGACGGCTTTCACCCAACACACACTAAAACCTGTGCCAAAATGTTACAGTGCCTCAGGGTCCACACACATATACACACACACACACATACAGTCATGCACAAAAACATCTATTCTGGGTTTGGAAAAAGGTTATGTGTAGAAATGATGGATTGTGATATAATGAAGATCGGTGTGACGTTTCGAGCTGGTTGTACCCGACTGGTTGTGGTTCACGGATAAGAGAGTTCAGCAGTAACACAGACCGCCACGCAGACAGTAGTCGCTGCGGATAGATGGAAAAAAAAAAAAAGACATGACAGAATACATACATCACAAATTTACAATGGAAATGAGATTTTTCAGTGGAGGACGGGGTTTTATTTCAGCAGACGTCCAAGAAACATCTGTAATGTCCAGTGTTTTGTTTTGAGGTTTTACAAGAGTTTATATCATACAGACATTAAAAGCAATACATTAAACCAAACAGTATTTTTTTTTTTTTTACATTTTCCGCATTTCATTGTCAATATTGATCTTACTTTGCTTTAGTGAAATGAATGTATTTATTGCATGTCAAAATGTTTTATAGTTAATTTTTGTGTAAATTTCAATTGTGGGTTTTTATAATAATTTCATTTAATTATGGTGTCTTGATAAAATCATGTTGATAAGGCTTTTATTTTTTTAAAAGCCAATGTGAATTATGTCATGTTTTTTTTGTTTGTTATTATACTCAAAATCAACTTGGCAATAAAGTGAATTGCATAATGGATCTACAAGGAAATGTATCAAGTTATTTGACTTCTTTAATAAAATTCTTTTGCATGTGCCATTCAAATACAAATACACATAATATTCCATAAATATATACTTGTATCATACAAGCATTTCATTAAACATTTTTTTTGGGTGTGATTAAATTCACATATATTATTTCTATTTAATTATACTTGATTTATTGCTTAAAATCTTCCATCCCAGAGCTTTAAGTATTAGACCAGTATAACAATCATTTGTGTTTCTGACACATTTATTGTGCATGATATGGGTTTCATGTTAAAAAGAAAAATATGAGACAAAAGACCACGATCAAGACCATTTCACAGCAATGATGTCCGCAAAAAAGAGCAACTTCTGTTCATTTTCCTATAATACATTCTCCTTCGAGTCTATATTCTCCCATATGGAGACATGTGAGTGCCTCATTTAAGACAGAGAATTTCAAATGAATCTCATACATCACACACAGTCCACATGCAACAATGAACAGATCCATTACTCTGTCAGCAGGAGCAAAACCAGCCAGGCAGGCACACACACTCACACTCACATCCTTTTCCACTGTGTGAAAATCACCTTATTATCACCAGCACATAAGAAATCATAGTGCCTTCCAGATGTTTGATATGAATCAAGCAACTTGCCACAAATTACGTCTTGACATTAAACAAATTAGCATTTCTTCTCTCAGGCGCTGTAAATCACCGGCAGTCATGAAGGTGCTTCCTGAGAGATCCTATTCACCAGGTGTAATGAAAGACATCATCGGCTGTATGCTGTTTGAACAGTAGGTGAAAACAAAAGGAACAGCATGACATTCATCACATGTCTCAGTTCATTCTGTTTCCTAAACCTGGAACGCGGACAGTTTTCTCCGAGTTAAAGGAAAGTTCCAGTTTATTACAGCGCTTGGCTTTATTTTCATAGTTGTGGCTATCATACTGCATCTATTATTGACTAAGAATCCTAACTCAACGTCCACTTACAAACTTTTTCCAGAGCTTTCAAACTAGTAAGTGTTTCCAGTGTCAGGAATTAACTTGTCATGATGCTTTCTATTGGTTAGGGTTTGGGCGAACACTGTATTCACTAAATTTATTGCTGAGATCGAGGAACACGCCAACATCACTACAATGAAGTCCCGCGGGGCAAGACACTCGAGATGAGACAGATTGTAAACAAGCCAAACATCTATCCAGATTACCCAAACCATTTTATTTGGAGGCAGACTGAAAAAAAACCTGCAATACCATGTTTCTTCAGGTACTGGTGTAATATGAAATACAACCCAGGAAGTCCAGTTGGAGTAAGAGATGAGCGCGTTTAAAGGTGTATGAGACGCCAAAAAGCTGCACAGCTGTTTGTACTTCGAGAAAAGATTTTACAACTCTGGAAAGCGATTGCAGTGGTAATTATTTTATCTTTCCATGCAACAATTGTGAGGTAAACAGTAGAAATAATTCACATTTCAAATTATACCACCAGGAATGTAAGCATGCATGCATTTGGTTGGCTAAAGCAGTGGATGACATTGTGTTGCAACAAAAGTTGAGCTTGTTTGAACCTTTTTGCTATGCAACCTTACATTTTTTGGCTGGCAAACCAACTGCGTCCGTGGACTGGCCTCATTTAAATGATTGAGGAGGCTATGTTTTTGTCAAACGTGGCTAAAGCTGATATAAACACAAATCCAAAAGTTGGTAGTGTAATAGTGTAATAATTCCTCAGTTCTGCAAGAAACCATAGCCACAGTAGGTCAAAGTTGAACCAGAATATTCATCTGTAGAATAATTTTACTGTCCGCTTTGGTCTTCTCTTCCAAAAAGGTTTGGTTACTCCTGGGAGTTTGTTTAAAACCTGTTTAAATACTTGTGATTCTTGGCCTTCTGGACTGGTCCAAGTACGGTTTTATCATAACTCTTAGAAATATTTGCCAAAATAAGAAAATAAGATCCAGGATGAAATGAAAATGAATTTTCCTTTAATGCCTTCAATTCAGGGGCAGTTGTCGGAAAACTCAGTGCCCACAGCTCACACCAAGACATCAGGAGGGTTCTAGCAGAGGGCTTTTGCCATGTGGAAGCATCACATATTAAATGGCAAAGGTCTGAGGTGTCTGGTGTCGGGCACTGGGTGCCCTGAGGGTTCCTGGTAATGTGGGACACATGGCGAGTGCCAGATCTTAGTCACCCCACCATCCCACAGAGCCTCCACTCCTTCCTCTGCTTGACATTTCTTTGGAGTTTACTTGTTCTGCTTGAATTTTTGTAGAGCAGTGAACAAGCAGACCTAGGAATCTTTTGACCTCGAATAGAAATAATCTGGTAAAAGATGAATAGAACAGATTGATACTTTTGATACTGTTTGTTTAACCTTGTGATTTAGATATAGAGACAATGAGATATGAAAAGGGAAAATGTGTGGCCTGAACAATTATTTGTACTCTAATAATAAAGGTATTTTGGTATCTGCAGATATTGACACACTGCAGTGACTACTAAGCAAAGAGATTAGGAAGTGTGTATTCAGTGTGCTGGTGTATCACACAGGGATTGTATCAGTGTCATCAAAGATTAATTCAGGTTTGTGCCAAACCTGAACTTGCAGAAGATTGCATAATTGTGGACTTTTGCAACCTATCTTCAATTCCAGTAAGCACTGAAATGATCCCTGGAGACTCCCGATGCCACTTTCAGTATTATGCCATTATTGCAAAAAAGAAGCCATCATTAATGGTTCACTGTGTTTTTGAGAAATTTCAAAAGGTTGCAACCTTTAACATGGGAACTTCTTTTCAAATGTTAAAGGTTGAAACCTTTTTTCTGGCACTTCTTTTTCAAGTTTCATATCAATCATTTATTCTGCAATGACCAGAGAACTGAGATGAGATAGGATGAGGCGTCTTAATTTCCTGCCTATCTGATATCTGTGTTTTTTCTCTCACAAGTCTCATTTTCAACCGATGGCTTATGTTCTCTCAGTTCACATCAAAACACATCCTCTGTCAATAAATCAATCAGTCAAACCAAAGCAAGATACTTCAGCCAACTGAGTCTGACTATTTTTTGTACACATTTATACTTTGATTTTGGCATCCTCTTTTAAAAGTTAACTATTGCTCCTGCAACAAAACCTTCACTGATTAAGAAAAATAATATTAGAGCTTAAAAAAATACCCAAAGCGGGAAAAACAGAAGGGGAAGTAACATTGTTTCTGCTTGACCTTTAGACAAGACATATACACAAATGTAGCTCTCTACCACTTAGTTTTCAAAATGCTTGCATCATGGTTTTGACTCACAACAGGACAGCAAGACACCCAGTGTATGTGGTGACTGCCAGTGACCACTGAATGCAGTGGGTGGATTGGATAAACAAATAGTCCACACAACAAAACAGAAAAAAAAAATCACAGTCATGGTGATAAGTTGGCACAAAATGTACATAGATATATGTGTGCAAATAGATCTTCACCCATATGTTGTAGAGTGGGAAAAAAAGACGACATTTAATTAGGTTTAATGGCTTTCTGCTTAATGCTTTCAAGAGAACAGCTCAATCCAATGTTGTTTAATGTGCTATGAATGTTGACACTGTTGATATTGTCTGTATCCCAGTGAACTATTATCGTTTTTCATTATGATTAGATAGGTGTCAAAAGATGCAGGTTATCAGTACAGACCCACACTAAATACATGCATCTACGCTCATTCCTTCAAATGGAGTGCGTTTTGGTGTGATGGGTGCAAGTGAGTCCACGGCTCAGTTCAGTCTGAGAGAGAAAGAGGACAACCGGGAGAAAAACAAAAGGGCAACAGGCCCACCAGTCCACTTAAGTGGCCGTCATCATGACCTCTGCATGTTGTGTCTCACGCCATGTTTTACAGTCTCCCTCCTCCTCCTCCTCCTCCTCTCCTCTGCCTGTCTATCCCACCCCTGCTACATTTCACTGCTTGGACTCCCACTGAATGGAAAACAGCTGGGTTGGGGACTGCCCAGAGCACATAATGCCCAATTCTTCAATGAATTCCCATCTACCTCTCCCCTCTCCTCTGTCCAGTGTGCTCTCTTGCTCCCTGTCCTCATTTAAGGTGGGGCCGCGCAGCTGAAACAAAAGAAAAACAGCCTGCATGAGAACATGTTTCTCACCCACATATGGTACTCTCTCTCCCTCTCCTCCTTTCTGTGAATTCGTTTCTCAACCTTACTCCCTGGTGATACTCTGGTGTTATGGCTAGTTCTGCTTTTGACAAGCTGAAAAATGCAGATATAATGCAGCTGAGCCATAAGGCCAAGTATGCGCACAGTTGAATAATTCGGAGCAGTTTGGAGTTATTACTTTGCCCTGATATCCAGACTACAGTTCACCTGCTGTAGTAGATTGGAGGGGCGGTGTGAAGCGAATTTCTTAGGAACAATACGACCATACAAGGTCCAGATAAACTGCATTGTAGAGTTCTCCTTTACAGGTTTTTTGAGAGATATGTGCGATATGTGTGGCTATTACAAAAGCGCAACTATAGAAAAACATTTTGTTTTGTACATGCATGATATGTATGATCCTTATTGGATAGTTTCTGCAAAACAATTTATGTTACTGAATATTCTCAACCACACATGTAAAAATGAGACAACATTGTGAAATAAGGAATAACAAAGCTTTTCTTTTACAAATTCAAAGTTTAAAGTTGATTGTTTTTTTTCTAAGGGAAGTGTGAAAAAGAGATGTTATCATCCTGTGAATTTATCGTGAATACATTAACAAGCCTTTAGCTTTACACCTGCTGCAAAGCCAGCAGATAAAGAGAAACTTGTCTTCTTTTCCCACAGATGGCTATTCGTGTTTTTTTTGTTGAAAATATTTGTATTCTTTAGCTGATTTATGACAGCAAGTTAGAGGTAAACAGAGTAGTAAAAAGCGTTTCAACCTAGATAATCAAAAACAATTAGCAATATCATGGTGTGTTAATCGGTGTAGTTTGAAATAAAGAACAACGAATTGCACCTTTGCTCAGTTTATTACACTTATGAGTTGCGCTAGTACACTTGGCCTGGTATGACTAGTAGCTTGTGGAGGTTATTATTAGCTAGCATTGACATCTAACATTAGATGCTGCTGTGTGTTTACTGGGTCAGTTTACTGATTTTATGACTCATTTCTGCCTTTGTGAACATTAACGCATTTTCAGATAATCAAACAATGTTACTGAAGCGACTGACGCAAAAGAATCTTGGGAAATTAAGGGAAATTCAGTGTGTCATCATCCAGTCATTGAGACTTGTCTCCACAGTGGCCGCTGTTCAGAACGTACATATTCTCACTTTAAGGCAAAATAGAAACTTTGACTTTATGATAATAAAAAGTGATAAGGGAGTATCAGCCTACTTTTACTGGCAGCCACAATATCAGTAAAATAGCAAAATAGCTAAGTCATAGATATATTAATGACTTGTTTGAGATTAAACATGGTGACTTAATTTGATATGGAGGATTAGGAGGGCACTGGGCGGTGTGGCTGTGTCGCAAAGATGAGATCAGACTTCAAGGGAGCTGAAGACAGCGTGAGAAGCCACACAGGGTCAAGAGAAGTACAAGGAGGAAGTATTGCTTCAGCTGCTGAGGGGGGCCGGGTGACAAATTGGGTGTATATATATTGTGGGCAATGTGTGTGTTTGTGTGTTGGTGCCAGTGCAATTTCCTGCCTGCAGATTGACTAACATGTGGGCACCTGCCCTGACAAATCCACCCATCCTGTTCCTCTCAGTTCCCACAATGCATGCGCTCTCTCTGCCGCTGCAGAGAGACAGGCAAGAAAAATGCAATTCAAATCTAGAAAAAAAACTCAAGTAAAAAAAATCTGTATAAAAACAGTGCAGCCTTTTGTGCATCGGGATCTCAAAACACCCATAAGCAAACTTCAAGTATGAGCTAAACTTTCCAGGAACTTGGTGTTTTATACCAGCCCACATGGTGATAATAGAAACTAGTATAAGGGGGTACATGAATTTGTCATTCACAGATACTGGAAGTAACAGCAAGAAGCACGCACAGTAAACCAAACAGGGGCTTTACATAATACATTTTGCACATTCAGGGCAGAGGAGTGCAGCGGCCAGACAAGCCTGGACAAAGCTGCCTGCCCTTGGGGGAGAGGGGCTGACGGCCAGCCTGGCTGTATGACACACACACATATGAATACAGGCAGCCTAAACATTAGAGGTGATAATGAGATCTTTATCTTTTAGAGGGAAGGTAGAGAGATCCTTTATGCTGCAGGCCCGGAGGGGATAAAGTTGAACAAATTAATGAGCTGGCATGCAAACAACAAGTTCAGGAGGTGATCTGCTAAGGCTGCGTTACTGTTCGAGACACATGGGTTCCGCGTCATAGGCCTATAGAAGATGTGTGACCTTTGATTTAATGAGAGTGACTTCATGTGAAAGTATTGGCAGTGAGATGTATTCAGTGTGTGACACAAAGTGTGAAGGTGAGACTGCCGGATCTGTTGCTGGGACTTTGACGCTTTTGTGTTGGGTGACGCTTTCACAGGCAAAGACTGAGCCCAGGCACAAATACAGTGTGTGTGTCTGTGTGTGTGTGTATGAGTTTCCTTATGTCACAGAGCAGAGAAAGTCACTGAGCTGTTAAAAACAGGGTGTCCATTACCTTCTCGGTGTGGAGTTACCCACTTAAAAGCAGTCCATTAGTATTCGGTTCGGTTTGACAAGGGTTATAAATTACTAAGCGCTTCATTGCTTTCACTTTTTGTGTGTACGTGTGTGTGTTTGTGCACAGTGGATGGGTGCAGACACTAAAACAGTAAAGGTGAGAGGAAAGCAAGGGTGTGGTTTCTGTATGTTTGTGCATCTCTCTATCTCTCTCTTGTGAGCGTCCGCCTGTGTGTACTATGCGAAAATGCGAAACATGTTGCTTAACACTCAAAACAAGCGACAAATCAGAGAAAGCTGCAGGTCACATGGTAGTGAGTGTGTTGTACAGTAATTGTCAAGTTGGTGGTTTAATCCCTGGCTCCCTTTGTGCACATGTCGGTAATATCCTTGAGCGAGACGAGTAAGATTCTTTGGAAAAAAAAAACAGCTGCCAAATCAATGTAATGTAAATAAATAAAAACACCAGGCAGGGATGTAATTTCCAACAACTCCAAAGGCATCACATACAGTGAAATGCATAAAAAGTACATTATTGGAAGAGTGAGAGCGTGTTGCAAACACACATGTGGCACAGAGAGGTTACTGGTCTGTTTGGGGAGCGCAGAAGATGACATGTGTGTGTCATCCAGCTGTAGATTAGAACCCCATTAGGCTCAGTGGCTGGTCTGCTGTTTAGACTGAGAGTAAACACAGAGAGAGGGATGGTTCGACGTCTTCTCTCTCCATCTTCAACCTCCTGATAACACTTGCAACATAACACACACAGCACACGCACTCACACACAACAATAACATGTCTGGACAACCAGGCTTCACTGTGCCACGTGTATGTGTGTGTGTGTGTGTGCGCTCCTGTGAGAACGCTCTGTTGATAGCTCTCATGCCCTCCACTGGCATCATCCTTACTTCCTGTACCAGCTGCAGCTTGTCTCCCCCTCCTCTTTCCTCCTTTCTTTCTCTTTTTTTTGCTTTCTTCAGGCAATTCGGCTTCTTCTTTCGTTCCCACGATCACATTAAAAGAAACGTATTTCTCAGCTGAGTCATGAGCATAACGCCACTGGAAACTAAGTAAATAAAAGATCAACTGGATTCGCAAATGCAAATTGTGATAATATTTTTAAAAGAAAGTGACATTGAATTCTGAACACAAAACCTGGCGAGTAAAAAGTTCGTCACAAGCTTCATTGCTCACATAAAGTTATACAGTTATGGATAGTCCCTGGAGCTCTGCAAGAGAGATTAAACACCATTTCCCCCAAATAATATTCCCTTATCTGGTATTTTAAATGTGATAATGGTAATGGTACAGAGTGCTGGCTATTACATTGCTTAAAAACCTCCCATAGGTGCTTAACTGGGTTGAGATTTGGTGACTATGGAGGCCGCAGCACGATTCACATCATTCTGATAAAAAACATTTGGTGACTGCAACTGTACTCATAATATTTTTCTACTCATTTGTTTAATGATTTGATTTAATGCAAACTGTCTAAATTTTGGCAAACACACTCAGCCACTCGCCGAGAGTGAGATCTGTGCCTTTCCCATGTCTTCACTGTAAATATGAAAGTACAGCAGCTGGTTATCTTAGCATAGCATAAAGACAGGAAACAGGCAGAAACAGCTAGTCTGGCTCTAATCAAAGTAAAAAAAAATCTTTCACCGTTGAGCGCCTCTAAAACTAAACATTTTTAATGATTTAGTTTGTTTAATCTGTACAAAAATTGTTGGACTACTTCTTGAAATTTCTATTTTTATTATTAAACAGTGATTTTTAGGTAGTGTTGGTAGGGGGAATTAGTTATTTTCAGACAGAGTTAGATGTGTGCATGTCTAGTATGGTATTGGTATCTTGACAGAAGAAAAGCAAATAAAATGTTAATTTTTAATTTGTTGCCTGTACATGGTGTGTCAGAAGCGCTGACACCTAATCTGAACCGGTGGGAACCTCAGCTCTCTCTGTGTCGAGGTGTCCGCATGAATATGTCACAGTCAGACTCGTACTTGGACACCACAGCGAGCCAGTGCACATCTTCAGCCAGTTCTGCCCCGGATTACTGGCAACGGCCCCACTGTCTGTGCTAAAAGTCACGTCGCGAGGAGAGAGAGAAGCCCAGAGAAGCGGGGTAGGAAGGAGGAGGGGGTGTAGGGGGCACAAGGAGCAGGACACAGGAAGTGGAGAAAGATGAAGAGCCGGGAGACAATGTGATGCACAGGGGTGCTGAACCGGAGGGGTGGTGGTGGGGGGGGGGGGGGTGAGGAAAAGCAAGCAGAGGAGAGAGAGGAGGCAGAAGAGGAATGTTGGAAGAGGAGGAGGAGAGAGCAAAAGAGGGAGAGCACAGGGTGTGTGCATCTGGCACTAGGAGGCAGGGAAAGATAGCGTGGGCCAGGCTGGCCGGACGTGTGTGTTTGTGTTTGATTGAAGAGGGATGTGAGACAGAGACCCCTCACTGGCTCAGTTTTACTGGAATGCTGCCACGAAGAGATGGACACTGACACACATGCTTTACACGCACACACACCACACACACACACTTGTACAGTGAGTGCAGAACATGGAGAAAGAGGAAGCGGCTGGAGGGTAAAATATGAGTGGGACTTAGAGGCGGAAGAGGATGGTTGCAGAGGAGGGCATCCTTCTTAAAGAAAAAAAAAAAAACAATAATCAGTGGCTTTCTTTGAGGCCAAACACTCTGTCCAAACATCCACAAGTTAATCTTAAATTCAAGGTGAGATCTGAAAGTTTACAAAGATGAAAACTGAATAAGGTGGGTGGTTGGAGACCTAATGTGAAATTATTATATTTAATGGGATGAAAGATAAATGATGATAACGTCAGGCAGTATAGAATAGGATGACCTTAACAATCCTAAAAAAACTGCTCAACATAACATCTGTGATCTAACATACCAAAATATACACATTCATTTTCTTGCTGAGAGTTACATGAGAAAATTGATACCTCTCTCTTGTATGTACAGTGCAAATGAAGCTTGTTAACTTTAGTGTAAAGACTGAGAATGGCCAGAAGCCTGGCTCTGTCTAATGGTAACAAAATACGTCTTCCAACACCTGTAAAGGTCACTAATGAGTTAGCTTTGGACTGGACAAACACTGAAGTGTAAAAAGCTTGGTGTGTGGAGTTCTGTGCCAAAGTACCTATTTAAGAGGCAATCAGTGGAAACTTGAGGAAGTTACTGGTCCTACTGGCAGTGTACTGTCATATTTACTCTTTGGTTTTTGTATGGACTAAACAAACATGATAAGCTGCATGAGTTAGTGAGCTTGAAAAGTGCTTGTTAAGTCAGTATTGTTGCCTTTGGACAGAGCCAGGCTAGCGTTTTCCCTTTCTTTACAGTCTTTGTGCTAAGCTAGGCTAAATTGCTGCTGGCTGTGTGTTTATCACGGAGAGTGGTATCCATCTCTTCAACCGAATTCTCTGCAAGAAAGTAAAGCTGAATATTTCTCCCCAAAATGAACTATTTTCCAGTATGAAACTGTTCCTTTTAAGGGGAAACAGAAAGGGAAAACTGCATGTTAAGTGGTTGGAATATCAGCTGAGAGACGTGGAGAGGAGAACAGAGGAAAGAAAGGATGAACTAATGAGCTGCCAGTGTAGCTTCCTCACAAACCCTAATGATAACAACCATCTGACACTCCAGGAAAATGACATGTTTCAAGGTTGCAGCCGCACACCAAAACAGGATGAACCTTAGATCAACTCCTGTTTGTGTGCTACTGTAGACGGCCATGCCCTTTCTGCCTAGTGGCAGCAGGATGAAAACACACAGATAGGCAATCGAAGCTGCCGCATTGTGCCGTTGGAGATTCAGAGCGTTGCTTACATAACCTGATGAGTTAATAGGTCAGTCATAGTTGGACAAGACTGATGTGAACGTGTCTGCTGACAGGCGGAGATATCCTGTTCAAATGTGTCGTGTGCTCACTTCTAATGGCATATTTTTGCCCCCACAACGTCTGTCGGGGCCCGCCGTCTCAGAATTCTTTCGCCCCTGAGAGTCACTTCCTGTCCGCCGAGGCAGTGTGTCCCTATCGCCACGGAAACAAGATTGCAAAGTGAGCACAGGAGCCGCTAAATATTCGGCTCTTCCTTATGGGACTCCAGAGGCCAGATGGACTTCGAGCGCACACACATACACACACCTAAATAGGGAGAGGTAGGACATCCAATAATGGCACAGGGAGTGTGTGTGTTGGGTTGGGGGGAGGATGGGGAGGGACATCAGGGATCCATTGTTTCAGCCTGGAAGGCAGAAGTGTTGGGAGGGGGCGAGGGAAAGTCAAGGGGAGGCTAAATTTAGAGCACCTCCGCTCAAGTATTCCAAATATTCTTACGTGTATTTGGATGCTCACGTATACAGTTTGTTACTTCATCCATTTCCAAGAATTACGTCATTATGCAGCCATGATTAGATTATTATCGATATGAATAATTTTCTTTCGATAAATTCATTCTAAATTCAGACTGCCCCTGTACATCTTACATCCTCTTTTACAAAACATACTTTAATAATTACTTTTATTGATTTTACCAATACAAACAATCTGTTTCTATTATAACTAAATATAAATCTCTGCTGACAGTAAAAATGACCTCAGTTATCTTTCAGTGAAGTGCCCTGGATGAAAAGATGACAGAGTACACATGGGGTTAAGTCTTCATGTGCATGTTTTCGGTCATTTCCTGCTGCCTGTGCAGCCCTGACCTGCTGGTGTGGACCTGGCCGCACAGACAGACATGCACACACACCCACACGCACACACACACAGCACTGACCTACACTTCCTGTCAGACAGCGACACCCCCTTGGAGAGGGAGCGTGATCTGTCTCCACTACGTCCCCCTGCCGAAGCCTCTCATCCACTTCTGTCCACCTCATTGTTCTTTTCACACTTGAACATGATCACAAGAGACCGTGTCTGCACAGACGACAGCCTCCTGAACAGGTGTTTTGCTGCATAAATGGCACACATTCTTCTTCACAGAGGCAACACCAACAGAAACAGATGTGGATGACCTTGTATCAGTAGCCCCAAGGCTGAAATATGTCAAAGCTGACAAATATAACAATTAGAAAACTATTAAAAAATTGAAAGTCTCGACACCTGCTTCTTGAAAACAAAAAACATTTGAGACTCACTTAACTTGATCTTTATTGGAAATAGCAATAAAAAATGGGTTATGACAGTGTCAGAAAGTTTTAAAAACTGTACATGCTGTTTGTCATCCATCAAGGCCCCCATGGGTCAACTCCGCAATCCCAAGCCTTCCTCCCTGATGTAAAATAATAGTAATAACTAATAGTAATGATGATGTGCAGGGCTGTTGTCTGCTGTTGCACTAGCAGTGACCTTATGCTATGTTAATCCAAGATCTCCCAGAAAGGGATGAACTTGAGACTGAGAACTTTAATTATAAGATACATTACGTATGTGTTATGTGGAGGGAAAAGCATCTGTGAGGAGTTTATTCTCCTCTGTTGTTTTTATTAGAGTAGGTTTTTATCAAATTCTGTCCTCCCTCATCCTCCACCTTGTTCAGCAGGACTGTGACTGTGATGTATTATCTCTATTCTATGTGCATAACGGGTGTCTGGTATGTATGGGTGTGTTTGCCTATGTGTGCATCTGGTTTACCCATCAGAGCACCGGCGTCATATCCCTGACCTGGTGAGGGGCACAACGGCGAAGCTACATGTCTAATGTGCTTCCGTCCTTTGCTGGAGTCTGATGTCATTCGGGGTGAGGTGTCGAATTGGGACTGAAGACCGGAAGAGTCTCCGTGTGGGGGTTTGGAGGAGCAGGAGGAGGGGTGGGGGGTGGACTGTGTAAGACTCTGGCAACAAGGTGAGAAGTCTAAAGAAGGAGACATCATACCCTGAGTCAGGACTAAGTTCATGAACCGGTCACCGCGGACAGTGTGTGTTTAACGGCAGGGGTGCTCGGTGCACAGCTTTTTAACACGGTTTTAATGGCATGCTGCAAATGGCGCATGATCCCGAACACAAGAGAGTGCATCGCGTTACTCCCTGTCTGCGTCGTCCCACAGTGGTCAGCAGTTAAAATCAACCTTTGGTGTTGTAAATTAGCATTTGTTCCCCACAGGATCTCTCATTTCTACCTATAACACATGCATCTCCTCATATCATTGCGCTCAAAGCAACCGCATGCTGTGGTCTGTGATTACAGCCGAGTGTTTACAGTCCTCTCATATTAACACTTGTGTTAAACAGCATGGGGTACCATCCTGTAGCAGGTTTTTTTTTTCTGAAAATACACAAAATGGGGTTTTGGGTCGACATTACCAGCTCCACGGTGCCTTCCAAACTCTTTGCCCATCAGAGGCAGAGCAGAGTAGAGAATAAACGGAGGAAAGAGGCCCTCTCAGCCTGCATTACATGATTGCTTTTATTGGAGAGAGCATGGTGTTGTAAAGAGAAAAGAAAGAGAAGGAGAAAAGGGTGAAGTTTAATGTGGATTCGAACTCATTACTTGTCATGTAGAACCAAGAAAATCAGGACTTTAGGGGAAGGAGAACACTGTTAATGGTCTAATGTCTGAACTCTTGTAAAATACGCATCATAAATATTGTTTGATAAGTGTGTTGCATTCTTTCTTAACAGCCTTGCTCTTTTTTTTTCTGCTTTTCCACTTCTTCATTTCAGTGTTGCTCCACTTATCCAGTGCTACAACTGCCAATGCCCAATTTCGCAACACACAGGTAAATTAGGAATGGCACTGCATGTTTGAGATTGCACAAGCCTGCATCTGCATCTTTGTATGTGTGTGTGTGCATGAGCGTGTGCGCGCTCGAGTGGCGCATGTGCGAGGGTGTGAGTGTGTTCTGGGTGTGTGCATGTACATGTGTGTAATGAGAACCAAATGGCGGGGTGTGTGAGTGCATGGTTTCTCTCCCCCATCTCTAATCAGACAGCCCCCAGGAGTACGGTGTGAGTGCGGACTCTGGGCTTAGAGCGCTGAGCTGCTACATAAATCAGCTCTGCCCATGGAGGAGCCTGGATACATGCAGACTCCACTAACCTGTTGACCGAGCTAAGAAACGTGGTGGACTGGTCTGTTTCGATAGTTTTCTACAGGTAATGCTATAATGATGGTCCTAAGTAATGATTAAAGGTGTGTAAAAAGGTGTGAAGCTGCAGAAATAATCAAACTTTCCCACATTTGACGACTGACCTAGTGTGGTCTGAGTAGGTGGTCTTTAATGACAAGGCCAGGACACTGTCTAAAGATGAATCATTTACACCACATGCTCGCTCTCACACATTTGATTACCAGCTATGTTATTCCATCTCTCTCTCCATATCTCCTCTCTTCTTTCTGCGACCTTCCCTCTCTCCCTCCTTCTCTCCATCCCCTCCTTCTCCACTCTCTCCGTTTCGATCCTCATTCCCCCGCAGGAGGTGGCCTCTCCCTGTCCTCCGTCTCTCCCTCTCCTCCCTTTCTTTCTCTTTCACATCTGGTCAGGCAGCTGTGGCTGGCCGGGGTTCAGTGGGGTGGGAAGGTGTGGAGGGAAGAAGAAGAGGAGAAGGAGGAGGAGGAGGGTGGCGGTGGTGGTTGGGTTTTGAGGAGGCTATCAATTGCAAAGCCCAGGGCACAGTAAAAGAAAAAAAGTGATTTGACACAATATGTGTACTGTGAAAAAAAGAAAAAGTTTGAACCAAATCTCTTCAGTTTCTCTCAGTCTATCTATCACACTGTCTCCCTGTGCACTATTAAACTCTATTAAAGCGAGCAGCAGTGCAGGGAGGAGGGGGGTAAGAAAGGCTGGGGGTTTAGGGAGAAGCAGGGGAAGAAGGGGGAGGATGGCGAGGGCAAAGATTTCAATATCTGATTTCCACATCTTAAATACATTCATTTATCTTACCCCAGGGCTCTTTAAAACTCAGGAGAAGGGAGAGGAAGGGATGGGAGGAGGGAGAGGAAAAGGGGCGAGGGTACTTATGACATTTTCATTGTGGAATCTCGTTTCTATTGTTTCTGTGGTCAACATATTGCCCAAAGATTCCACATGCCATCATGGCCACACACGCTCCGAGCTGCTAAATGGTCACAGATGGGATTACACACTTTGCGCGCATGCAGATGACTTGATTCCTGACAGGCCTAGGTGCTTTTTTTTTCTTCAGTATGCCAATGTCAGCAGATGATTTACTGCTCCACATTCCAGGATGTCATCTGCGCCACCTTCATGCCAGCTCGCCCGTCTCTGTCGATCTCCACCCCAGAGTGCCAGTTCCTCTGCGCTCCAGCTGAAGTTCGCGACCCCTCAGAGTTCACGTTGGGACGAGGGCCTTTCTGAGGGAGAGTGAACTCTTTGCCGTGCTCTCACGTGACTCCGAGCATATGGTAAGTCACCCCAAGAGTGGAAAAAGCTCCACTTTCAGTTGCTTGCAGTTCCTTCCAACTTATTTTATGGCCAGTTTCAGAGCACGAGGAGCCAAACAAACAGAGAGCGATACATGGTCAGAGTGAGGGGGCAGAAACACAGAGATGGACCTATGGTATTCAGAAAGAGTGTGTAGGAAGAAAGGGATTGGAGGGAGCCAGCGGGATTGAAGGGGAGTGTGCAGGTGTGTGTGAATGTGAGGATCCCACTGGTGTGTATTATGTTTTCTGACAGCGTGCATGCATGTGTATCTGTGTGTATATGTCTGTTCGGTCCTGGGGTACTCGGGAAGGTGAACTCACGCTCCTCTCTGTACAGGAAGCCCCTGATTAGTGCTAACGAGAATTGCAGACCATATTAATGCAACCACACACCTCTCCCTCCCTCCTCCTCTTCTCTCTTGCTCTTGCCATCTGCACTCCCTACACTCTCTGCCAGACATCATAAAGCCACTGCAGAGCCCTGAGACACACACCAGAGCACTAAGGGGGGCAGGCCAGGGGCTGCCACGCACTCAGCCCCCAACTTGCTCGTTCAACCCTGCAGAAACACGTCTCTCGAACAAACACATGTGGTGGAACATACATGGTACGCACACTGGAGACATCTTACACCGTATGGCAGATAGTAGAGTTCACTGCGCAAACATTTACACACCTAAACAAACACAGAAACTACAGTGAAAAGCAAAACATTACGCAGGCACAAACATTCTCAACTGTGCTGAAACACACTCCCCCCCAACAGTTTCCAGCAAACTCAATTTGCATAGAAAAGAATCTGAGCCCAGAGATCAAAGATAACGCAAGCACGAGGCTGAAAAGATGGAGAGAGACGACGAGAGAGACCGAGAGAAAGAAAGAGGATGGAAAAACGGTCTGCTGGTGTGCAAGTCTTATTAAATGTTCCTGCAGATGGACAGACAGGGCGTTTTCATATTGAGACATGGATACCCTCTCCTCTATTCTCTTGACTCCCACCCACACATTAACATGTGTTTCACATTCAAAGCGGAGATGTGCAAACCAATGGCCAACCACTCAGTGTGACTGGCAGTCCGCTCGCTCACACTCGCTCTCTCTTGCTCTTTCTGTAGTCATAGAAATGAACTTACAGAACAGTACTATGTCTGCCAGTGTGTGTGTGTGTGCTTTTTAAGCTGTATAAGAGTGTTTCAGTTCTTCATAAAAATGAGATCAACCTTTGTACTTCTGTTGCTAAATGAGAAATAAAGGTCCCATTTGAGGGTTATTGGTGTGAACTAAGTGGAAATGGTAAAAATAGCTATTTTCATTTGTTTTGTTCTGTTCAAAGAGTAATTTGCACAAACTGTGTAGTTTGTAAATGTGTAATTTCCGGACTGAATCATCATTCAAACACACATTAGTATTAGTATCACCACAGCAATCACATCACTGATCACAACACTGTGACACAGAAACTGTCTCGATTTTGGTAGCAAGTTTAGTCTGCTGCTGATTTGAATTATTTCATTTGATTCAATATAAAATTAATGACTGCTTATAAATAGCAATGTGTTATGGCTTCTGTGACTTTTGTGGTCCGTTGCAGTTGCTTTCAACTGAGAGGTAACAAACTGCAGATTCAGTCAGTGACACTGATGATTCAGCACACTTCGGTTCAGTTTGAGGTTTTGCTATAAAAAGATTTGTTTTTTCTGTTCAGATTAGAACAGGGCAAAACAAAAGAAAGATCTTCCATGTCATTTTCAATATTATGCACTTCTTTATTGTTATTTTGCACATACAGTTAAAATTTGACTAAAATCCAGATTTTGAACATATAAATGGGCTACTACCAATTAGTGAATTCCTGTTTTATGTCTGCTTAGTATGGGCTGCCTGAGGAAAATTTGAGAATGCATCTATCCCCACTTTTATTTTTCTTACAGCACAAGCAAAATGTGTCATTTATTAGAGATAATAATCCACAAACAAAATCTGAAAACTTTCCAGTTTGACCTTTATGTCTGCAAGTGCCAAAATGTGCTGTTTGTTATTATTTGTTATACTCTCAAAATTTGCTGTGACATCCTAATTTTGTGAGCTGGTCGGATAATAATGGATACACAAAAAACATCACTTGTTTATCTAAATACAAAATGCAATAATTACAGTAATAACAGTAACCAAACCCAATATTTTTTGGGCCCCCCAGTGGCTGGTTCACTTGGGTGTCCGGAAGACAAGAAGACAAACTCCTCATATATGTGCACATGGGCCGTATATGTGTGTCAACGAGTAAGCCAGCCGGGGGTCTGTTTGATCAGAATCAACGGAGATGCGAGGTCAGCGTCAGCGGATGAGGAGCAGACGTACACACTAACATAAATACACAAACACACACACATAAAAGAGAGAGTTAAATAAAGGGGAGAGCGTGTGAGGAAACACATGGCATTATAAGTATGTGAGTCAGAGAAGGCAGGTAGCGTCTAGCGTCACTAGAGACAAGAGAAGGTCGAAGAAAGGGTGGTGGGCTCGAGACAAAGGCAGAGGTGGAGGGGTCAGCGGATGGGTGGGTGGGTGGGATCGGAGAGTCTGTTCTTCAGTCTAGTTTACCCAGCTGGAGGACTGACAGAGACCCAGACAGAGCCCTGATGTCACCTACTGTACCCTCCCTACCCTCCCAAATCCCATACTTCCTGTCCCCACTGAAGTGATGTCACAGGCCAGCTGGGGATGTCACGTCCACACCCCCCTCCCAATAACACACACCCCTCCTCCCCCATCTGTCCCCACTCTCAACTTGGCTTCAATCAGTGGCGTCCCACTGTGACCCGGGACAGTCAATGGAGCACGTACCAAACACAGACAGAAAAGCAACCGTGCAAACACTCGACACACGCGGCGGCGATCGCATTCGGGCCGGTCGTGCTGCAAACATTTCAATTATGCAGCATAGGCAGAGCAAGTAAATGAAATGCTAATAAATATAACAGCATAGCCAACTGTGATCTCATAACACAGTATAATTAGTTTATTGTTTTATGTAACTCACTTGTTTCCACACAGTTTATACAAAAGAAACAAAAAAAAAAAGGAAATAACCCAATCCCGAGGAGAACAGCTAGCAAAAAC
Source organism: Amniataba percoides (assembly GCA_037176925.1). NCBI lineage: Eukaryota > Metazoa > Chordata > Actinopteri > Centrarchiformes > Terapontidae > Amniataba > Amniataba percoides. The sequence goes on along the minus strand of JBAJHX010000049.1, from coordinate 8,224,977 downwards.
TGTAACATGATTCGGGGCATTGCACCGGATCCAGTGACCTCACAAACCTTTGCTCTGCAAACTCTGCACCTCAAAGTGAACGCATGATCTAAACCAGTCGTGACTGCTGATTTGATTAGGACCGCTCACAATAACAGGTGTGGAGCGAATCAACCAAGGTGGAAAAGCGAGGCTGTGTCCGCTTGTATCAGTTATCACCACTTATAAGTCCATTTCAGCTCCTAAACCGCTGATTAACTTACAAGCCTTTTCCTAAAAACTCTGATTTCTGGCCAGATAACAAGGGCTGGCTCGTGAACAGCATTCAGCACCGTCTTAAAAGCAGCATCACTACTAGGAGGAAGTAAGTGACAGATTTATGGCCAAATGTGACCATAAAGAGCCTTCAAGCATGTTCGACCTCTTTGGGCCACCTCAAACTGATGAAATGGCAGCGAGTTACTGTTACAGAGAAAAAGAGGGGACGGCATCTCTCATATCCTGCACAACGACCGTGTTTGCAGTCACCTGATATTGACAGTATTTGAATATATTCTGCCTAGCATCAGCAGTCAGGTTAGGAGAGTTATCAGAGCTGACAGGTTTTTTAAACTCATTAGTGTGGAGTGGCGGTGAGTAGCTGACACTGCTGCTCCCTGAGGATTGGTGTTTGACCTGGTTAGACATTCACTTCTAAAACACATCCCCTATACCAAAAAAAGGGTCTGTTTATGCCCTTTAAAGGATTTTGGATTTTTCTTGAGGGAGAGGTGAAGTTATCTGAAGTCTGTCAGAATGGGCTGATTACACAGCCTTCATTATTCCTACATGCAGATTTTTTGAGAAGTACTAATCCAGCACTTCCTTGGGTCTTCAGTGATGGACCCACCAAGTGTGAAGTTGATTGAATGAAGAGTTGTTAAGATGAACCTCCCTCACCCTCCATTTATTGTTAGATGCGGGTAGAAAGTTTGATAAATTTGTTCACGTGTGACCAGAAATTTGATTTAAAACCAAACTACAGACAAGATTAAATGACTGTTACGATGAAAGAAATTCCTGTGTGATGTAAAAGTGAATGTAGGTCAAAGACATGATTGAATTTGTGGGCTGAATAATTTCTTTTGGCTTTTTAAATGTGCTACAAACAATTGTTCAGGACTTTTATTATTGTAACTTTAATGTGTGCAGGCACACGCCAATAGAAATGTTTTAGTCGTGTCCATTCCTGCCTCTCATTCCCGTCAAAAGCCATTCAAAAATACCATTAGAGGGAAATTTCCCTCATTCATTCCTCATTTACAGTGAAACACTGCGCAGCTCTGTTTCATTGACTTGATGTTTGTGCGTGTGAGAGAGAGAGAGAGTGAGAGAGAGAGAGAGGGAGAGAGAGAGCGAGGTCCATGCCCCCCACCCACACACACCCACATACACACATACTGTGTTACGTGCAGGCCGACAGGACCCCCCTTGTGGAAACTGAACACCACAATCTTCCTCCCTTTAGGCATCCCCTCTCCCCTGCCCTGAACCCACCCTGTCCCCTGCTGGCCACTGTCCTTAACCAAACACACAACACACAAACTCATGCACGGACGCAAACACACACACGCACATACACAGTACCCGACTTTCTCACACACCCACACTAACCCACACAGATTGTACAAACACTCTCTGAACTTTAATATCGGATTATGTTTCAGGGATGCACGTGCGTGTGCAAAGTACAGACACACACATGCGCGCTCTGTGCACCAGTCCTTCTGAAAACACACACATCCTTTCACTTTCTTTGATGGATGAGGAAATGCTCACACAAACATATAAACAAAACCTCCATCCCAAACCTCCATTACATCTGTATGCTTTTCCTAGAGCTTCAGTTGAGTCTTTCAGGACCTAACGTATCTAGCAGCTCCGCCTCCCCTCCTATCCTCTCTTTCTCTCTCCCGGCTCAGGCCCTACCTGATTGTCTGCTTGTTTTCCCTGGCGGCTCCCAGCTTCCGTTCCCAGGCTGGGAGGTGGGAGGTGGGAGCGCAGCCTACGACACATACTTTCCACCCCTGAAGGCCGAGGGCCAGCGGCGGTTCCTCCTGTCCACAGGCCGTACAGGAAGCACTTAAGCCTTGCTGCTGCCCACCAGCTCCAAACTCCTCTTCTGACTCTGGCCTGGGGTAGAAGGAGCGGAGAGATGAGACAAGTGCATATGGAGTATCTAAAGACTGAGGAGACCGAGGACGCAGAATGAGAATATGTCCGCTCTGAGCCAAGTAATGTTCATTATCCTAGTAATTAAGAAACACAAGCTAATTAGTGGCAAAGAGCTTTGAAAGTCCAGCTGAGGTTGATGGGAATATAATAAGTTCAGCAGATATTTGATCATGAAGGAAAGTTCTGACTAGTTGATGTTGGGACTCACCAAAGTTATTACAGTTTAACCAGAGGGGGACATGACTGTGCATAGAAATGGCAATCACAGAAGTTCGAATATTTGTCTGGTTAAGTAAAAACTTTCCAGGTAGCTGCACTTAAAAAAAAGTTAGGGGATTGCCAAAGTCATTATGATAAATCCTCTTCGACAGATATTAGTGCCAAATATCATTGGCAATCAGTTCAAAAGTTATTGAGAAATTTCTCCAAATAAACAAAACTGTTTAATAGTGTTCCATCCAGTCGTTTTAGAGATATTTCAGTGTGGATCACTTACGTCAGTAGGCTGCCAACATGGTTAAAAACAATTTAAGTAATCACAGAGGGCAAACACTTCTTGAGAAACAACGGAGGAAACAGGGTAAGGCGAGAGCAGCAGAGAGGAAAGACAAGACATCGGTAGGAGAGGGAACAATTTTGTCATAGGTGTAAACAGTTTTTTTCCCCCTCTGCTTTAATGGTGCACCTGCAATTCTCTATTCTCCATTTTTTTCTGAGTGGGACTTCCTGCTTGTGTAGAGGCTCCTCTTAATGTCAGCATGGCCTCTGTGATTAGTACAAATGACTCTCATTACGTGGTAATACTGTAATTACACGACCCAAAGTGCTGCCCCGCTGTAACACGCTGCAACTTCTATCACTGAAAGTGACAGCACTCGCACACCCACCAGTCTGAGAAACTTATTACTCATTTGTAAAGAGATTTTTTTTTCCCCCCAGTTGTTTGCTTCTGGGCTTTGTCATGCTGTAGTTATTTTTTTCTGTGTTTGGGGCTGAGCCATTCTGTCACCTTGCAGTCAGACGTGGAGGTGAACCCAAACAATGACTGTGAGGCTCTCATGTTAGATTAGTTCTGTTTTATATGAACTGAGCGCTACAGTAATCCACCTAGATCACATAATGGTAATTTGGTACCCATTTCCTCGTTCAGCAACCTTTTATGTAGGCCCAGTAATCATCTGCAGAGAACTTGAATTGTACATTATTCCACTAAAGCTCAAAACCAGCTGCACAGGCCAATAAAAAGACAAGTAAGGATGTGTTATTAGACATTAGGACTTCTCTACCATGCACTGGGTACATGCACTGTACTGAAAAAGCAGATTTCTCCAAAATCGGACTGCCGGTTCGCCTCAGAGCTTGGATCTGTTTTTAGTGGTGAGTTTGGAGGAAACGCAGACACTTAGTGTTTCTTGCAGACACTGCTTAAAAGCAAGAGTGGCTTTTGTAAAACATGGGTCAGTAATAACACACTTCAGCGCTGAATGATATCATTTGGCACCGGAGCTGAAATTCTGAGTAGCAAATCAAGCAAGAAAGCTCCTGGAAACTGCCACTTTATTTTCTTTGCAACCGGGTGATTAAGTGCAGATAAATGTAAACCACATACGAATTTGATGGTGAGAGGAAAAATGATTGTCATAAGGTTATGACTATGTGATCTGATAAACGGTTATTTCGGTTAGCCAGATACAGTAAGATACAACTCATCACATGACACGACACGGCCACGCTGATAGAGGCATGACAGAGATGGACCGGATTGTCAGCTGTGACACTTCCGCTCCCTCGCTGATAACGACTGTGCCCACATAGTTGACGTGATCAGTGGGTTGGATGGTATGATGAGATACTGTGTAGTATGAGATGATGAAAGTGATTTGAAAGCTCTCTGAAAGCAATGATGAGCAGTGCAGCAGAGTTTTTATTAACAAATATCATCATGCAACTGAAGTAAAGTAAACAAACCTTGGGAAAGTACAACAAAACTGAAGTAAAACCAACAAGTGAAACCCACAGTCTTACAGAAAGTTGCCACTATGGGTGGGAAAATACCACAAAATTTGGTTTTGATTTTGGTTATGTTAGGGCTAAAATCAACAAAAATGATACTGATCCAGAAACCACTGCTTCTTTTTTTAACACTGAAGTGATATCATACAGGGAGCCATGTGTCATGGTTTGAGGAGAATGTGTCATGAAATTCTATTTCTGAACACTGATTGATTTGCCAAACATTTCTTTTTACCCTTCCCTGTGAATGATGTAATCACATGCAGTTTTTAATGGAAACTAACAGATGTTAATAGTGTGATTCTACACACAGTACTGTAAGAAATATTCAGATTGTTTGCCACAATGTAAATACAAGTAAAAGTCTCGCAATTCTACATGAGTAATAGTACATAAAAAAATCTTATCAAATGCACCAAAGTTATTATCTTGTGCAACAAGTATCTTTGCACATCTCCAACCTGAGTAGGTCTAATCAGCCAACAAAAATACAGACCTTTTAATAAATATATATTATAAAAATTCATTATATTTGGTAATTCAATTACATGTTTTGCATGTAAAATCAAAAGCAATTAAGTATCTATGCTCAAAATGAGGCTTAGCATCTGTATATTGATATCTTATGAATCTGTTCACGCCCTAGCTGCCATTAGCTAGCAATGAGCTTCACATTAATCTGATCTGGAGATGCTAGCACGAATTGACAGTGTGTCAAAAACTGCACCAGTTTCCACTGGGGTTGTCTTATTTTTCTTAAAAAAAAGAAGTAGGAAGCTGTGATAAACTAAAAATGTGTGATGTCTTTAACCAATTAGTTGCCTAACCTTAAGCATACTGTAATCGGCATGCATGGATATTGTAAAAACAATGAAAAAACACTGGCATCAAATGTTTGAAAAAATGTCATCACTGAACATAATCCAGAGTTTTGCAAAATTGTCCAATATGAATGTTTAGTCTGGAGAGTGGGTTGCATTCACTCCTTGACACTTGGGGCTCATCCAAAGTGCTGCAGCCCATCTACTCTTGTCTAGCTTTCACCTCTAAATTCTCCTGTGTACCCCAACTATTATCCAACATACTCTAACCTAGAGGGCGACCTCACACACAAACTCTGCATACCCCCAGGGCGAAAGTTAAACATACACTCTGGTCTGAGCATTACATTTGGCTACTAGCATTTTACTGTCTGGCCTTTGGCTGCAACAGTCTGGTCATCTCTCAGTCTCAGTTTAGTTGTAACTGAAAGAGTCTCTCTCTCCACATCGCAATACAGATTAAAAATCTGTCTGTTTGGACTTGACCTCTGACCTTGACCTCCTGCCCTTCAACCCTGGTGACCTGTCTGCCCTGAACCAAGGTTTGTATCCTGCATGTCCTCAAACACACATGCATACAAAAATCCAGTAATTGTTGTCACTATATTATGAGCCTAGTTATTCAGGGCATGTGCGTGTGTGCATAGGACAACTGATTCAGGAAACTTATGACTCATGTAAACTTAAGATGAAGATGGAGAAATCTTGCTAAGTTATAGTGGGTAGTGATTTGTGTTCCACTCATTTGTGACTGAATGAGTTACCAACATTAGTTTCTAAACAAGTTGCAATAGAAAAAGATTTTTGCTGAATTTAGGCTTAGATTTGCATTAAATGGCAGTGGCATCTATTTTTATCCAGCTGCCATTTTAAAAACATATTCTGCAGACATTCACCTGGAGGGTTTAAAAGGAAGCAAAGGAAAGCAATATAATAAATTTTCATTCTTCCTCATTCTTATTTCGAATTACTTTAAAGGGCGCAGTTGGATCAGAATGATCAGAAGTTCATTTCCATTTTCATTTTTTTTCTTTACTTTGTGTTCCTGGAAGCACTTGGTGCGTGGTGCTAACCACAAGAGGATCTAGTTTACTGTAAATTCAAGTAGAACAGCGTCTTCTGAAGAAGTACGACTGTGATGAGTAAATTCAGACTGCATAAACAGGAAAAAAATCTCAGGTTCATTAAATCTTTTATCTTCCAAAATCTGTAAAATGGTCTTCACATTTCTGATGGATAGAAATGAAATAAATGTGCAACAGTTATGGTCCCATTATCTTTATGTTATCTTTATTTTCTTAATAATTTGCAGAAGGTTGTAAATGCTCCATTTATTTCCCTGCTAACATGTCTGACTGCATTTCTTATGCAGTTAAATGTTATTGAATCAATTTAAAGCATAAACTGAAAAAGTTAATTTCATTCCAATTATGCTTTCAGAAAGTGCATGGGAAACAACACGTAGTGAAGCCAAAAAAGAAGCTTGTCTGGGTCTAAAATCAGGTTGAGGAGATGCTGGTTTAAAGTTCAGTCTGGCCTCCTCCCTTTCACTATTATTAGAGGGCGTGAGTGACTGGACTAATCCTGATTGAATTACACAGTAAACTCACTAGCTGGGTATCCAGAGCTAAGACAGTGTCCTCTGTGTACCCTCCGCTCAGAACAGGAAGCTGCCAGCCTTTCTGAGATTAGGCCTGTTTCCTCTCTCCGCAGTGCACTCCCGGCGACCCCGTGGCCCTGTGACCCTGTAACCCCCCCTCACAGTACACAGTACGTATGGCATACGCACCATCAGCCGGGGAGTGTGCCAGCTGGCTTGTGACACACACACACACACACAAACACGCCACTAAATCATTCCTCAGAAAATGACATTTGAATTCAATTCAAAAACAATATGGCCTTTTCCTGGCACAGGACTGGAATGCTGAATCGTTCAGCAGACACAACACAGTCACGAATGTCAATACTGTATCCATATACAGCCACACTCTTGTACCCCCTCACCCCCCCCAATGCCTCCCTCTCCCTCTCTAACAAATTGTGGCAGTAATTTTTCCCTCTAGCTGAGTTTTACGAGCTGTAATGTGAAGCACCTGTAGTCACAGAGAGGCCAGACAAGGGCTGCAGGAGTCTGTCTGTGACCAACTTCATCCTAGCAGGACATACAGACACACACGCACACAAAGTTACATTCAAACCTATCTCTAATCGTGAAGATGGAACATTTAGCATTTCTATTAATGTGGGGATCAGTTTCAATTAATTCCATGTTAAAGCCCTGATAAAACCTTTTTGTATTAGTCACACTATCAACATGACTCTACAGATCAGCAGGTCTGTTGATCAGTCAACTTCTTTGGTCCTGACTGAGATATCGCAAAAAATGGATCTCCTGACTTCTCCTGTAGCGCCACATTGATTCATCTTCATCAACAGCCGTGCCAATCAGCACACCTGGTGCTACTCTCCTGACTCATCCCAAAACATCTCTCCCTGCAGCTGAATGCCAACTCTGCTCATCTCCCCACATGTATTGGATAATTTGCCAGTAAATGAGGTGCAGATGACCATGGTCCCCCCAAGTGAGGTGTCCCAGGGTGAGCCATTAGTAGGATGACATTTATCGTTCAGAGTGAAACGTCTGAAGAACCTTTTGACTGATTACCATGCAGTACCATGCAATTTTGTGCAGACATTTTGTGATCTCCTGACTTAGTATCAGCTCTTAGGTGTCATTTTAATCCAATGTTTTTTTAATTTACCTTGGACATTACAACCTCACAGAGCTACTAGTGTGACTGTTACTGTACTGTACAATACAGTTTCTTTTCTGCAAGACGTTTGGGATATGGGACTGAAGTTTATGAAATTAAAAGCAACCCTCACTTACACTGATAAGTGGAGCATTCGTTCCAAATGATACAAGCTCAGCATTAGTAACCACCTACTGAAATATAAAAGATAAAAAGAGCGAAAAAGTGATGACATGATAACACTTTCTCTGAAGTGGTAGATGCAGAATTGGGCAATGAAAGAAAAAAACCCCTATGTCTTATCAGTTCAGGATATCACAAGCCTAACTTCTGACCTGACAAGGTGCTCTGTAAGATGTTGCACCAAAAAATTAGTACAAGGTGCATCATCTCACAGTGACCGTGAACAAGTGATGACATTTCACACTTTCCAAAGTTCACAGCACTTGCTGTTAAATGGAGGGTGAGGGTCCTTTCATTTGACTCTGTGTGTGTGTGTACAGACGTGTTCTATTGAGGCCACATGTAACACCCAGGCACTCAGCTTGCAATGAAAACAAGGGGTCATTAGCCAGAGCACCAGGCTATAACCTGCTGTTCTCTGAGGTTTCGGGTCAGCTGCTTCCTATTACCTCAGGGGGTCAACTTGGTGCGGACTGGAAGCCTGTTAACCTCCGTTGAGACACAAAGTTTGGATACAAACACTGATGCTATTGATGGCCTTTTGCTATGAGTCAGTGACGAGAAACCCCCTTTAGACGAGAGGCTGTGTATGTGTGTGTCTGAACACACATAACACTTTGACCCGGTCAATGCTGCGGCATCCACATCCATAAAAATAGACTTAAATCTCTCACTGTAAAATAATGGCACAGGCTACTATTATTTTTAGTCTACCATGCAGAAGGCTTATGCATGTGGTTTCTGGACACATCGCCTTTAATTATCAGGAAGGAGTCATGAGCAAAGTGAGCACAAACTCCTGTTTAATTTGGCTAATTAAAGCAGGGCTGTCAATTGACTGGGCTGCAGCAAGGGTATAATTGTCATGAGAAGCATGTCACCGCAGTTGTACCGCAGACTACACACAAACAGGCACTGAATTTAGCGCAGCATACGTTAAGGCTCCGCTGGAGAGTATACAGAGGTGTGCGCCCGTCTGCATGTTCTGTGTGTTGTTTTTCCACACTGCTTACTCAGAGTACTTTCTAATTCAAGTCACAGTTGTTTTATTTTTTTCAGGCAATGCTCCCACATGTCACCTTGCATGAACAAAAAGTCACCCATCTAAAAATATCAGACTGTTAACCACAAATGTCACAGAGAATGACTAGTATTTCAAAGCAAGACATGGGAAAGAGAAAACATGAGATCTGCAATAAAGATTCAGAAATGTAATGAAATAAAAAGAATACCAGCCTTGCCAACATAAATTGACAACTACCCTATGCCATCAAAAAGTTTCCAGGTCATAATACTCTGCTACAATTGAAGGTTAATGTTTCTATTCTATGTGCAAAATTGTTTTCAGGTGCCTCTGCAACTACCTCACTCTGATTGACAGCTGTCAGCTGTGATGTCACTCCCTTTTTTGTAGCATGAAATAACTAACCGAAACCAAACTTATGAGAAAAGTGAACACTTGAACGAACATCAATATTATAAGAAGTTGGTAAAATGACAGAAACTCTTTGCCCAAAAAAAACGTATTTGAAATTTTTTTGATTGACCCATGTCCTGTTTCCTAATATGGAGGGGGCAGGGTTTCTGGCTCATACTGCAATAGGCAAACCAAAAGTTTGAGGTTCACTTTTGGGGTTCTGCCATCTTCATCTTGTCTTTATATCTATACAGCCTATGCTTGTGTCAGATGACAAAAGTGTGGCCTAGCTAGCTGCTTGCTAGCTGCAAGAGTAACAACGGCAGGACGTTTGGCAAAGACTCATGACGCTGATATATAATCCCCCCATGTTTAACTCTGTTTCCTCCCATTTTTGAGGCAGATGCATTGATGGCCTTGCTTAATGAGGTGGTTGGGGTCGTAACTTTTTGTTTGTCCCCTCTGTGTTTATTCCAGTGTTTGTTAGGGTAGGTGAAAGGCAAAATCAAGTTTGGACCCAGGATGGAGACTAGTAGACTAGACAGAGTAGACTGAATAAGGCAGGAACCCACAGTTCCACAGTTCACAGGACGGGGCACAGGACAGGGAGCAGAACGGGGAGTAGGACGGGGAGCAGAATGGCGAGTGGGATGGGGAGTAACACAGGGGCACACAAGAGCTGGTGACATTCACAGATGACGTCACAGAGAACAAATGAAACGGACCGGTATATATGCATTGTGAGGAGCAGGCAAGTGGAAACAGGTGAGGAGACTAACAGGACAGGTGAAACTAATAGGGGAGGAGCAGAATAATCACAGGGGGGGGAAACACACAAGGGCAAGAAGTCAAGTGATAGACCTGTGAGGAGAGGAGGGGATTCAAAATAAAACAGAAAGTGAGCAAAACTGGAGTCGATAAACTTAAAGACAGGAGACCAGAAACAACTAAACATAGGACACGGGGGATGACAGACAAAGAACACGAAAAAAACATGAAAAGACCCTGAGCACACTGAACACAAAAAACACAAGACAGGATAACACCAGGAACACCAGACTAAGAAGACAGAAACGGTACAAGAGACACAATGTAAAACATAAGAGTGTTTACATTTTATAAACCTTGACCTTGATCTTGATGTCATCTGCCATCATTGTCCAGCGCCATTCACAAAAAGGTTTATTCGTTAGATAAGGTGCTTTAGTTTGGCTTCTGTATCTGATGAAGTTATATAGAAATGTCAACCCAAGTGCTAATAAAAACATCACATTAAACAGCAGGTTTTTGTTTGCCAATTTCTATGTACTAAAGTTGTTAGAGGTTATAAATAGAAAAAAATGTGCTTTCATTTACATTCAGTAACATGCAGCTATTTCCATATTCCAGTAATTTCATAAGGTGCACCCCTTTTACATACACACTGATGTTTTTTCCACTGACATACAACTTTCACTTATTGACTTAAATGAATATTTTCCCTTTCTTGCTCTAGTTTTTCTTCACAAGTACAACCTACACTGTTGCACTTGTGCACGCTCAAACACCTCCTACCCTTTCCCCCTCACACCTGGTCCCAACCTTTGCTCTGCGGTTTCTTTGGCCCTCGGTAGCTGACGTCACGGGCCTTGGATGGTGCTAATTAAAGACTTGTTTTGATCCAGGTCCAGTTTACCGAGTGAAGAACATGTTCAGTCAGTGAAGATATGGCTGCAGGGCAACGCAGCTTGTTTGAAATGGAAATGAGCGCTGCTTCTTCCTCTCCTAGCTACCAGAACTCACAATGGTAATTCCCCTCCTAATTTATCGGTGTGAATCAATTCCAAATGAATAGATTATTTTCTTTTCTTGGCGGAAGATGCCATCTGTAATGGATCAGAGGGTTGTAAAGAGCTGCAGAAAGTGTGTTACGGTGAAGTTTGAGTGTAGACCTGGGCTTAGTAGAAACACTTAAAGCCTTTGATAAACATTCTTATCTAGAGGTGAGATGTTGAAATATGATCTGCTCAGACAGAGAAGAGAGCCAAAGCCCGAGGGGTGTGTGTGTGTGTGTGCGTGCGTTTGCGTGTGCGCGTATGCGTGTCTATTAGTTTAAAGTCGGTTGTCCCCACATTGCCTCTCTTTTCTCTTCATCTGAAGCACAGAGGGCCTGTTTTTATCAGCTCCATCTCGAGCTGACAGTAATGTGTGCCCACCCATGAAGTCAACTCTCTGTGTGCTGGTGCGCCTTGTCTTGGTGAATGTGTGTGTGTGTGTGTATTTATGTGTGTGTGTATGTGCCAGCCAGCAGGCCAGGACGATGCTCAAAATATCTTGGCTGATTTATAGAGTCTCCTCAGGCTTTGGAGAGATCCCCTTTATGACTAAAGACAGCAAGGGGTCTTTGCAGGGACAGCCAAGCTTAATGACTTTACTGGTGCCAACTCCAGCACACACACACACATGCACAGGTATTTATACTGAATGGATACACTCGCACACAAGCGCACAATAAAAGATCAATCATATCTATGGGGCTTGATGTAAACCCGCAAAGAGAGAAATCAAACACATCATTTCTCTGAATGGACAACGAGAGATAACTAGAATATGACTTATTTCAGTGAGGAACATTTTATCCCTTTGGCGCTCAAAACCGCACGCACTCAACCACACATTTTGGCTGCCTTAACCGTGGTTACGCTACTTGCTTTTTATTTTAACAACCTCGTCTAATTTCTGTTTCGAGAGCACACACAGTGAGGTGCAGACCGGTATGAGCATGGCAAGTCTTTCAGAGTCAAATCAATGAACAGATCTCCTCCAATACACCACAGTAGTGAAAATGAATAGATAAATTTGTATTTCCAGACGCAAATAGAACAAGTCTTAATACCCTAACGACAAGATAAGGGTTTTGTCATTTCCATCTTTTCATATAACAATACAAATGAATACTACGAAAATATTTGATTTGTCACTACCATGGTAAAAAAGAAAGTTCTTGTTTTACTCACCTCCAGCGGTTAAAGTGGTCTGCAGTAATTCAGAAGCATACTCCCAGTGTGGTCAGTGAAACAACACTTCACCCTGACATTTAGCTTCTCTTTGAGGCATGGTTAGGTTTCGACATGGTTCACTGACAGTGAATTAAGCTGTGAGCGCGCTCAAAATCTGGCCTGTATAGATAAGGGTTATGTATTCCTGTGCCAACACATTTGACTTCTGATAGTTACTGTGAACAGAGGTGTGATGACAAAAAGAAGAAGAATATACTTTTTGTGGGGTCCCAACTCAAGATTCAAGACTCAAGACCTTCTGACTTTCCTGAACTTTCAACAGAGAGTCACAGACTTCTGCAGTTTTGCTGGTTTAAAGCTCAGAGAAAGAGACAGTGATAATCTTTAATTGAGATAACTGATATTGCTAACTTTGCCTTTATTGCATAGAAAACACAACAAAGTGTGTTGTGGTTCAGTGTATGTGTCTTAAACAAAGAGCCACCAGGATGCCCTGATTTGAGAAAACTATGTCACGTGTCATGTCAAATGTCAACAGGAGTTTCAAAACAATTGATAAAAACGTCTTATATACATTTTTATATCTTCGACTGTCATTATTTTGATGATGCAGATGGTGAGTCTGTGATGTCGGCCGACGAACGGCAGGTCCCGTTTCAGGCGACTCTGTTCATGGCCAGTTGAATTTTTCATCTGTCGGTGAATTCTTATCAGAGCTTAAAATTGGGCCATTTGTGCTTCACACAAGCGTTTAGTGAGTTACCGCAGGGGACCAGTGTAATTCACAAACAGGAGGGTTTTCTATAGATATTCGCCTATGGAGATAATCTCCCTCCCCGAGGCCACCAGCTCCCTTTATGTGGTGCTTTACTGGAGCCACGTCGGTTCTTGAGGAGGGAAGTCTACCCAGCCAGATATGAGAGCACCATGACCAGGACACAGGGGTGACGAGAGGCCGGCTGAGGGCTGGAGGGAGGTAAGAATAAAGGGGGTGGGGGGTAGTTTAAAGTGGAAAGAGATCCTAGAAGCATTTTATAGCTTTTTCTTATGCCCTACTGCAGTGAGAAAGCAAAAGGGTTGTCGTTCTTTTTTTTTTTTTCAAACACATAAAGTTTGAGTTTTTGATGATTTATAGAGAAAGGAAGAGAGAGAGGGAGAAAGAGAGAGGGTGAGAGGGAGGGGTGGTGGCAGGGGGGTTTAAACATGATGCAAACCATTTGGAGTGGGGAGCGGAGGTTGCCAGCACAGCCTGCTCTGTTTAAACTGGAGAGGAAGTGACCGTATATACAGCATGCCAGCAAACTCCCTCTCCCTCACTGTCTTTCTCTATCTCCTCTTTTTCTTCATCTCTCTCTCATACACACAAAAATCAGAGTTTCAGAAGCTCGAGAGAGAAAGAGTGTGTGCGCATATGTACGCCCACGTACGCACACACTCACATCCGCGGAGGTCAGATGATGGCCATTGGTTAGAAAGTGTGTTTGTTATTCTAATATTATGTTTCTTTACATCACCGTCACCAGGCCCATCACCGTTATTATCATTATTACTATTATTACAATCTGGAAGGCTGGGGGGGGCACACGGGAGAGCAAGAATAAAGGAACGCCGAGGGGAGAAAAGAGCCAAGAAAGAGAGACTGAAAAATGAAAGACAGAGCGAAAGGGAGGAGAAGAGGTCAGCGTTTTCCCTCAACACCCGTCCATGACTTAATCTTATTCCGCTCTACTGAGGCCTTCCCAGGAATGAGGATTTGTTGTAAGAAGTGAGAGACAAGAGGAGAGAAAAAGATGAACAGCGAGAAGGAGATGATGGAGAGGAGGGTGATGAGGAGGTGAAGGCGAAGAGGCGCAAAAAAAAGACTCAGAGGATGATGTACGGGGATCTTGTTGGAGGTTACCCAACCTCACCTCAGAGGATAATTCTGCTTTGTTACAGCGTGGGTCTTGCTGTCGCAGTTTTCCTATCGATATCGAAGACACTGCTCCGGCCAAGTCAGAGAAAAAGGTCGCCGATATTCTATATTTTTGTTAGTGTCAACAAATCCCATGAAAAGACCAAAATGAACGGCGCATTAGCTCGTCTATTTATACGTCTCGACTCCCCTGCCCGCCTGTGGCCCATTCTTTCCTACTGAAGACATAAAACCTTTAGTACAGTTCGCAAAAGCATTGTGTCATAAAAAAAAAAAAAAAAACTTTTGTCAGGTTATAGGGGAGTGTTTTCAGCTGTGGATTTGGTGTGCTAACAAGTATTTTCAATAGCGGGACTGAATGTTGGATCAAGTCAAAATAAGCCACAGAATCCTATTGTGATGAAGGAGCATGTCCTGTGCAAAGGTGTGGCTCGCTGATGTCTTTTTAATAGTGTCCGCACAACAATGGAGGCTTTGGATGCACGGAGGATACTCGGAAGGGTCAATTCACCATTGCCCTCTGCTCTTATTTGCGGGAATTGTTAAGAAAATTGAAGAATGTTACCAGAACCGCCATGTAATTGCAGAGATCTGGAAGCACTGTGACATCGCTCGAAATAAGTCGCAAAGCATCAGATAGTCAGCATACAGATTTTTTAAACAAACTCACACATCATCAAAAGTTATTTGGAAGGATAAAAACAGAGAAGTAAGTCATTTCCTCAAGTTCCGACCATGTGGTTTAACTTCAAACCATTGTACAAAAGAGTGATGATTACCAACATTTTGGGCACACTCCCTTTGTATAAACTAGCTAAACTGTTGACTTGTCTACAACCTGTCCGATATTTTGACCACTTGTTTATCTCACTAGCTTGGTTCCAGATCTCTTATTTGCTGCCCATATTTCATGTTTGTCCAGCGCCGGTTCTGGTATTGATTATTTCCACCAGTCTGAGAAACAGGCAGGCAATCAGAGATTTGTAGGCAGGAATAAGCGTACGTGTGTCACCTCGCTATATATCTATCTAGCTGTCTGAATACAGTCATGGAAAACAGTGACACAATCCCGTTGACTGATAAATACAAAAATAACACGAACGGGATACAAATGAATGCCCATGTTGTAATCGCAAAAGTCCCTGCTTCTCTGGTGTGCATTCGCCGTTGCATTGTTTCAGCCATCTGCACTTTAATGGCTCTCAATCAAGCGTGAATCAAACTAAAATAGAAAGTAATAGTCCCTACATGCTTGTTTTGGGGGGCGGGAGGGGGTTACAAAGCAGACACGCAGGCCACCTATTTCTGTGGTGTCTGCCTCAGCTGTGGTGAGCCAGTCTAGACCTCACTAAACTGGAGCACTGTGGTCTGGTGATGTCATCCCAAAAAAAAAAAAAAAAAAAATGCTGTACAGCTAATTGGTTTATGATCACCTCCAAATTGGCTCCCAGTGGACTTTATCAAATTGAGAGGCTAACATGAGTGGAAAGGTTACTTGGCAGTTCAGAGGTTTGACAAGCTGCCCTGCTCCTCCATTTTTAGTTCAGACAGAGAGGAAAACCGAGCACTAATATACCAAGTGCTTGTTTTTACTGGTACTGCTTCGTACTTGCAAATGAATTCTTATAAAGAGGGTCATAAAATTAAACCCAATAAATGGGCACAGACAGGACCTGTAAAAAAAAAAAGTGAAGGGAAGATTCAGCCATCAAGTTCTGCATTTGCATTTGAAATAGGAAACAAAACACTGATGCCGAACATAACATAACTTTCCAGCTTAAAGAAACAGACTTATTTATGATTAAAGATTCAATACTTTATTGCCATTTAAACGTGGTTTATAGGAATTTGTTAAATTGAGCTGAAATAAAGCAAAACAAAAACCTCAAGACATAACCACACTGAAGACATAAAATAATATCGCTGCTTTCCGCGACTTTATGCCAAGGTAACATTTAATTAGCTCATGTACATTCCTCCATTAAAAGCCCCCTACACAAGGATGCACAACACAAGCTGTAAATGCTTCAGAGTTTGCAAACACACGCCCACATGTGTGTGCGCCCGTGCGTTTGAGTGTGTCTCTGTGTGCGCGCGCTGTGCCGTTGTGTTGCTGGTGGCTCGGCTTCAGGATTGTGTCGAGGCTGTCTGTAATAAATGTGCCCAGGCGAGTGGGCCCAAAGAGATATATCACAAACAGGAGGGGAGGCAGAGTGCACAGGGGAAGGAAGAGGATGGAGCAAATGGGGGCGAGCGGGGAGCGGAGTGGGAAAAGAAATGAAGAAGAGGAGAAAAGAGATGGGGGAGAAAGGGGAGGATCGATTGGTAAGGAAAAAGAGAAAGGGGTGGAAGGGGTGGGGGGGCTGCTTTCTCCTGGGTCCTGCTATGTTTCCCATTATGTAAGCCCTGGTCACCGGCAGCATGCCAGCAGGCAAAATAAAAGAGTCTCTCTGGCTTGGCACGGCTCGTATTTTCCTATCCTCGGCACGGGGTCAGGGAGGGGTCAGGCAGCTGGATGGGGCGCTGGGGGGATTGTGGGGTCTGGGCTGGCCTCCAAAACCCAAAAGGCCCAGGGTTCAAGTACCAGCTGAAAGCAATCAGGGGGAAATCTGGGAGTGCCACAGCTGCTCGCAGCAGCGTTGTTCTGTGGCTCAACTTCTCTCTCCCTCTTTCTCTGACTCTCTCTCTTGTCCCACTTTTCCCTACTCCATTGCCTGTCCCCACCCCCCCATCACCCCCTCCCCTCTGACAGACGCACACACACAAAAAAACTGCATACTTTAAACATGAAGCCAGAAGTTCATGTATGCTGTGTACGTGTGTGTGTGTGTGTGTGCATGTGTGGGTGCACACACCAGGGTTGTGTGTTTGTGTGGCGGCTCATGTGTTTGCGTGTGCTTGTGAGTGTGAGTGTGAGTGAGACGTGTGTGTGTGTGTGTGTGTGTGTGGCGGGGGTACTAAAAAGACAAAAGGCATAAAAACAATAGTAGTGGTCCAGTTTACTGAGACCGCAACGAATCTTACACTGCAGCATGCTACGTGTGTGTCACCGCAGAGCTCGAACATCTCTGCGAATGTGTGCAAGTCTGGTGCTGCTGTATTCTGCATCAGAGCGTGTGTTTGTGCGTATTTTGAAATTCCATCAATCCACTCAACACAAAAATGTAATGGTGCTGTAAAAGATGCTTAGCTCTAGTGTTTTTTGTGTCATGACAGTTCGCTTTAAATCTGCCCATTGCATGCCGACCCTACCCAGCAACATAGAAAGTGCCAGCGTAAAATGAAGGATAAAAGGTATATTGAAAGCAGGTGGGGTGAATTTTCCTGCTCTGGTTTCAGTCTAATCTTCGCCTCAGAGGGCACGATAAATGCCAACAAATACAATACCATTCTCAGTGATTACTTCCATCCTTTGGAAAGTTTCTCACAAGTCAGATTTTTTTTTTCCAACAAGATGTCAAGAGTCTGTATCCACAGGTTACAAGAGGTCACTTAGCAGTTTGGTAAACCTCAAGATCTAAAAAGCATCATTGACTGAAAAGGTGCGCTCAGGTAAGCTTTGTCCAGACAACTTCCAGAAAAAACATAATGAAAGACTGCAAAAGAGACATAAGCATTGCACAGTGAAAAGCCATGATTAATTTTTCGAATATACCTTGGTATTGTGGTGCTGTCCTGATTCTTCTTCCCCTAGTATTGACAATGCATTTCTGTCAACTTACCTCTTTATGTCAGATGTCTTCCCTTCATAAGCAAACATTAATCTCAAGATAATTCAGTCCTAGAGCTGGAACAGCACAGTTTCTCCATCTGCACAGGAGCAAATGCACAGGTGATGGTCAAGGCAGGGATGTGGGGAAACAATAAAAGTGCCATGATGTGTCAGATTCATTGACACTCAATTAATTCAGCAATCCTAACCCTCCTCTTAAATACATTTGTTTGCTAGTTGATGGCGATACACTCTGATTCACATTTCATATTGCAATTTTGGAAAATGCTTGAAAAAACTTAATGGAGAGGAAACTTCTGAAACACACACATTCACACAGCTGCTGGTGAACTGCAGGTAAATGCAAAATATCTACAGCAAAAGGGGATACAGCACAACTCAGAGGTTGACAGGGACACTGGTATTGTTGACTATGTTGTCCACTGTGTTAGGAAGAAGAGGAGCTGCAACTGAGACACAATCAATAAAACAAAAAATCACTGGATTTCCAGCAGTAATGTTGCATGCCTCTTAAGGTGTTATAGACATGTGTAAACTTTCCCCAAATGTGCAATGAAGCTGTTTTGGCAGATGGCAGAAACAAGACACCCCATAAAGACACCTTATGTTTGCCCTAGCACTTACCTGCAAGAGATTACTCATTAACACCGTCATATGCGAAGCACTTGCAGTGAAACCCCTCATCAGATGAGAGATCAGTAGCTACAGGACCATTAAACTTACTCGAGAGCCATTCATCTCATAATGGGCCAGAGATAGTGCAGAGCATTCAGCAGGGCCATTAAGCTTTGCATAATGTTTATGATGGGTCATGGATCTCCGTTATGTCTTGCTTAATGTGCAAAGCAGATTGTCTCCTGGCCTGCTGTGTATCCACGAGCTGGCACCGCCGCCGCTGCTGCCAGAGAAACAACCCTCCTCGCAGATGAGCCAGGCCTGCAACCTCTGTTATCATCTGTATTCCCTGTGCTGGTCTCTGGACTCCCTCAACTCATGCCCCCCATCCAGACACCTGGGAGGACGAGGAGGAGGAGGAAGACGGGGGGGAAGAATGAAGGGGAGACTACAGGAGGCAGACGGATAGAGCAGCAGTGTGATTGAGAGTGGCAAAAACAGAGGAAGTGATAGAGACAGAGAGCCAGCCAGCTGAGCAAGACCCCAGACACAAAGGGCCAGGATGACACACACACACATGCATGCAACACACAAACACATGCACACACACACACATACACACACACTGACATATGCTCACTTATGGTCCAAGGGAAGGAGGGACTGACAGATAAGACTTGTGCCTGAGGCATGTGCTGGAGGAGACACCCACACTCGTTCGTCGATTCGTTCCCTCGCTTGGAGTGACGGAAGGAGCGGGGCTGGCTGTCGTCAGCCTGGCCCAGAGCAGGAAGTGTGCTGGGGATAAGGCAGCCATGTGGCAGGATGTTATGGATTTCTAATTAGAGCAATTCATCTGTCAGCAAGGGCGCGCTTTCACTGGAGCTTTCTCTGGCCCTGCTCTCGCCGGACCTCCATACTTCACACTCCCAAATTCACCCACACTTTACACACGCATTCTTCACCCGGGGCGAACATGAACATGCACACACGTCTCTGGAGACTTCACAGTCGTTGCCTGTCCAACATACTTCACCTCGGACTGACTACACCAGAACAAATCATTCAGTCACCACTGCTCACATCAACCAAACGGCCCAAAACGGGCTGAGGGAATCCCCTGAGAGAGCTCATTCTTCAACAGTGTAAAACCATGACTAAGATAAGGAATCGCCAGTGCAGAAGGTGGAGAGGGTGGGAACGAAACCAGTTGTCTGCACACAAAAACAGCCCATGATGCAGTGTTCTCAGTCCGCCTCGAGGCAACTGTTGCAGTGAGCGAGCCGTTCCCTGCACAAAAAGCGATAATGCATTGCTGGATGCTCCAGTAGTCCAACAGTACAGAGCAGAAAGAGCTCCCTGGGGAAGCGACCCTGCTATTGTGTTACACCAGATATCCTGCTGCTGCTCTTTTGGACAGGAGCTGATGATCATACAAATAAACAAACAAAGGGAGGTGTGTTATGTGTCTGACGTGTGTATGTGTGTGAGAAACAGAGAGTGATACTGTAATTAACTGATAATGACATGATTACTGGATAAAAAGGAGCAACGCATTCTCAGCTGTGGCTTTATGAAATAGCATGATTTCTTTTCACCATGCTATCAGTGCATCTGATTGTAAAACAGTAATATCTCAAAAATAGCTGGATGTGTTTTGTGTAAATTTCTTGGTTTCTTGACTTTTTGTTTGATATCACTAGAAAATTTACTTTTTTTGGCTATATGGGAAAAATGTATAAATATATATATGTCCCACGTCCAATGTCTGCAGGGCCCTCTTCAAATGAAGGCCCATGAAGATATCAGAATAAGTTGCTGTGGGGTGGTGCGTACAGATGATGCATATGTACAGAATACAGGATTTTTGCTATTTTTGCTTGCAGAATTGATGACATTCCCATCAACCTGAGTTGAACTAATATTGATAAACATGATAAACTTTATATCTGCTAAACTTCAGCTTCACTGTAACCATGCAGCTCTTTGTCTGTTTCTTTCAGTCAGGCAAAGCACTCACATCAAGACTGAATTAAGAGTAAAAACAGATGACAATGTACATATAAAGTAGTAAAAAAAAAAAAAAAGAGAAAGAGCCTGTGACAATAGGGGAAGTGTGTTTTGAAGGATTCTGTCTCTACCCACTGTACCCTGCTTTTTCTCTCATGCAGCAAGACAAAGTCAAGGGTGAAAGTGCAAGAGAAACTGAACCTTGAGAAAAAGCAGCAGTGGAAGAAGGAGCTCGAGGAGAGAGATGGAAGCAGGGGGAAGAAGGAAAACAGAGAGACAGCACGAGAGAAAGCGAGCGTCGGAAAGAAAAAGCAAAAAGATAGACAGCGAGCAGGGATGATGAGAAGACCCACAGTGAAGGAATCAGAAAGCAGAAAAGGGGTGTGAGAGAGAGCAGAGTGAGCCGGGTGGGGATGAGGCGGGTGGAGGAGAAGGAGAAGGAGGAGGAGGAGGAGGGGGGAGGCTGTGCGAGGCCGGGAACACAGAGCAGCGGCCGGGGGGATGTTTAGATAGGTGCAGGCTGCCACTAGGAAGTCCACGCTCCAGTATAAACAGGCCGCCACACAACCCAGCACTCCCAACTGTGGGAGAAATCTGCCCTGAGACGCACGGAGTGGCGCTGGCCAACAGAGCGAAGGAGGGAAGGAGGGAGGGAGGGAACGAGGGAGTGGGTGGTGGGAGGCAGGGGAGGATGGGTACACAGCCACTTTCAGATCCCCGCAGAATATATACACAGCTGAGTCTGGCCTCTGGACCCATTTCCTCTCGCTTCCCTTGCTGAGGTCCACGCAGGACTCCGGAGGCCATTTTTGCCGCTCTTATCTCCATGTAATCTCTACCTCGTATACCCCCCCCCCACCCCCACCCCCCTCACAATGTATGCACACGCGCATACAAGCGTGACAGCGTGCATTGAAAAGTGCACACACAGATTTGTTTGTGTTGCTATACTTGTGAGGTCCTGTGTTACATGCAAACATTGACCTCTCATGAATCTTTATCTCAAACTCATCTTTAAACCTTGAAGCAGCATTAATGAATAATTTTCTGTAAACGTTATATCAGATAGTGATATGTAAAGAGGTTGCTCCTAGTGACAAACACACAAAAAGAATTATCACCCGGCTGTGTATTCCCCCCCTCAACTCTGTGAAGCTTTTCATCATCTTTCGCCTCTTTTCTTTTGTTTTGCACAACTTTAATGCTTGCTTTTATCGCTCTCATCAGCGTTGTCTCCTCCCTGACCAGACATCGGCCTTCAGATAAACCTGCAGTACACTATCTGGCCAGAAGAAAATAGCAGATCATCAGAGTTAGCAGGTTAATCATAAGCATAACAAGAACTTAGCAGCTGAAGAACCAAATATTTTCATCAGGAGCAGGTGAAGCCTGTAAAGGAGCTAAAGGGAAAGTGAATACTGGACCTACATTCATCAGGTGGGCAGAAACAAAGTTGATGATTAATTTTGCAATGAATCTGCTAACATAAGGAACTGTTTCTTTACATGTTTGAAATAACAAACTCATAAGACAATATGAGTTTACGTGTTAGCTCAAAAACATTAAATAAAACAGCTTTAAAGGATTAAGTCATTGTGTTACAACTTGGGGTCATACTGTTTTAGTTACTGCTATTCTCATGTCAGTTATAATAACAATGATATTACTAAGTCCGAACAGGCCAGAAACATGAGCTGTCAAGCTGTAAATAAAGCAACAATGTGGCTAGATAACCAAAACTACTTATTTGGAAGTGAAAGCTAACTTAAAATGTTGATAAAAATCCCACAAGTATAAAAAGTACAGTAGTTCAAAGTTCAACCAAGGGCTTGGTTTGTAGACAGTTTACAAAAAACACGTTCAATGTCCCAACAAGCTCCTCTAGATAAATATGGCCAGCTTTGGGAGTTTTGTTTAAATTCTGTGTGATTTTATTTCATGGCCCATTGGGCATCTTTTAGTGAGGTTGCTGTGCACCTGGAATAAAACGGATGAGAACAATGCTGTTATAACTGGTAGAAATAATGGCAAAAATGATGATAGTAAAACCCACTGGACTCCTTTGTGTCTTACACTTAACTTACACTAACTCTAACCTTTACAGTTAGTTAGTTTAACCTTTAACAAAGGGAACATAAGAATTTCATTTTGAAGGAATTTCCTCATTTTTTAAATCCTAAAGCAGTCTAAAAATACAAAACATCCCCATATATACACTAGTGAATGACCACTTACACATTTAAACACAATAGCAGTCTCACACACACTTACCCACACACACACACCGACACGCACACAACCACGTCTTGTGGTTTTTGTGCTACGCAGAGGGTTTTCAGGGGAAATTCCTTTGAACATGAGACCGAGTGAAAATACGGACGGTAAGTGAGGAGAAACATTTAACATTCCACGAGAACCAGCGCAGCGGCGAACTCCTCCGTCACACTGGACGCTCTGACTTTCAACTGACATCATGTCCTGTTAGGTATCATGTTCGCCTCCACATCACCTGCAGGCACACGCAGTCACGCTCATGTACACACACTCCACTGCTCAAGAGAGTCCATCTGCACCTGGCCCAGACACCTCCGAGCTTAGCGAGGAGAAAGGCCAGTCTCACCGTGTTTAGTCTGTTCTACTGGCCTTTCAAAGTGTGACAAGACCCATGAGGGGCTGAGGAGTAACTTAGGGGACTTACAGTGTCATGATAGATTCACAACTCTTCTCCTACAGACATATATTCAGTGGAATATTTACTCAGTCTCTGTCACGGTGATATACGGAAGGTAGAAATAGGCTTGGAAAAAGAACAAGTTTGTAGTGTCATGTTTTTGATTTTAGACCTAAAGTACACTCCCTGCTGAATCTCATACATCTGCATCGACTGCTTTAATCTCGTCAGTCCCACTATCCTTCATGCAGTGCAGCCAAGCACTATTCAAACCCACTTAACTTTATGTCAAATTGTAGAGGATGTCCCTGTGAAAAGGTTGCTCATAGTCGGTGCGGTGTTTTGAGTATAACTTATTAACTGGTTTAAGTTAATAGTATAAATTTGTGAAGTTGATTGATTTGCTGCTGTTATATTCATAGTGTTACGATATGTTGAGAGGAATTCATCTTATTGTGTCCGTGATTTGGGTTTGCTGTTTTGGTGGGGATGTTGGGGTGGATCGGCTGCTCAATCAGGGATAGTGAGAACAGTCTTTTCTCATTACGTCCTATTGGCAGGGCGAGGGAGAGATGATAAAAGTCAATGAAGGAGGAAGAAGAGAGGAGATGACAGTTTGCTGTGAGGATTCAATTTAATTTGGTTACGTTTTTCAGTGCCAAAG
>JBAJHX010000049.1:8141196-8200887 GCA_037176925.1 Amniataba percoides | reverse complement strand
GAAGGAGGAAGAAGAGAGGAGATGACAGTTTGCTGTGAGGATTCAATTTAATTTGGTTACGTTTTTCAGTGCCAAAGGACATCATCTGCCCTTTATATGGAGTGGCAGCATAACAATCCCAAACTTTGATTGCAAGGTGCCACCATAAAAAAAATACAAGGACTAAGACTTTTTTTGTGCTGCAAAAGCTGAAAAATTCCCCCACTGATGCTGCTCTCCCTGCTGAGCGTCCATCAGTGGCCAATTTTAAGCCAAATTACCAGATAGAATCACTCTCCAGCCTCGACTGTGTATCATGGCGTCGTGCCACTACGATTTTGTTGCGAATTTCAGAGGAAGACCAAAGGAGTGTGAGGGCAGCTGAGAAGGAGCACATGAGTGGCCTAACAAGAGCGGGCCAACACCCTGTCTAATACACTAATGCAATGATACACACACACACACACACAGAGACACACAAACTGGCTGCCAGTAAACAGTAACAAGTCCAGCAGCTCTTCCTGGAACAGCACCATGAAGCAGCTGTGAGTCCCAGCAGAGCCCGACTCTCCCACTCACTGGGCCTCTCTAAGGCAAACACACACCCATGCCCTCACACACACTGATATACATACCACACACTCTCACAAAAAAACCTCACACACACTTCTTATTTTGCTTATTGGGTTTTTCAGTTAAGGTTAAAAAAATGCTGCTGAAAATTCATTTGTTTCACACTGAAAGATTGCGTAATCACACAAAAAACTCAGTTGGACAGCTTGATGAAACACCATTCCTGATCTGATCAAAAGGATTTTTTTTACATGAGGAATGTGCAAAAGTTTGATAAAATGAAGGTGGATAGTTGTTCAAATTTTGGATTGTGACAAAGTTTCCACTTCATATTTGACTGAATTGTAAAGTTTGTGAACCAAACTTTAACCCCAAAGACCGCCAGAAAAGTGCTTAGCCAGCAGACCGTGCACAGGGAGTCATGTGATGATTTTAACCATTTCTAACTCAATAACCAGCACTAACCATAACCATAGTCCTGACCAAGGTTTTATTGTTGCCTTGCCTTAACCATAACTTTACAGTACTTTGGTGTCCACAACCACATTTCCCAGCTACAACTCTGGTGTATCGTTTGCACTAAAATCCAGCTAATCTGTACTTCACCAAATCAATCCGTACTTCAGAGCTTGCCCTCTGCCTTTTCCTTCACTCCTGATGGAAACACGTCAAACTTTACCTTCATGAACCTACTGATTTGGTAACATGAGCATGATCTGATAGAGTACATCTGATTCATGCTGCCGTCACAAAGTCATGGTATTGTTGCACAATGCTGGCTCTGGCGAGTTAAACCAGTTTGTTTGCACAATATGTAATCTACACATAATCTGCACTTCATTCTGATTTCTTACAGATTCTTAACTAACACACACACACACACACAGACATGGTCATCCTTTGAGCTAAGGTTAACAGATAGGATCATCATATGCTTCGCTGAGTTCTTCTGTATGTAAAATTGTGTTTTAGGTCAAGGAAAACTGACCTTCCAGAGTGAAGTTTTGATGTGAAGTGTTGATCTGAAGACAGTATTTGGGAAATGATGATGCTGACTACTGACAAAGGAAAGTAAGATCACTACGCATGCTCAGAATATTCTTCTCCAGTATTTGATGCATTGTTGATGCTGAGTTTTTTGCTGCCTCCTGGCCTGGCACGGCTGCCTGTGCATTTGGAATTGTGTTTGCATTCTTTCATCGGTGGAGATCTTTTGTAAGACAAAAGTTGTGATGACAGAATTTTTTAGTAAGTGAAAAAATATTGTGTACGTGCGGACTGGGCTTTGCTGTCAAGCCTCATTCATAAACAGAGCTACGGGTGAAGAAGGTCTTACAATAAACAGAAGAAGTTGAATCTAATAAATATGCCCACTGAACTGTGAAAACTCCCTTTTTCTGGCACATGCTGGGCAATACAGATAACACGCAATTTACCAGATTTTGTGGTATTTCAACATTGTGCCAATTTCAATGTTGACTCACAGTGATGTGCTTAATCCAAAGAAAACACCCCATAGCTCTTCTGTGAACTGTTATAGCAGCTTTCTTTATTGAGTTCACACATCAGCTATACCAAAATATCCCCTCTGTCTAATTCAGTATAGGGTGAAAACACGAACTGTACAGCTGAAAGTAAACTGTTTGAATCAGCAGTCTCTTACAGCTTAGTCAGAGGTTTTACCTGCAGACGTTTAGCTTAACCTCTTTTAAAAGGTGTAAAGTAACATCATTTGTCAGGGGTTTATTGCTGAATCATCTGACAAATGGAGAAATTACTCAGAATTCCAGCATCCTTGTGGTAACATCCTCCTGTTTTTAATAAGAAGTCCACTATTACATCATCCTTTGGGCAAGTTAGGGGATTTATATGGACAAAAACAAATAACCACTGTGGCACTGACACAAAGGTGGGCATAATAATTCTGCTAGCACTAAAAAAATATATATCTCATTGTGCACATTCAAATTCAGATTAAAATATAGTAATTCAAAGATATGATACAGTGGTTAATGTACAGTGGCTTGACCTGTTAATGCAGGGATCATTCTCCGACCATATGAACTCTGTAACTTGCTGACACTACTGAACATAACTTTCCAAATGTTTCGTTACAATGCACAAACAGAGCTGAAGAGGATGTAAGATGCACTGCTGCACTTTCAGTGACACAGTTTCCCAGGCTTCGCTCCGGCGTGCGTCTTGCGTCACTACTTCTGGTCTCATGTGGTTTTTCTGTGGTTGCAACTGCTCCAGTTCACAGAGCGAGCACTAAGCTTCTAAAACAGCTCTTGTGATCACAGATCTATCCTCACATACTTACTCTCTGTAACACATTAGAAAAGCAGCGCTGGTACGGACTTAGAATCAGAGCAAAAACAACTCAGAGAGATGAATCCGGGCCCGGCATTCCGATCTGGGAAATCTCCTCCAGATTTCCCTGAATGAAGCCCACTCGGAAGCCTTGGGTTCGGACTTGGGCCCAGTCCGGATGACCTTAGCAGATGCTTCAGTAGGAATGCTGGAGTCACTGTGGTACTGTCTTGTGCTCCGACCCTCCTCCATACTGATGTGAGCTGCAGCCATTTCATTACATTCCCCCTCCTGCCCTGTGGGACGCAGACCTAAGGAGCAGAGTGAGTGATGAAACCTGCTCCCTCCCCAGAGTCGCTGCCCTCTGGCCATACTGTGTGTGGATCCAGGCCTACAGGGTAAGCCAGCGAGCACGCAGCGATGAAACAATCCTTTAACTCTTAACTCGATCATTCAGGGCGGAAGAGAAATGGCAAAGCATGAGTCTTGAGTTTCCCTGCTGTGTTATTAAAATCCAGATAGAGATGTGAAAATTGTTTCGAGATGTTTAAATCCAGAAATGAAACCGTACCTGGAAGTGGAGGTGCAGCTGCAGCTTTATTATGCTGAACTTTCAGCTAGTACTAAAGTTATTGGCCCATTAATTGATGAGTCACATTACAAAACATGAATCAACAATTTTTATGAGTAATTAATTAAAGATTTTCTAGTTATGGTTTCCTAAATGTGAGAAATTATTGCTGTTTGACTTAAAGTATTATATTTTGAGACTGTTGGTTGGACAAAAGGAGCAATTTGAAGAAGCCCCTCGGGCTCCAGAATTTTGTAATTTTATAGATTTAACACTAAAAGCATTGCATGAATTTATTTTTGACCACTTGGCATCAGTGGAAAGCTCTCAACACACTTTTAATACACTATTGGCATGAAAGTTGGTTTGGCTAATGGAGTAGAAAACAGTTGCTTATTTACACATCCAGCAGACATGCAGCCAGTTGGATTTCTAGCCACCTGGCAAATGTTAATCTTCACCAACTCTTTGTTTGTCAGTCGTTTGTTGCAGGGCAGGTAGTGAGCATTACTTTATCACTTTACTTTTTCGCTTAGAGGCTTTGGCTACAATGTTCATGAGAGTGCATTGATGGAGCCAAAACTAAAAATACTTAAAGTTCAATCCAAAACAGAGAGCAGAGAGTTGGTAAAAGGCTGAGAGATGAGACGAACTGCAAAGTTAGGTGCTACTCTCTGCGGGTTCCTCACAACAAATGAAGCCTTTCACATCACACATGGTCGTCTAATCCTTTGTTAACATTCAAGTCAAGTGAGTAAGAATCAAATGTGGGACATGCTGAGCAAAAATGAAATCACCCCTCTTGAGGCAGGCTAAACAATAATGCTACTGTACGTACACACAAACATGCACACAGTCCAGCACCACCTGCACTGACAGAAAAACACCCATCCAGGAATAACAGTAAACTCACTTGATGACTTCCCGGCCATACCAATGTGCATGGACGCACACTTCAGACGAACCGAGAGTAAACAAAATAAAGGTGCACCTCTGTCTATTGTAAACAACTCCTCTAACCTGAGGCAGGCGGCCAGGATGAGCTATAACTCCACTGAATGAGCCCATCCACCAGCCCATGTGTCTGTCCCGAGCAGTAAAGAGAGCCGTGATACTACCCAGTGACCACTGGTTTATAATCAGTCAAACACAGGCGTGTCAGCCCTGCGCCCTGTGACACTGTGCTATGCACGCTGCACAGAGCTGGCGGCCCAGCGAAAGTGACCCATTTACGAGGCTTTCTCAGTCGCTCCTGTCAGCACAGCCCCTCTGGTGCATCAGGCAGAGATACAGGTCGTGCAAGAGATGACAGTGTGGAATTTAAACATTTCAGACCACGGAAAGAGTAATATTCATTTTTCTCGTAACTTGGGCCATATGGGATTCGGCACATTCATCACAGGGACAGTCGAGGGGGAATAATGCAGCTGTGCCACGGTGCTTATCACAGTTTGGATCCTGAGACAAAACTCTGGGTTATTTCTTCGTCCTTTTGATGCCTGTAATGTAAAACTTGGATTGGATGTTGAGAATCAGATCAACAGACATCCTCCTACAGTGAGGATCTCCTGCCTCAGACACCTGCGAGCACAGATATTAGTACGATCAGGTTACATTCTCTGCAAGCTGTAAATGGTAAGACTGACCCTATTCAACAGCTTGGGGCATCCATCAGTGCCTACCAGGAGGGTGCGAGGAAGAGAAAGCAGAAAGTGAATGTGAAAAGGAGTATAAAAGATAAACACAGTTAATGGGATAGAGCAGAGAGGGATAAGAGGAGAAGAAGAAGAGCAAATAAAACGGAGGATGGCCACTGAGAAAAAGAAGTAATTTATGATGGAAAATCCCTTTTTGTCTCCCAGGTTGATTTTTTTTTTTTTAATGCGCTGCAGGGCAGATTCAGGTGTGTTTCTAATGTCAAAGGAAGCTGCTGCACTTGCATCTGTGTGTGTGAAAGCATGCCAGACAGGTTATCTGCTTGAATGGAGGGAATTATTCAAAAGGAAAAAACTATGCAAAAAAAAAAAAAAAAAAAAAAGAGCAACATGTAGCCTGGCTCTGATGTGCTGATAAAAACTATACACGTGTACAAGTCCACATCTTGGAATAGAGTTAAGAGCCTCTCAAGAGGAAATGGTGCGCACTGCGCGCACACACATAATGCATGTTGCAACGTCTGTGGGTTTTGTCATGTGGGTCTGACTGATTTTAGGGAATTGTGTTTGCGTGTGTGTATGTTGTGCGTTCATGTGTGTGCGTCGATATGTGTGATTAAGAGGGGGAAGATTTTGCAGGTGGCTTGCGCCGGTGTTCTGCCAAGAAAGCCGAATACCCTGGGGTGGGGTGGAATAAATGAGAGTGGGAGAGGTGAAGGAGTGGAGGAGGAGTGCAGCAGGGGAGGAAAAGAGAACGGAGGGGATTTGATTTAGATGGTGGTTATCATAATCGATTAAAAATTGTTTTCTCCTCGGTCTCAGCGCCCTGTGTCTCTCGCCGGGGCTCGGGTGGGGCTTCCAGAGAAGGCCAGGCCAGATGACTTCATTGCCATATGGTATCTAACCTCTCAGTCACACTCATTTACAACAATGCATTGCATACCCATTTTCCAAACACTCCCTTTGTTATGCATCACTCAGTAATTCTGATAAAACTATGCCCTTACACACCGACCAGTCAGCCTAGGTGGAACCTACAGTAAGAGGCCTCTAACCACAGTCAACCTCCCTGCAGAAAGATTACTGATACCTCCTGTGAGTGTTCTCAAGACTCCTACAAGTTTCTCATCGATCTCTTTCCTTGGGCTTTTGCAATCTGTTGTGTCTGAAGCCACAGTGTTACGGGCCTGTTTCATTTCACACTTGTCTGAAACTTTTGTTTCCTGATGTCGATCCATGGCTGGATTCACCTTTTACAGGGCCTTGGGGTAAACGTTTGCTGTCGGGCCCCTCCAAGTTCCTATCAGCGCACAAGGCTTTATCGTGTGCTCAGACACCCATAGATGTGGAAATGTGGAATCATGCTCCCCAGCTGCCCAATTTTCCATGTCAGTGTATTTTTAATTTCATCAACAAGACACTGCTGAAAATGTGCACTTTTTGCTTTCGCTCCTAGAGTTAGAAAATCGATACAGTCTCATATTTATCCATTAGAAATAAAGCTGCAGCCAGTAGACAGTTGGCTTACTTCAGCACAAGACAAGGAGACACCTTTGTCCAAAGGTAAAAAAACTAGTATGAAAACTGGTCAATCATATGTGACCTTTGTCCATTCCCCTGCTTCCAGTCTTTATACTTAACCAAGGTAATTTTCTACTGATTGAACTTCACAGTAGCCTCAGATTTGATGCAGAAATATGATGCCAATTGACAAACAAAGAACCTGAGGTCGGATTTTGGGGCCCTCTGAGAAGTTGCTTGCTTTACCTGGTTTCTTTTCTAGTTTGTAGCCCAGCCTTCTGTAGAGCGCATGCTGGGATAACAAGTCAAAAGTCAGTCCTGTCCTTTGCAGATTCAATGATTTAGTATCTCTGTTTACTCTTTCAGGGCCTCTACCATCCAGCTCGATGCTGGCATCTGTTCAACAGCCGGTCCAACAGTGTTATCTTCAAGATACAAGACTGTTTACACCAAAACAAATAAAACCACATAATTGTATGGCGCAAAGTATACCTGGATATGACCAAACACGGGGCCACATATCTAATCCAAATTCCAGCAACGGCCTCAAACTGCAGTCATAACCCCAAACCAAAAGATCCCAGTGTGACTGAGTGTGCAGTTAAAGTATCACATACTTCTGTAATTACTATGTGTTTTAAAGAAAATGTTGCCTCTATAGAAGTCAATAGAATTAGGGGTTTCAGTAGGCTGTGTGCATTGACAAGGCTATGGAGAGAGGGAAGAGAAAAAGACACTTTGAAATGCCAGTGAACTCTTGCTGGTGACGGCACAAAATATGGAATGCATTACGGAAGTGACAGAGTTGAGGTCGAAGACACAAACAAACACATAAATCCGCCATAGACAGACACATAGACGATTGCGGAGACAGACAGGCACCCTCTGCCATTGCTATCTCGCTACATCTGCTCTGTATCTCCCTCTCTCTCTCTCTGCCTCTGTCGCACCATCTTGCAACCTTAACCCTCACTTCCTTGGCATCGCTCGCTCTCCCCATTTTTTTGCGGCCCAAATCATCTGTCCTTCTATCCTCTGTTTCCTTCTCCAGTGCCCGGCGTGGACCGGGTCCCACTCCCCGAGTCCATCTTCCTCCTGTTGTTTTCCAGCCTGAGGCCCAGAGAGAGAGGCAGAGAAAGTATTTGCCCTGTCTCTCCCTCTTTCTGGCTGGGTCTTGGCTGCTCTATAAAGGTTAGTGAGAGCATGGTGTGGGTGTTGGTGTCTCAGGGTGAGTTATGGGTACTACAGCCAGGGGACCCCAGAAAGAACCGAATGAGTGTACTGTTGGGAGAAGGATGAAAGAGAAAAAGAAGGAGGGAGGGATGGAGGGAGGGCAATTTAAGGGTTCAGAATGCCAAGTGCTGATGTGTTTGTTTTCCATCACTGCTGTTCCGGGCAATGACAGAGAGAGAAAACAAACGGCAACACTGATATATTACATACAGACTTTCAACTCTATTCTCAAAGCAATAAGTCTGCGATGAAAGTGGCTCGCTTATCGCCAAGCCTCGGTTATCTCCTCATATCAAATCTTCACACGTGGAATCTTGGAAACAGGCAACCGACTTCAACGCGCTCTTCATTAGTTTTGCACACAGGAAGAAATAAAGAAAGCTAAACAATGCATGTTTAAGCCCATAACCGTGGGTGTGTCTTCACAGCAGAACCATCATCGCATAAACTCAGCGTGCAGCTGCTCAGACGAACTCGAACAGAACGGTGCTGTTGGTTACATTAGCCATCGCTGAGACTTGACCAGAGCGCGCATACTCGCGGCATGGCGTCGGTTCAAAACCGTGACTTTTACTGTATCATTTCAATGGTGTCTGTCATCTTTTACACTGTGCAGTAGCGCTTTATGCTAAGTGTGAATACCTGTCTTTATAAGGTATTGTGTTGCTCCCGTTGCGTGCAGAGACAACTCCAGGCACGCTGGATTGTCTAGCCCCGGCGCTGTAAGGTAACGTATGGGACAGATCGGAGGGCGGAGGAAGTGGTGGAGGAAACGGCGGAGCAGCAGAGATGGGGAGAGAAGACGGCGGCTTGGCTCTCTCAGTCAGAGACATGAGCTGTGCAGCTGGATGGTGGGGAAGAACGGAGGGATGAGGGGAATAGGAAGGGTAAAAGAGCAAGAGAGAAACAAGAAATTAAAGGTATAGTATATCCAGTGACCTGCCGGTGGGTAAGTCATTACAAACTCACGCTGTGTAGCCAAACATTGTTCAAACCCACACGACTTTATTTCAAATTGTAGTGGATATCCCAGAGTTTCCAAGGATACCGACCAAATTTTGGGAAAACGTGCAAAAAATAATGCACAAGGATTTAGATCTTAGCTTTAAATGCACATCACAGCACTGTAAGATTCTAAGACAGAATATATGAGATACTATCAGACAGTGGAATAAAATAATTTTTTAAGCCTAAAAATATTCTTAATGGGAAACCTGGATGTTAAAGCATAGAACAAGAGAAGAAAGCAGGTTAAAAAGTCTGTGACAGGGTGACAGAGGAAGGGGAAGACCCCCAGCAGCCCACACAGACCCAACCTGTGTGCTGTCTGACCCGCAGCTTTTCTTATGAATGGAAGGAAATTGTCTCCTGAAAAAAAAGCCTATTTAAAAAGCATGAGTAATAATAATAGAATCAAGCCAGCTTCTGAGAGCAGGACAACAGTGTACGGGACACAACACGGGGGGAGAAGACGACGAAGG
Source organism: Amniataba percoides (assembly GCA_037176925.1). Classification (NCBI taxonomy): domain Eukaryota; kingdom Metazoa; phylum Chordata; class Actinopteri; order Centrarchiformes; family Terapontidae; genus Amniataba; species Amniataba percoides. The sequence continues at coordinate 8,191,561 of JBAJHX010000049.1, read as the reverse complement.
GAAGGAAAGAAGGACAAGAGATAGAAAGGTGAAAATGACAACAAGAGAGGCTTATTTTATTAGCCTTTAATAAATATCTGACAGATTTCCTGAGGAAATATCGCAGATCACATGTAAAATAGTTTAAGACTGATGTCAACTGCAGCAACATATGAAATCTATTAGCGAGGAGCCACAGCAGACACGGGGTGAGAGGGAGTGAGAGAGCAACAGAGGAACAGAGAGAGAGAGAGAGAAAGAGAAAGAGAGAGAGAGAGAGAGAGAGAGAGAGAGAGAGAGAGCACTGCTGAAAGTCATGCAGGATAAAAAATCTCACAGCCTTTCCAAATTCTTCGAGAGGTAAAAAAGTCAGCCAAGACGCAAAATCAGAAAAAGGAGGAAAAAAAAAAGATGAACAGAAGCACATGCCCGCGCTCATGCATGCACGCACACACACACACACACTCACTGAATACACACACACACACCCACACACACACTTAAGCACTGATCTCCACATCCTGCTGGGTTCAGGGCCAGCAGTGAAACGAGTGCCCAGACACCGCTGCCAGCCCCAGGGAGGGATGGAGAATGGAGACACACACACACTCACACACACAGAAAAACAGAAAGAGGAAGAAAAAAAAGAGGAAAAAAATGGTTGGCAGGAGAAGTAGCCTGCCAGGAGTGCTACCATCTGTAAAATAACAGGACTTCAGGGCAACTTCTTGAAACTTTCCTCCCCTCCAGGGTAACCTCTTACCTACTATTGTTTACCTGAAAATGAGAGCTCACTGTCATCAACCTCAACCTTTTGCCCTTTTGGAACTGATACATGCCTGTGTTTGTAATTCTGAATGAAACTAACGTTGTTTTAATTAAAGCGCAGGATCCATGACGAGCAAATATGCTCACGAGTACAAGACAGATGAGTTTTTTTTTCTTTTTTTCCCTGCACATGTCTGTGAGATTCTATATGCAAAACACACATGTAATTATATCTGTGAGAAAGCTCATCAGTTTAAGATAGAGATACTGAAAGTCACACAGATACACACACACACTGAGTGGTGGTTCCGTATTTTGGAAAGAGGAACTTGTACTGGCTCAGTGGTGCCAGTATGTCTGTGGCAGTGTGGCAGCCCTGGTGTTCCGCCACCCTCACCCTCGCTCTCCACCAAGAACCAAACCACAAGCCAATACCCACAAGCCAGAGAGGCCTGGATGAATATACCCACCACACACACACACATACACAGTCACCTCACACACACACAGTCAACCAACCACACATACCAAGTAAAGAGGTAGAGTTCTGGAAAATGAGAATGAGTGAGGTTTCTGTCTTTCTCTGTCTTCTCTTCCCCCTTTTTAATCATCCAGGCTTGAAAGGGCACACAGAGTTCAGCAGGGACGAGGAGGCTTGTAGGCGGGGAGGTGCCGCTACAGAGATGAGCAACAGCCTCACTATATACTACACTGCCTTAGCCTGGGAAACGGAGGCGATGACTGGTCTGAAATATGTCTGTCACATGGAGGATGAGGGTGTGCATGCTCAGTCGGGCTCTGTCTCAGGAAGTAGTCAGGTACACTTAGTGTACGTAGTGATACCCCATTAGAGGACACTGAGACAGTTTGTGTCGGTTTCAGCCCATTCATCTCAGTCTCCCTGGGTGTCTGCTTGGTGGTGAAAGGGGGCGTCACTTGTTAACGCCCCTGCTCTTTTTTTTTTAATACAACCACAGGGGGGCGCAAAAGTCAGAAATGTTAAAAACTTATCAATAGTGCCTTTAAATTAAACTAGGGATACCACAAAGGAAAACGATTAAATTAAAAATTTGACTTGAAGCATGCATTTGCCTTTAAATTAAATCTTTTTTTCTTTAAGTTAAAGTTTTAGTGCAGATTTATCAGCAACAAATGTAGCTAAGTAAACAAGGTAAAAGCACAAATTACTAGAAATACTAATGGAAAATGGTCACCACCACTGTCTTCGAGACTCTTTAAGTAGTGATAATGTAATTTTATGCTGAACCTGGGTCGTTGCAATTTATTTTACATTTTGTATATTCCATGTGTTACATTTTTACAAGTGACTATAGCTGTCAAATAAAAGTAGTGGAATAAAAAGTAAAATATTTGAATCTTAAATAAGGTGAGGTATAACCAAAGTGCCCACGTAAAGTAGAAATCTTTAAAAATTGCCAGTACACAATCGGGCTACTTACTTTCCAACTTTGCCTCTTGTTTGAATGTGTTTATGACAAGCAGAGCAGAATGAACCCCGCCTGCTGCAACAGCATCGTTTCACCATTTCGGAGTGGAACAGAGTGTACGCTACCCAAGGTGTCCGTTTAAATCTTACACCCAGAGCTCCACATCTCACCATGCAGTGTGTACCAGAGTGTGTGAGTGTGTATACGTAGTGTTGAAGGTTAGGGTTCCTGTATGTGTTCCCCTAGTTGTGTAATGGCCCAGTGGAGTAGAAAGTGATGAGAAGCCGGTGTTAGAGCCCAAAGCAGGCCCTTATATGGAGCGCTGGAGCTGTTTTCTCTCCTCTCCGCTGTCTTGCTTCTCTCCAAAAGTGCTACAAGGTCGGAAGAGAAGAGGACATCCTTCCAAGTCAACATATTTACATATTTGCAGCGATGTGGGGATATTCAGCCGAGTGTTGGCAGGCGAGGCAGTGGTCAGCCAGGACAGCTGAAAGTGGACATCTGGGCCTAGGCCTTGGCTGAGGCTCACTCCCTTACCCTTATCGCTGTATCTCTTACAGACGAAATATTATACATCTGACAGCTTTGTACAGCTCATTGGACATCTTAAGATTTTATCTTTTATGAAAACTTAGAATGAACTTACACATGCAGAGCCAGACGTAATATACGGTTATCATCCATGACATACTGTGGAGCTACAGAGGGCATATTTTATGCGTATCCCCAATTGCTGTAATGTAGCAAGTTTTACAACAACATATATTTTCTCTCATGATCAACACACACATGCCTTGTCTTATACATCTTTTGGCAATGGCCCTATGAAGTGCCCTAGGGAACCTCTTGTCTTCTTCTTCTTCGTCACCTCCCAACCTACCCACACACACACACGCACACACAAACACCTTTCTTCCCTCTCTCTCTTTTGCCCCTTCCCTCTTCTCTCACCCCCATAGCTCTTGCAAGGAACACAGCACCATGTTTCTCTTGGCAGAACTCTGCAGGCTGTCCCTGCGTGCCTGAAAAACCAGCGTTCTCCCCCTCGTCCCTGCAGCCAACGCGCACATTTCTCACATTTTCTGCCTGCTCTCTGTGAACAGTTCACTTCAGCCTCCTCACATCATCCAGGCTCCCAGGCAATGCAGGACAGGGTGGGACAAATTCGTCCTCTCACTTACATTACATCCACATCCTCCCCGTCTCTCTTCCTCTGTCTCCAAAGTCTCTCTATAATTCACTCTCACTCTATCCAAATCCCTCTCTCTGGCGGTTACTTGCCCTTTTCGCTCTGTCTGAGCGAGCCAGCTGAGTGCAGGTGTGTGAGCGTATGTGTTACTGTAGCTTGATGAGGGAAGGCTGCTAATATGAAAGTGTCTGAGCTAATAGGGAGGAAACCGGGTGTCTGGCAGGCACTGTCTCACAGACAAGTGTCAGTTTGGGGGCACACAGATGTCACAGCGAGCGAAGAAACTGACTCGCCAATCAGTCCAACTGCACAGGTGGGAGATACCACGCAAGTGAAATGCAGGAAGTGGCTCACCCACTGCAGTAATGAGAGAAACCTTACAAGAGCAGAATGAAACGCAGAGAAAGGGAAGGGTGAATGTGGGGCCGACTGCACGTATGACCACATTTGAGATGAACTGGGCTTGATTCAAACAGCTGGAACTGAATCCATTTGCCTTCAACTACAGAGGATGGACGTTTAACCTCTATCCCACACACCGGGCTGTTTGGCAGCGGATCACCATTTGTATTTATTATTTAATTTATTTCTTCTAAACTTTAATTTAAACTTTATTTCCTCTGTGAGTCTGGGGTCTGGGCATTGCTACATAAATGAACGTTCTCAGAAAACAGGGAAGGGGGGGGGAGAAAAGAAGGAGGAGGAGAGGAGAAAGAAAAAAAGTGCAGCCTGTCTCTTGGGTGCCCTTTTTGCCATCCCATTTCCTATGCATCTGGTCTGTGTTTGTGCGGAGAGGGAGAGGGGGAGCAAAAGGGGGACGGCCGTCTGGGGCCGATTAATAACCAGTGATTTATAGGAACTTTTATAGAATAATACAATAAAAATGTGTGCGTACGTGTGTGCGAGCGCATGTGTGCGCATTCGTTTGTATGTGTGCTCGCCTTAGTGAGAGTGCACACAATGCTTTTCTAATTCTGGGGAATCAAAAACAAATTATCGGGAAAAAACACAGACCGTGCTCAGGATAAATTGGGCACAGATGGAGGCAGGAAATAAAAATGAGCGAGGAGAAGACACTTGGAGAAAAAGAGCGCAAGAGGAGGACAGGAGGACCACGAGGGAGGAAGGGGGTACCAGAGAGAGTGACAGGGCGAGGGCAGGAAAGGGTGAGGATGTGATGGAGAGAGGTAAAAAAGAGGGAAGAGAGAGGGATGGAGAGAGGACAAGAGGAGAGAGGGTGAGCAAGAGGACAGAGATGATGTGGAGGAAGAGAGGAGAGTGGGAGGAGAGAGATCAGGGGAGTTCCCATGCCCTGTGCAAAGGAAATGGGCTTAAGAGAGGGGGTTAGCATGTGTGCGCACTGTGTGTGTGTGTATGTGTGCAAGCGGGCAATGAGATGAGCAGACCCCTCTCTGGCACAGAACTGCATTTCCTTGCCAAAGTGCAATCTGCCCCCCCACAAATCTCCATTCATCCCCATCCATTCTCATCACTCTTTGACACACACACATACACAGACCTTAATAACTGACTGCGGGTGAAGTGATGCGTCCTCTTGTCATACCCACATGGCTTTTACATTTAGCTCATTAAACCTGATGTTGTGCAACAGCAGCAAAAGCTCCAGCAGCATCCATGTGCAGGTACAGAGTTTGTCTAATGTTCACTTATAGTTCAATTATACATGAGCGATTGCATTCATACACTGTATCAGATAGTTAAAAATAATAAATATTTCAAATCTAACTTAGGTCATTCACTGTATTGGTGTAGCATGTTGTCTAAATGAATGATTTTCCACATTTGTGCAAAACATGATGATTCTTATTTTTTACACTGCCTTGTGGGATACTAGATTTTTGGACCATTTTACAAACACACTGATTAGGGGACCACATGTTGAATTGTTAGTGATACTGGACGCAGGCCATGTGTGACATGATACTTACCTAATGGCTACAATTGGCCATCGATACCTCTGCATGGCCAATTTCATGGACATTCATGCTGATAAGGACAATTACGCCACAGAAATGCCAAAGATACTGTACGTTTGAGGTAATGTAGAAACAGACCACCGGAGCGAATTGTTTCCAACTGTAAAATGCCTTGTTCATTATCCAAAATGCATTTAATTTGAAAAATCAATATTAGCAAATTTTTTAAACTTTCAAATAATGATGGCAGACTGCGTAGACTGTGGCGTGAGTCAGTTTCTACAGAGTCACTACAGCCTGCACATGATGCAGCAAAGGGGAATAACAGGATGAAATCATGAGAAATGTGAACTGACGTATGTCATATTCAGGTGTCTTTTACGTTCCTGATGCATTGAGTTGGAGACGTTTTGTCATCCAGAGTTGGGTAACTGTAAGCTCTGACTCCTCTCCAGAGTGGACAGTGGGAGCCGGCAACAAGCACTTCCCAATATGAATGACTTCCTGTGCTGTGGGCCTGGACTGTGGCATCTGTCAGCCCACCACCCCTCCTCGCTCCGTCACTGCCTCCACCTCTTCCCTACTCTCTGTTTCCACTCATGCTTCCCCTCTCATACTCCCTCTCTGTCCATCTCTTTGCCCTCTTGCCCACTTCCCCCCCTGACTACAGCCTGAATCACACAATGTTTCACTCGATTTGCTGGTAAATCCTCCCTCTCCCCCGGCCTCCTGAGTGCCCTCCCACCTTCCTCTTCTTCTTCTCCCTTCCTTCGACAATCCCTTGGCACTGCCACCCACACACCAGTTCTTGTTGATCCCCCTGACCTCTCTCTTGCCCCCTGGGTCTTATTCCGGTTGCCCCCGGGTAGGGGCTAAAGCCAGGAAAGAGAGAGGGGTTGGTGGTTGTTGGCAGTTCAGCAGAAAACTGAGAGGACCTTCGCTGGAAACTCCATCAGTGGCTGAATCACTCTCAGCTGCGCTTTACTGAGAAGTAAAAAGCTGGCCGTGCACTTCTTGCCCCTGAGTATTTGTCTTTCTGTCCAATTTTGATGTCTTTATATCTCCATCCCAGTGACCAAATATGGTATAGTGGAAAACAATTTATCAGTCTTTAAATGAGGACGGTAGCGCTGCTCTGGGCTGTATTGCTGATCCATTTAAAGTATGAACATAAGTACATTCGGGATGCTCTCACATTGTTAATTATGAAAATACTATTTGTAAAACGCATTATTGTGCTGTTGTAGTAAAGTGCATTGTCCGTCTCTAGAGAGTGCAAATCATAATGAATAAACTATAATGAATTAACCCCCTCAAAAAAGAGGCATCAAATATGTATTTTTTTTCTCTCTTTTTTATCGTTTACACTATTTACAGAACATAAGAAATAAATATTTACACTACTTTATTTTCAACAAATAAAATTTCTTTAAAAGAAGGGATGAAAGCACTCTACTTTCTCAAACTGTGCTTGAAATATTTTTTGATGTTATGCAATCTACATTTGACCACTGCAAAAAGATAGAAAGTCACACAGAACAACAAAATAAAACCCCTTAAGTGCAGTTTGTTATTTTTTTAAGGTGAATACATCCTGTGGGAAAAAACGTCTGCACAAGGTTACCCTATAACAAGTGTACGTGTCATTAGATCAATTGAACTTTGTTTGACACTTGAGAGATGACTATCAAAACCCATCATCTTCTTACTTTCTCAGTTGGTTTCCAAGAGACACAAGCAACAAACATTCGTGCAGAGCATTTCAATCAACTGTCATATTGTATGGTAGGTTACCTTGGTATTGCTGTTTCGTAATGAGGATATTTTCTCTTTCGGTCGACATAACGTGTGAAAAAACTGCCAGACAAATGCACACAACATTCTCTCTTTTCCTCTTTCTTTGCTCCCACACTGATACAGACCAGTGAACAGCTCGTGTTTCTACCTACCAACTACAAAGACACATGACAACTGTAATTCTGTGGACTTAAAAGACAAATCATGAGTTAGTTTTCTTTCGTAATGACATGTACTGACAGTAAATATGTCTGTGAGTATGTGAAATTTGACACATGTGACTTCCCATGCAGTGGTGGCTGTTGTGATAAAGGGGCAAAGGACATTACGTGCACACATCAGGCTGCGTACGTGCCGACCTGCCCCTGTGTGTATGCGAAAGTGTGTGCATTTGGCTGTTAGCGCCAGTACGGCTGCATACGTGTGCATATGTGTGACCACACTGAAGTGAACATGCCTGCCACAAAGGGAGAAAATGAGAGAGAATTGGAGAACAAAAAGAGAGGCAAGCGTCAGAGGTGCAGCAGTGTGCCGTCTGTACAAATGTGGGTATGAAAAGACACACACGTATAGGCACATGTTCAGAAATACACACACTGCAAGCTGACACAAAGCCACACACCCACAGGTTTCACTTCTGCCTGGTGTGGCAGCACTCTTGAAACACCAGTGCACCGAGGTTAAGGTTCAAGCACAGGTCAGGGCACACACACACACACGATTATAAAAACAGATCATGATTTTTACTCCATGTAATGCAATTTTAGAGTCGGAGGTCACATAAGGTAACAGAATAGCATTACAGTAGGCACATTCTAGGCACAGTAAAGTGTCAGAAAATCCGGTTTATGTCTTCAGAAGTGGGTGAGAAGGCCTGGAGGGTACCAAGGGAGGCACACGCAGAAAGGGGAAAAAAAGCCACAGACACACGCACACAAAGAGCAACAGATGAGTGTGTCACTTTGCCAGTGTGTGCATGTTGCTCATTATTCAGCAGGAGAGAGCAAATCTGTCAGAATCAGAGTCGGAGAAGCAAAGCTGGTGAGAGTGCTAAGACTTGTCCACATTGCTACAGGGGAAATAAGCGCATGAGAAAATGTGCTTGTGGTGACGATACAGAGTTAAACTGAGATGGGGAACTTAACCCTGGGAAACGAGCAGGAGCTGTGTTTGCCTCATTTGCATGGTCACACTATCAGACCATTTCTTAATCAACTCACAGTGCTTATCTCTAACCCTGTGACCTCTGGCTATTGAAATAAAATCACTAAAAAAAAAGAAAAAGTAGTAACTGCCTCTTGCTGTAGACCGAAGGATTTTACCAGTCTGAAGTATCTGACTGTGTGTGTGTGTGTGTGTGTGTGTGCGCGCGTGTGCTTCTGTTTGTGTTCAGCACATGTGATAGGCTAAGTGTGTGTGCCGGAGCGTCGGCAGGGGTGAGAGCAGCGCTGGCTGGGGGGGGGAGAGGTTGCTGTTTTCAGAGGGGTGGGCGAGTCTTTCTCATGGCCTCTGAGCCCTCTCTGGACCCTGTGCTCGTCTCGTGATTGGTTAACTCCCAGACACTGTCACTGAGACCAGACACAGCACACACACACACACACACATGTATTTTAGAGAGAAGAAGGAGAAGACGAGAGGAAGAGAGATATAGAAAAAAAGAAAAAAAATAGACAGTGAGGCAGTCAGACAGGCTGATGCAAATGCGGGAAGACAGACAGAGAGAAAGTGAGACATGAAGACACAGTGGGTTTAACTGAACGTGACAGTAAATGTCAAAGAGTCAATCTGTCAATCAGTGTCGCAGGTAATGCAGCAAGGCAGTCAGTGCTGCAAACATCACCCAGACACTGTCTTTTTTTGCTGCTAAAGGAGGAGTCTGCCCTCTGCTGACTGCAATTTTTAACTACACATGCATAGTGAATGTAAGACGAGGGGGCCTGTTCGAGATGAGTGAAGTCACTCTAAGCAGAAGTGGGCAAAAAAGGACTTTGTGTCTCTCATGTCAAACTTGAAAAACACTCACTAGACAAGCAGCTGGCCCGTACTGTGTCTGAGATCAAGTGGAGGTTTGACCATGGCCAACATTTAACAACGTGACCAGTCAGTTTCAACACACATTGAAATACATGCAAGCGTGTGGTGTAAAACTGTATGAGAGGGGAACACCTGTGTATTGCACTTTTTAATGTCACAAACATGACACAAACATTTAGTTGGCAGGACAACAGTTTGTTTGGCCACAGCAACAGTTTATCCACCTAGATGTAAAAAACAAAGAACAAAAAAAACCCAATGCACTGCTTCACACACAGGTGAGTTAAAGCACAAGTCTGTTGTCAAAAGCCTTGGTAAAAGTAAACTGTGCACCACTTGTGATTTTTATGGGAAAGTTGCCACAGACACTGGGCCATAATACTGCAAGGCTTTCATCAGCGGGTCATAGGCTCAGTAACCATTGTGTGTGAAAGAAAGTGACTTATCAGATATTTTTTTCATAAAAATTTTCAAGATTATATCTTTAAGGCTAATATAATACCAGAAGTCACTCTAACACAAAACCCTCTTTTGCAGAAATAGAAAGAGCACCACATATATGATAGCACAGATATTTAAAAATATTGTGGAAAAAGGACAACCCTATTTATATCCTATTTCTTAGGAAAAGGATATAATCATCATCAGCACACTGATGTGGCATTCACACTGTGGCCATTTCAAAATGAATATACTCTACTGACTGATCCCTCTTTATTTCTGATATGTTCTTAAAAGTTTTAAATATCTACTTTATTAAGCACCTGCAGAAGTAACTTCTGTCTTTCCAAAAGTAGTTGAGCAACATAAAAATGCAACACAGAAAGCAGGTAAACTAAACCGCAGAAGAGCAGAACTGGCGCCATAGCGTAATAAAGCTTATTATGTGTCAAAATAGCCACCTATTAATGGGACAATCTCTCAGCAGACTGAGCAGCGAGCGGGGCAGCCCTCACTGGTAATACTGCACCTTCATGTGTCAGACACAGCTGAGCCAAAGCTGCGGCAGGAGACAGGAGACTGTTTAAAGGTAGCCCCGGGCACACAGAAACAGCCATTAGTCACAAGCTAATGGCTGTCTTTAATATGCAGACTCATATAGACAGACATTAACAAAGCACTGACCCAGAGCAGGCAGGATTAAAACAATAGTTTATACAGTAGTCTTTGTTGAGCCGCCCATAAATCGCCTTCAGTATCAACACACCATAAGAGTGTTTCTATAGATTATACACACTCACTTGTGGGTGTGTATACAGACGCCCTCAAGCAGGTCTGGCACTTTAGTGTTAGCACAATTGGCGAGGTTGTTTATCCCACAGTCAGCTGGTAATCCCTCTGTTAGGCTAAACGCTGCCCTTAGAAGTATGAGAGCCACACTAGGCATGTGTAGGCACACACACACACATAAAATAATGTGCTTCAGTTCAGTGAGTGGGTGTGTTATTCACTTTTAAAGGCCATTATGGTTAACTAGGATTAAGAGATAAGAGTGGAGTTATTCTATAGTTTTATTGTCAAACAAATTCCATGAAAACATCAGGACCATCGATGACTCAGTCCATCAATTTACACTTTCTAACTTTCTCTACCATGTCTGTCCCACCCATCCCATCCTTAGAAAACACTGCTAAACAACAAGTTGGCATTTGTCATTGTGGACATACTAGCTAACTGCTGAGGACACATAGGAGCTTCACAGAGCTGCTAACATGGCTGTGGAGTAATCTTGTTTTAAAACAAAAAATCTAGTCAGTAATTTCCTAAACCAGTTCTTAAAACAGCATTTTTAAATAAAGGTTTCTCAAATTGGATTTTGAATTTGTTGGTTGACAAGAAGAAAAATGTAGAATAATACCAGCCATATCCGTTTAGTGCTTCCCAGGGAAACATGTGAGGCAGACACACTTATATTGAGACTTTCATGGACAATATTTATGCTGCAATCTCAAACAATATCCTCAACTTTCACCATTACCACACAACCAACAACAACAACAACAACATCTCAGCGCTGACATAAACCAAAGTTTGATAAGAATACATATAAGAACAAACACACCAAATGTCCATACATAAATGCACCATCTCCTCCCTTAACATGCAAGCATGTACAATATAGACACTAATGCAACACACACACACAAAAAGGTACATTAACAATGTTTCAAGGGTTCTCCAGTGTCCACGCTGCACATTTTAAGAAGCACGCTGGCCTTGCCTTTGTAAGAGCATCACTCCTGTGTGTGTTTGCCAGTGCTGACGAGAGGCGGTAACCCTGGCAACAGCTGCCGAGGTGCTGCTATCTCTTCTCCCTGCCCACTGATACCCGTTACTTGCTCTACCTCTCTCTCTCCATCTCTCTCCTGTAGTGAGTCATGATGGTGTTCATCAACTTCCTGTGCAACAACTCATACTGATTCTCCATAGAGCACCAAGGAAATGCTTTGTGTCGTGCACGAGTGTGGACATGTGTTTGTGTGACACATTGAAATGATTGCAAGTTTTATCCTTTTGCTGTTATTGTTTATTTATCCATATAATCATTAATTAGTCTCATCATAGATCCTATATCAGTTGCAAATTAAAGATATGCAGCATCACTTTGTTTAGTTTCAGTTGAATTGGCTTTTTTTCTTTCCATTACAGCTATACAAAAGTTAATTCCAGGTATCTTTTATGACATCACTTCTTTTAATGTGGTTTTAACCTGGTCTGACATTTCCCACAATAGGTAACAAGTGGTACATCTGTGGAAGTTTACATGTCTGTGTTTTGGCTCCCATGCAGGCCAAATTATGGTCATGACTGCAGTGAAAATAGACCATGTCAGAGATTGACTTTTACTACTGCAGATGTTGCAATAACAAAGGAAAAACTCGTGGGTTCAACCATCACAGTTAAATCTGATCATTACACACACAGTAAATTCATATGTGCGTGCTTTAACACATTCAGCAAATGCAAACGGCTGAATGCATATTCAGGCACGCGAGAATAGATGAACAGTTTTTTTTTCTTTCCACAGCTTACCTTTTCAGCCCTTTTTTAAAAATCCCTCTTAAGCCATCCAAGTGTCTCTGAGATACATGTGTACAGGTGGAAGACTGTTATATTGTTACGAGCCAACACTGTAATCCAGGGGTTTCCAGTAGCTGATATGCAGAAAAGATAAGGACTGTTTGAAAGGCTAGAGGCTCTGGATAGCCAAGGCCCATTCATAGCCGCCAACAACAGCTGGCTTGGCATACACACACCTTCATCTGTCTGATCTGGCCTCAGACTCTGACAGCAGATCATAATCGCATCCATTCAAGATTCAATCACTGTTTCTGGTACAGTGAATGGTACAGAGTGAATGAGAACTGTGGCTCTTAGCTGAAGAATGAGTATTGGTGCGGCTTCATCACCAGAGGGGTACACAGACGCAAATGTACTGAAAGTCTAGCTCATGGGTGTATTATGGGTCTGTGTCTGTGTGTGTGGCCTACTACCAAGAAGAGTGCTCAGGGTTCAGAATAAAAGGAAACCGCACTGAGGCAAAAACAGGTCACCAAACGTTACCAGAGATAAGCGAACACACAGTACCAGATAGAGATGCCAAAAAGCAGCGCTGCTTCCTCTTGCTCAGAGAAACCCAGAGATAAAAGAGCACTTTTGCTTACTTTATGACTTCAAATTCACACCAGATCCTTTTTAAAGTATCGTTTATTTATAGGAATGAGAAGTGTGCGTGTTTTCTGTGCATAAAAGATAAATACAGGTGATTTGCATGTTCTCAACCCTGTTTTGATTCCCTTTGATGTCTGTCTGGTGTCTTCGGTGTTCAAGGGAGCACTGTCTTCTTCAAGGAAATGAGGGTTACATTTATTGCATAAACTACATTAACTTGCTGATACAATTCTTGACAAACAATAAGGGAAAGCTTATCATTTCCTAAACTTGAAATGAGAAATGCTATAAATAAAGTTAGGTTAACTTTCTCTCAGTGGTAGAAAGTAACAGAGTTTAAATATATTACATATCACTGCTTATTTTATACAGCTTTTTTTGCACTTAACATAAAACTGAAAAATATTTAATAGATAAAAAATATATTTCTATGCAACACCTGACTAACTTTCACATGAACACCAGTGTGAGCGCCTTGGACTTGGAGTAGGAGAAAAGAGGAGGCCATACTGTAGGCGGAGTGTAATTTATATTTTGGTCTGTGGATGATGTGTTTAATAGCTAACTAATACCAAGATTAGCACTGTAATACTGTACACACAGCCATTTTTCTTATAACTCTTCTGCAATGAAATGAATTTGGTTGCATATCATCATTTTTTGCTACACTACAGTCTTTTTGCTCAAGGGTAGGGAACTGAGAATATGTACATGAGACATTCCTGTGTCAAACAATACTTGGGAAAAAAAAATCACCGCAGTGATTGCCGCATGAATTGTCACATTTCTGTTCTTTACTATTTGATGGAAACCTGTCTTTTTTCTGGAGTATATATAGTATATAAACCAAATCACTCGTGCATTACTCAACAAAGCTCTCACATGAATCTCATTAACAAAATACATATGCAAACAAAGCAAGACGCATGTTTTAGACACGTTTACACAGATTCAAATGTTCTGACTACATCCTGTGAAGAAGACGGGAAAAAAAATGTCACAGAGACAGAAGGTACGAAAAGATGCTGCTGCTGATTTAAGATTATCTCATTTGGCTCATGACTGCAGGTTCATTTATCTTGTGAGAGAGGATTGTGACATTTATGGCAGGAAGGAGGCCTTCCAAGGGTTTGAGGGCATGGCAGAGGCACAGAGATGGAGACTGTAACTGAGGCCAGGACAACGCTGGAGCTGACTGGGTTTGGGACCTCTGGGAATTGGTGAGGCCCTGTGGAGCCAGTGGTGGCTTAGGTTTCTGCCCTGACACATTCGCAAAGGCTACACAAACACACGTTACATTTCTGAAGCTTTCGCCTGGTGTCGCGGCTGCACTTGCGTATGAACAAAGGACATACATAGATGCAGAGGCAAACACACTAATTTCATATGCATTGCATGTACACACACACGCTTAGGCTCACTTCAATATGTCTAATTGTGAATCTGTGAATGGGTACAGTGAAGTCTCGATTTAGCTTCTTCACTTCATAGAAAATGAGACCTGTCAGCAGTGAGTTACACTTGTGGTGCAGTGTTCCATGGACTGTAATGATGCATAAAACATCCAACAACCACTGATTTACTTTTGCTTTTAATTATTGCTTGGCCCATACAGCGTGTGTTTGTGTGAGTGTATGTGTGTCTGTGTCTCTGTCTGTGTGTGCGTGTGCGTGTGCGTGTGTGTGTGAAAGTGTGGGACCGGGACCCACAGAGTGCATTGACAGGGCAGAGGTACTTCCACCCTCACTTGCACATCGCAACACAACAGCAAACCACAAAGTCACTTCTGCTACCTCTACTGGAACAAAAGGTCAAATATGATTCTGAACCTACTTTCAGTCAAGTCCAGTTCCCTCTGACTATGTTTCTTGTCTGTAAGATGTGTAAATTTTCTTTCTTGACTCCCCACTCATTTATAAATCAACACTCTAAAAAGGCTGTGGCATGATCACTGACAAAAAAGGGAACTTGAGCAGAATGATAAGTTCAGTGAAAGCCTTTAGATTAGTCACCTCAGTATACCCCTTTTTGAGTTCAGGGGAATTTTGCGTTCATGTCTTTTCAACATGTTTAAAAGCAGCTTTTGGACACCGATAGCAGTCTTGATACTCATCTTTCATGTTGCTCAACAAATTTCAGCGTTCTTTTAAACCACAATAAAAAAACAAACAAAAAAAAAACTATTGTTGCAACAAGTGGTGACAATGAAAGTCAGGATTCCTTTCTAACATTTAGGATTATTACATCAAGTGACACAAGCATAAACAACTTGAGCATGATATCTCTATTCTTTTCCATTCAGGTGAAGTGAAACTGGTCACAGAGACAGAATACCACAGCGGTCAAAGGCTTAAGGTCTTGACCCCTCGGTCAGCTGAGCTGCAGCATGTGTGGCTTCCCCATCGGTCGCTGCTTCCCTGTCTGCAGGGGAAGCAGGACAGTGCCAGGGTGCAATGTTTTATGAGCTGGTCTCAACCAAACTCACCACATTCCCACAAGCATTGCACTGAAGGACGTGACTCTGGCCACGCAGCTGCTGCAGCCAGACCACAGGCAGCGTGCACTACGCATCACAACACACACACACATATATAGACTTACATATACGTGCACATTTTTGAGTCAGCCAGAATGGTTGAGTCACCAGACTTTCCATAAGAAACACGAGAAATTGCTTGTGTTTAATTAATTGGGAACAATGAATCATCAGCCTGTTGAAGAACTGGATCTAGCCTGTGTGTTTCTTGTGATAAAATGCTAATTTCAAGATTCATAAAGTGATTTTTTCCAGAGCTTTTAGCTGTATCTCACAGCCTCCTTCAAAAAATCTAAACTGGCTCAGGTATTACATGACACCTGAGCAAGTTTGTTTAACCAAAGACATGAATTCCCAAGATGAAGAATGTACTCTCACTACCAATGTAGACAAAAAAAATCAACTAAAAACCCATTTGCATGAAAACGACTTATGCAAAACTACCCATGGTATCAACTCATGCAGCTGCACATATTTCCTAGATTTTCAGCACATTAGTTTACTGCCTTGTGGTCCTCTTCAAATGTGATTATTTTCTGGGGCATAACTCATGAGTCAACCTTTGAATATAACTTTGTTTGTTTCCCAGGCTGTAATAACTATTGAGCTTTCCGGTCAAAATGTTTATCATGTCATCTGCTTTTTTATCTAAAAGAGGAGAATTGTTCAATTTCTGCACATGTATTTTGTATATTAAATGAATGATAACAGGCCAAGAAATTTGAAAGTGGTCATTATACAGTATGTGTCATTTAAAATATTTCAGAGCTGCATTTTAAAAGGAACTCATCCAGAAAGCATTAATTCTTGAAATTCATATGAGGGCTATGGTAAACATCAGTTAAAAATGATCAGTTTTCTGTGTAACCCTGACTTTACCCTGAATCAAATCCTAACATAGGTGACCCAGGTTTATTCCTAAACTTTAACCACAACCAATAAACAACTACAAATTCAGTTTCAATCTATTTACCTTTTTACCAGCATGTCAAAACTTATCTCTCATATCATCTGCTTAGTAGATGACAATTTAAACTTATCCCGAGGAGTTTATAACCACTAGTAGCACTATGGAGCAACGTGAAACAAACAAGACAGTTCCCCATTTTTCTTGTATCATGCACACTCACAATGTTCATGCACACGTGTGAGCGTGTAGTCAACACTATTCACATCCTACAGTTGGTGGCAATGCTCCAGCATTGCTAAATTTGAAGATCTGCTTTGCAAATATTCTATGAGGAAGAAAATGTCCTCGACACGTCCGCTAAACCTCAAGGATGCATGCAATTTTGTTTGGTGCGAAGCGTGAATGTGAATATACCCTGTCTTTGTTTTCAAGAAAACTCCACAGGGGAAATTTGAATATATTTCTAAATGGATTATAATACCTGTTTACTTTGTCTCTCTCTTGTTTCTTGGCCTTCTTTCACTACCTGAAACTGGAGCTACAGGCCTCGACTCTCTGGTTGAGAAGAGGACCTGGTATTAAGAAAATGTTGGCCCCTTCATCATGTGAGAATCCTGTGTACCCTAACTCTGGCCAAATAATGTTCCCTACTAGAATAAACTAGTCTACAAATCTATAAAGGGTGGACATGTAGAATTCCAGTGGCCTTTCCTAACTGTCACACAGTCGAGCACGATATACTGTAATAAAATGAAGGTTTCCATGTTCTGCTCCAGCATGGTACTCAAACACAGTGATAAATACTTGAGAGCGCTGTGAAAATCATGAGTGCAAATCAACATAATCTGTCGCCGCCCTCCTCCCTGACTCCGATTGTACAAAGCCGATTTTGAAAAAGGAAGGCATTCAGTGGGTTTTCAAGTGTGTGTTGGCATATCCTGTGTGAGGTTGACCAGAGATAGATTACACACCCAGAGTGTGTGGTGACCTGTGCTGCAGCCAACCAGCAGTGGTTTAGATTGTAACACTAAATCATTTCATATCACAGCCATATCGCCTCTTCCCATGGCAGTTAGGAGCCACAATCTTAACCCACACAGTCACTACAGGAATGTACAGTGAAACAAACTCAGTTTTCAACAAGTTAGCAAATTTAAACGATTAACAAATATAAAGAATTAGTGTAAACAGAGCTAGATTGACAGCTGACACTATGACATACTGTTACAACATGCAATGCAATGTGCACTTTTTGATATAGATCAAAATGAAAGATTTCAACTGCAAGTGCTGTGAGCACAGAGGCGCTGCAACATTCATCCATACATCACATTGCAGATGTTCATAGTAGGGCATACAGCATTACTGAATAATAAATGTGACCCAGCAAAGTCTGGGCTCTTTTGAATGGATCAACGCAAGAAGTCAGTTGCCTCCATTTATTAAATCTTTATCTCTAAAAAAGAGTGAGAAGAGAAACTGATGGTTTCAGAGTCATGGAGAAGAAGAAAGGCTTGTGGCTTGGGTCTCCCGAGGAGAGGGATGAGAAGAACAGGTCTCAATTTATTTATGTGCTCCCTTTGTGCTTACTGCTGCAATTGTTAGACAGGGATGTATTAAAACATGCGTAATGCACAGGGGGTGTCAGTAAAACTTTGTCAGACCAACACTGACATCTATTGGTGGCCTAGTCACTAAACATGTACAAATGAAACATGTAGACATCAAAACCTCCTCACAAGAAACCAGTCATATAGATTTGTGTTAAGCACAATTTTCCTCTAAAAGACAGAGGGCATTATTGCAAAGAAAACAACATATTGATTTAATTTAGTCCCCCACAGTGATCGAGAGATACAAGTAGATCATTCTGTGTCCTTTGATTGAAAAATAATCAAAATGTGATGTAAAATATGTGTAATATCACAGATGTTGTTTGTCTGCTGGTTATCTAAATGACAAGGAATCACATGAAAATTCACTGCATGAAAAATTCACTTTTTAATACATACAGTTCAGTTCTACAGACTACAGATGCCCAAACAGAATACACTTGAAGTGAATGAAACAGCAACCATTTGGACCAATTGACACCTGTTAATGACACTTAATAGCACCTAATTCTACTCCGTTAGAATGATTGCTGGTTTGCGCACTGCTATTAAAGGTCTGAATCATCAGACAAAAAGGTTAGATTTTTGAGGACAGAGTGGTCTGTGTTGGTGAAATCATGAAACATTTGGCATTTCACCTTTTAATACATATACATACACATACACAGATATGATGTTGGACTGGAAGCGTAGTCATGCGTCAGTGGGAATAAGAAAAAAACACATATTGGTTTGATAAAAGAACTCACACTGTGTCACGTTAACCCTTGGTTACAAAGTATATTTGACAACATAAGCTATTTTTGAAAGGGTGATGTGATGCGGATACATTTATAAAAATGCTAATCTTTTTGGGCCTGGTCCATGAGGTACTTATATAAAACACGGAGGTGGCATAAAGCAGCAAATCTCCAGCTGCGTCTTACAATACCAGCACCTTTCTGTGTTCCTCTGTCAAGGTTAGCCAGGGGAGATAATACAAAGATGTGTGAGCGTGTGGGGGAGGGGGGTGGGGTGGGGGTGAGTCATCTGGATGAGTCATGTGCGGTGAGTGTGGACAGCTCAGGGAAGGATGGATAAGAAGAGGAAGACTGGGGTGTGGAGGCCAGAGTGGAATAGCTAAGGTGTCACGGCGCTCCATGTGACTAAACTGAACAATAGTTAAAGAGAACAGGTGTGTTAAGTTTTTGTCTGGCACCTGAGTTATGCCGACCGGCATAAATGAGCATACTAAGTGTGTCAAACCTGCTCTTACTGTACGCTGTTACATTTTTAATGTATTCCTGAGAGACAGAATGACGAATACGGTTTAATATCGTTCGTACGAGCTAGAGCCTGCACTACATGCTTATAACCAGCAGGGGGCCCTGAGATATGCAGATTCAAGGCAACATCTCAAAGAGAGCTGAACAGAAGAGGAACAGAAAGCATCTGGGGACTGTGGGAAAGTTTCACAAGAAACGGCAGCTACATAAGAGAAATAATGTACGTAGGTTTGCTGCCAAGCTGCCAAAGAGTATAAAGATGCCTGGAAATTTTCATAGCATTTATGAAGACCCACTGGTTTCATTCAGAGCTCATCCTCTCACTATTCCATTTTCTCACCCTCTATTTCTCCTCTTTTTTCCTTCTGTGTCCCTTAGAGAAAAGGTTTACATCAAAGGCTGCTGTATTTTCACAATTCTCGCTTCCCTTCACACCCTTTTATAACCTACTGTATGCTACTCATTTCTCATTTACATAACTGACTGACTACAGACAACCTAAAATATTTACATGAATGGGAAATGAGAGTTTCTAATGAATGGCAGGTAGGAAAGTAAGGCCAGCAGTTGCGCTGATCCATTTGCAAAAAGTGCGCTAAGGTGTTGTATGGAGAATCGTGATCAGCTGAGTCAGTCTGACGACTTTGGCCAAATTTATCTGATTTATACCCAGTGAGTCAGTGGAAGACTTCAGGTCTACACCCAGAATCAAATGGCCCTCCTGCCTTAAAGCCAGCAGTGACGAACGAACTCCATGCGTACAAGACGGAGCAGAGTCCACTTTACATAGTGTATCTGACTATAAAGAAAAAGAGCGAACATCGGGCATCATGATGCACTGGCTGGTACATTCGGATGAACTACAAAGACATTTTTTCTTCCTCTCTCATTCTCTCTCTCTCTCTCTCTTTTTCTTCACAGAGCCCACACCTGTACCAGTGAATGAACAGTCACGTCTGGTGGAATCAAACTGCCTTCGGGTGATACTGTTTAATTAATTCTCACCCACTAACACTGGCTTTCCAGTGGGGAAGAGGGAAGGAGGGGGCAAGGCATGGGGGTGGTGGGGGGGTGAGGTTGTGATGAAAGATTCATGAGCAGTGGTGATGTTAGAATGAAGTGAGGGGTTTTATGTCAATGTAAGTGACAGGGATGCTGTAACCAAACGAGCCCCCGAATAAATATGCATGAGGAGCAAACACACATGCGTTGGAATATATATCTACTATAAGAAAGACGAATGAGGATGGGATTGTTTTATTGTTGCACTGGGCAAAAGGAAGGGGATTCTCTATTTTGACAATGCGCTGTAGCACCACTGCTGATATGGCTCCAGGCCCTCAGTTCTAACAAGCTGCAGATTGGAAACCAGGCTGAATCATTGTCAATGTTGCGCCTCAGTGCATGTAAAACTATGCAGCTGTGGTGGAATGAGGGACAGAGGAGGAGGAAAGACGGGGGGGAGACAGAGGGTAACTGAGTGGGAAGGAAAGAGGAAGAAGGAAAAAAAACAGAAGGGGGAACGAGCAGGAAGAGGAGTGGTAAAGCAGAATACTGATTAGTGGTGTGTGTGTGAGAGAGAGAGAGAGTGAGAGAGAAAGGGGGGCAGGAGCAGCACTCTGCAGGTGAATGCTGAGCCCTGTTGGGTCTCTCTCCCCTCTCTTTCAACCTGCAAAAGAAATGATGCTCATGCAACCGTCACACGGAGAAATGAGCAGATCGGGGGGGGCCGGGTGGGAAGAGAGGGGGAAATAGACAGAAGGGGAGAAGAGAAAGACAGCAAAAGAATCAGAATCTGGTCGTAGTTGGGAGGATCACTTGCACTTGCATAACAAAAATGTCACGGGGGATCAGACAGTGTGTACAGAGACATTCCCTGGACATCAAAGAGGCGTCCCCACAGTCCATCCCCTCCCCGTTTTTTCTCTCGCTATCTGTCTCTTTGTCTTTTTCTCTCTCTGACACATGCAACTGCTGCATCGGAGAGCAGATTTTCCTTCTGGGGGAGAAGTTGAAGCAGAGGTGGGGAGAGTGAGGAGGGGGAGCTGGAGATGTTACTCCTGTACAATGTAAGAAAAGAGGGAATCTGATGCGAAGAGTTGCGAAATACAGCCTTAGGGTGAATATTGCAGGGAGATGGGGAGGTGGGGGGTGAAATGTGCATAAGAACATGCGGCGCGCTGAGATTTTCACTCCCAGTGACGTATTACTTTTTCATACTTAATTCATGACACCCCTCTGAGAACATCGATGGCTGGTTCTGATATTTGCGCGAGTAAGAGCACTGACCAACGCTACCTTTGATTCCGTATGACTTATTAATGTTTGGCTCATTAGTTTGTATAACTCATCACATCTTCAGGTCTCTCCTCTCGAGATGACTTTCCAGACCTCGTAAAGAGTTGTGCTCCGGGATTTAATGAGCATGTGGAAGGAGATGTGTAGGTGAACGGATGGCTCATACAACCCCAAAACTAAATTATTAATATGGTTAAATCATTAGCGGGATCTCCAATCACATCCAATAAATGAGTAAGTGAGCAAGAGACCACTAATATCAGATTGGTGTTTGGTATTGGTATGATAGTATATATGATAAAGGCAGACAAAAAGTTGGATGGTGCACTGCTGCTTGCCTTTGGGAATCAGTGTACAGCAGCAAGTCCATAAATTTAACCACTTGTAGTAAACACAATAAAGTCAACAAAATATTGGGAGCACCCCAGAATATAGTGTAATATAATAAAATTTAGGACAACAACAACAACAACTGCCAATACCAGCTCATAATCTTCAATTTGAGACTGTGGCAGTGAAAATGTTGGGGCCAGAGTTTGTTCTGTTATTGTGCTGTTACATTGTCAGACATTCTTGTTATTTTTACCGCATTACTAACCATGGCTATCCTGAAGACAAAATAATCCATGACCTCAGGTGAAGAGACAGCTGCCCTTGACACACTGTTAGCACAAAGAACTCACAGACTTCCTGTCAGTCACTTACTGTAACGTGACCAATGGCCGGTCACGTTTGTCACGCGTGTGATGTATCTATAATGCCCCGTATAGCGTTTTTTCATGAGCGCATCCTGTTTAACTCTTGTTCTTTATCTTGTAGATATTTACCTCCCCCTTGTCGCTCTCCTGCTTACACTAAACAAGTGAATCATCACTGTCGCTCCCTCCCTCTTCTGTTAACTGCAGTTTTCTCGCTTGTGCACTTGCACACGGCAGCCAATCAAAAAACACCACCTATGAGAAGGAGAGAAGTGTGTGATAGAGGCAGAGAAAAGGAAAACGGAAGATAATTTCAAAGATAGAAACATGTTGATAACGCAGTATCAAAGATCATTATATAATCGTACACTGTTTACACCTCTCTCTCATTTACAAGTCATTTTTAGTATGATGGAGGCTTACCTTACATCCGTCATTAACTCCTGTACACGGCACTCTACAGCAGAGCAAGTTTCAGGAAGTTTAGTTTATATTTAAACTATCCTTTAAAGACATTACATGTTTATAATATTTAAGGAAAACACACAAGCTGCTCTAACTTTTAATTTGATCACCACCACAACTATTCAACTCAAGAGAGATGAATTATTTTAATCATTTAAATCACTACTTCCTACTCTTTGATAATATGAACTGAAAAAATATTCTCTACTTCGATCAGTCACAATTTTCCTTTTCAGTGTATTATTTGAAAGGTTTTTATTGGTTGGAACGGAAGGATGTGAGGAAATATATATCATTAAATATCATTATTTTGTGTAACAGTGGTGATCTCTTGTCATTTGTTCGAGACCAACCGACTGAAATCATGACGGTGAAAAAAGTGGAGGAAGCATTTGTTTGAGATGGTGATGGTGACTGACTGAAAAAGATGGAGGTGACAGTCGGAGTGAAACATAGAAACTGAGTAAGAGAGGCAGCAATGAGCGCTGAAGGTTCCCCTCAAAGTTTTGCTTCATGCGTTTCCATTTGCTGAATCATTATCCGAAATTGCCGGCTTCTGGCAGCCTTGAGACTCAGCTAACTGTGTGAAAACTGAAGCTGAAGGCACAAAAATCTGTTATGCATATCATGTCGTTCCATAACTGCATAAACTATTGAACTCGGTGCTGCCGGTGAGAACTGGGTCCTGACTTAATCATGAGTTTCCCCCCAGAACAAAACAAAGACTTTCTTCGATATCCAAAACAGAGACAGTGAATTTGGGCCATGTAGAGACCCCAGACCCTTCCCAAAGTCAACATTAGGACACCTTAAACACATATGTAGCAGATGACATCAAGAAAAGGCAATAGACAAGCCACTGACATGGTTTACCTTTACACCAAGAATAAATGATGCCATCCTTAATTCTGCTATAACATGCCAAAATATCTGCGGTGAGAAAAGTCTGTTGAGGAATACTTCACCTAAAAAAAACACCAAGTCAGAATATCTTACCAAAGGTGGTTAAAAAAACACTCAAAGAAAGTCCACTTGCATGCCTCTTCAGGAGCTTTTGACCATACCAGTTATTCATTATTCTGAGCACTTTTAAACTTCTCACCATGCTGCCTGCAGAGGTAGCCTTCACACTCGACAATGACAATATACACCTCTCTCCACTTTTTTTAAAATTTCCAGCTCTTCTTTTCTCCAGCTTCTGCATCACCCAAACATCTCACCAAACTTACTCCAAAGAGCATGAGAAAAGATTTTTGAGTAACGTTGAACAGATCAACTGTCCGCCTGAAGGGGCGAAAGCAATCTGTATTTGATTTCAAATTTGTTCTCCACTGCTTCTCACATACATCAGAATTTTAAAGGTGTACCGACTATTAGAAGATCAGTCTACCCGTCACGAGACAGGGCCTGGATAAACAGTTTTTTAACTAAAACTCCATCCAGAGATCAATAAAGTTATCTATCTATCTATCTATCTATCTATCTATCTATCTATCTATCTATCTATCTATCTATCTGTTAATAAGAGTGAGAAGATTTGAGAAGATTTATATCAGAAAGCTTTACTTACAAACTGTGTGCGGTTTAAAAGAGGGCCTTATGAAAGAAGGCTGTCCATTTGCATTATGGGAAATGTAGAATGCAGGTTTTTCTGGGACATGACTCACAGTCTCATACAACAGACGTACATCTGCCTCTGCTGCTTCATTTACAAACTTTTTTTAACTGTTTTTTTCCCATAAATTTTCACACTTAAGTAAAAGTGTAATACTCGATTGCTGCAACTTTAAAACCAAGATGGAGCAGACACAGACACAGAGGGATCCAGCAGCTGAATGAAAAAAAAAAGTTTCATCATTATAATCATCCTCTGAAATGAGGAGACTTCCTTCCCCCCTTAATTGCTGATCATCTACTTGGCACACACAGGCTTATAAATCCAAGTCAAGTCAACACACAGTTTAATAAACCAACAGCAGGAGGGTCCAGGTGACTAATTCTTCAACTTTTTTCTCCCTCTCACCCCTCCTTCCTCCTGCCAGAGCCCTTGTTTCGTGCCTCGCTTTGGCTCGTACACCTCTGAAGCAATTTCCTGGGAGACAATTAATCCATCAGCTTTAAAAGAAGCAGAAGAAAAAAACAGGCGTGCTTGAGAAATGCAAGCAGGACTAAAGGGTGGCATTACCGTAGCCAATAAAATACCCCCCATCCCCTCCACATCATCACCATGCCCCCCCCCCCCCGTCATGCTTCCTCCTCTTCCTTCCTCCCCTCACGGAACCCTGCGCGTCCTCTTGTTGACTAAATTTCCTCGATGACGTCAGAGTCCACGTACATCGTCCATGTAGGTGATGCTTCTGAATGAATGAGTGTCCCCTCCCATCTCCATTACTAGTACTACGGGATGTCTATAAGAGCAGATCACCGGGACAGCCCGCTGAATTTCATGAGCTGCCGAGGCGCAAGAGTGAGACAGAAAAAAAAACTCCACAGACTTTTTGTGCCTTTTTTTGGAGACGACGATGAGGTTAGACAGGATGAGACTGTGATAGATGAGAAAAAATAAATATATTTGCCGCCATCAAGTTAGAATTTGACGAAGGTGGAAAATGGCAAAACTCTGTGCTTTATCCGTAGTTTGACTTAAGTCGTAAAACTGAAGCAGTCCTCATCCGGACCGGCGAAGAGCGAGAGGTAAGTTTCCATTTTCATTGTGCCAATTAATGCCCCTTTTTAAAAAAAAAAAAAAAAAAAAATTATTTCATTGATTTAAATAGCTGTCTCCGTCCACGCGCAGAAAAGAAGAAACTGCCACAGGGATGAGCTTTGTTTCTTTTTCTTTCCTCTGTCACCGATTTTCTTTTTTCCCTCTGCGTGCCATTTCGTGAATCTACGGTAGATTACAGAGGCTGGAAGTTACTGCAGTGTGAGTCACTTTGGCGCACATGGGCAGTGACAAGTGTGAAAAAAGGAGAGGATGTCTTGTGGGGTGTAGGCTGCGCTCACTGCATGTTAACCAGGCTGCATCCCCGCAGACAGACACGACGCACGTTCATCTCTCCTTTTCTTTGTTTTGGTTTTTTTCCCCCTTCTTTTTCCATTTTTTTTATCCAGTCAGCCTGTGGGACGCGTCCTAACGGGGCTTCATGATAACACAGAGTGGTCGTGTGCAGTCAGGGTGATACAGGACAACGTGTACTCGTGTGTTCCTGTCAGGGTGAAGCTGAGTCAAAATATAAAAATACTCAGTGAACCATAAGCTATAAAAAAACAGCTGTTTTTAATGATGCACCCCTCCAACCCCGAGCTGGAGACCTACTTTAAATAAAGTGACCTATTATTCCTCACTTTAGTAGGCAGATCTTCTCCCTACTTCGGCTGTTTTTTTTGTTTTTTCCTCTCTCTCTCTCTCTCTTCCTTTTTTTCCATGCTGAAATGACATCGTGACGCGCTCCTGAGATGAAGTCAATTTTGCGTCATTCCTGCGCACATGCAGACGACTCCCAATCAGCCGTCAGACGCCTTTAAAGAAACAGCCGGCCGCGCGCAGCCTGCATTGCGATGTGCCTCCGTGCGAGGTGAGGGGGCGGGAGAGGGAGAGGGGGAGGCCTCGGGGGTCTGATGAAAACTTCCCCCGGTGCAACTCCTGGATGGAGGAGGTGGGGGGGTGGTATGACCAGAATTACAATGAGGAGCTCCGTTCAGTGAGCTCTCCCGCTGTTTTTCTAAGCCGTGCTGAGGGGGGGGGGGGGGGGGGGGGTGAGGTGGGGAGTCCACGTCAGCTCTGACCGAGCGACGTGAGGCGTGAAAATGACCGGCGACACTTTTTATTTTTCGAAGATGCTTTCAAAGAACAGAAATCAGGGTGAAGCTGCGCGGCGCTGTCCGCGGTGCTGAACGCGATGACCTCACTGTGACAAAGCGTGGAGCTTCTCTCACACAAGCACCAAGCTCCTCTGAGTCCACACAGCAGTGAAACATCCCAGATGTCTCCGTAAGGACTCATATGGTGCATATTGTAAAATATTATGGAGGTTTTTTTTTTTTTTTTTTTTTTTTTCAGAATCGTGGCCTTGTGGATCAGTCACTCTAATCCTCCATGTGAGTTTGTTCTGCAGTTTTAAGAGCAGAGATATATATTTTTTAGTTTCTGATCTGTGCCTAATGTGCAGATCTAAAGAGAACAGAGCCTCTCTGGTGATATTTCAGCAGCAGCAGAGAGCTCAGCCAGCAGTGTTTGTCTTCAGGACCACGGACAGAGACAGAGTCCGGATACAGAGCGAGCTGGTCTACTTTCAATGAATTAGAACCCCAGAAATAGGATGTTCTGGCTTTTATTTCCACATATAGGTCAAAGATTTACTTAGATAATGTTACTAATGATAACAGGCCCAACCTCTGGGGACACTTTGGTGGCAACTTTTCTACTTGCCCACCCACAGTGCTCCTCCGTTTTGCTTCCTCGCTTTCTTCGATTCCTCCTGAAGGAGCTGCTTGAAAACAAACAAATCACCACCGTCGACCACTTCACACGGCCGCAAACAGCCGGTATATAACCATCAGACAAGTGCCTGTGAGTACTCAAATTTCCTGACTGCTGACGTCAGTCTTGGAGTTGAGCTTGCGTAAGCCACCGTTGCACCCTGTGCTCCCGTACGTCCATATCCTGTAGCTGACTCATAGATAATCAGCATGGAAATCAATACTACAAACACAACAAGTGGGCTACATAACCACCAGTCTGGCCACATACAGCCTGAGGCCTCCGGCAGGGAAGGCAATGTTGTGTGCTGCTGTGAGCACAGTGTCATAGTATATGATCTGATTGGGCTAATGCTTGTGTAGTGCGCCACAAAGCCATGCCAGGCAACTCTAAAAAGCACTAAAGAGCTCTTTTTTCCTTTGCACTTCACATGTTGATTTGTTTATGTAATGCAATTATAGATGACATTTAATTATTGAACAAAGGGCAGCATCATGGTATCTCTCTCGCTCTGCACAGCCCACCTTTCCCCCTGCATGTTATTACCAGCTCGTATGCTTTCTTACTCTCTGCAGTCTGATTTCATTCTGTGCTACTGCTCTGCTCTATCAGTCAGTGCATCAATACCTTGGCTCTAGACTGCTTACTGCTAAAACTCCTCCAAAGTACAGTAACAGTCTACAGTCATGGCTACTGAAGTCTGGCAAACCTCTGCTCTGTGTGACAGAATTCACCTTTGTGACTGTAAGAGTTAAGACGAGTGGGAAGATGCTGCCGTACTGTATGAAGTTTCCTTTCGGAGAGCAGCACTACTGAAGGCTGCATCACCAACATCATCAAACCACCGAGGACGTCAGCGGTTACCACAGCCAATCATATTTCTCCCACTGTCTCCATGGTGACCGTGGCATTAGATTGTTACTGTAGCAACAGCACCACTGGTAACAGTCTACAGCCATGGTCGCTAGGGGGCAAAACACACATCTGAACCAGAGTGGTGCAAGATAACTGTTGAAAAAAAGCATTCAAGAATCAGCAAGAGAGGGAAAGTGACCAAATGCATTTTTACAGAATTGCTTCAGAGATGTTTTAATCTAAGAAAGAATGTCGTTAGCTAAGAGATGCTTTACAGAAGTTGCTGTGGACTGTCTCATTTGCGAGTCTTAAACAATTCTTTACATAAAAAAGTAAAAAAAAAAAAAAAGTCAAACTAACATACACACTCACATACAGACATAAAGATTCTGCTTCTGTGTGCTTAATCATGGTCAGGGTCAAAGACTTTGTATAATAGCTATATCTATATATGGATATATATGAATACGAATCTGAGTACAAACTCTATGACCCTGGCAGTGATTAAGCAGACAGAAGTAGAAATCCTTACAGAGTTTATCCAGAGGACAGAATATCTTTTTTTTTAAAAAAAGGCTTCACATGTCTGCTGTACATTTGAGAGGGAATATGAGAGTAAGAACATGTCCTGTAGGAGGGAAGTCTCCTTGACATGTAGATGAAAGTCTTGAGGTTTTGAAGGTTCATCAGAACAGCAGTGTCAGGCAGAGGCTACCTGTCCAGTCCTGATGAAACTGATCCACCCTGCCAGGAAAGGAGCTCAGGGAACATTGTGAACCTGCGGTGAATCCTGATATTTACTCCTCATGCAGTATGTTGAGTTATCCAGATTGATTTACTTAAAAAAGCTAATTTTCCTTTCAGGAGTATTGATGTTTAAATTATACCCATGCAATGTATAATTTCCCATCAATAAATGAATGAATCATGAGCACACAAGACTTTGTATCTTTGTCGGTAATGACGATACATAATGCTTTTTAAAAATGAAGTGAAAACGGCCCTGCAGCAGTAACCCTGGACTGGACAGGGATTCAGTGTTTTGCCCAGTGACACTTCTCCAGCCTGGTTAAGATGGCTGGTTTAAAATTTAATTGAATCAATCATCAGACCTTATTCTGAGAGTGCAGCTGCCATTCTCGGGGTGAGAGCCCTCCTATAGATGGCCTCTGCACTTTAAGACTCTAATACTGAACTTCTTTCCAGCAGAACAGAAACTTTTACTGCTCAGAGGCTTTTGGATATAATTAAACATATTTTTTTCAACATATAATCAGAGCTGATTAGAGATACAGTGGAAGAAGTAACGTACAGCAAAGGCTATGTCTATGTAGAGACGTTTAAGGAGTACTAAAAAAAAAAGTCTCAAAAAAGGTTTGAGAAGTTCAGAAAAGTTCAAGCTGTCTATTCAGCCTCAAAATAAGAGGACGAAATTATGTAATTAAATGACATTATATAGGCCTCAATAAATATATCTTTTTTTAAAATAGTATTTTTTTCAAGTGGTTAAATACTCAGAAAAGATTTGCAATGGTAAGTGCTCAACTTATTACAGGGTCGTCTCAAGGGAATAAAAATTTTTAGCCCATGGATTTCATGTAACAATTAGAGTTCTGAATGTTACCTAAAGATAGAGAGGTCTGAAGAGTTGAAGCTGAACAGTTATGGCATTTGAGCCACAATACACTGTGTCTGTCCCTGAAAATAATAAATGGTTCAGCTAACTCATGTTTTTTTGTGCAAAGGAACACAGAAATCGGTACAGACAAAATTGTGTTGTGTACATTGTGACCACAGTATGATTTATTAAAGTACAAAGTTCAGTATCAAACTGCTGTATAACGTGCATTATATTTTCACGAAGCGACCTCCACCAGTAACACCAGAGATTCAATTTAACAGTGTTTTCAGTTGTTGTTCGGGAAAGAAAATCCTTATGTACTGGAGTTGTGAGGTTTCTGTCTCCTCTACCTTAGAGAAGAAAGGAAAAAAAACTAAACAAAAGTCGCACTTTAATATTGTGTCAAATGAGTGTTTTCATGGTGTTTGTTGAACTTGTTACTGCACTATAATATCAAAATATTTTGTAACACTTTTAAAAAGAAATGTTAATGAGTCTTTGATGGCTTAATGACTTTACATAAAATATTAATACATGTATTAATATCCATTATTATCTTTACTTAAATTCCCCCTCAATAATTTATAGATTAGTAGATCAATACTAATGACATCAGATCTTTTATTTATTTAAGATTTGCTTCAAGCATTTTGAAAACTTCACCTGTAAGGAAGACGATAAAATAAAGGCTTTTGTCACGACAACATCTGTTTTACTTTACATAATAGACTGTTAAGGAAATGTTACAAACTGATTATCTATATTTCAGGACTTTTCTCATACATGCTTTGTTGTATATTTATATGATATTTATTCATAAACAAATTTGTTGGTAACTTTTTATGACTAAGTATACAAAACTTAGTCCCCATGGTTACAAAGAGAGGAACAAATCAGAATAATACACATATCTGAAACAATAAAAAATATGGAACATTTCTTCAGAGGCTAATCTGAGAAACTATGTTAAGTAAATTGTGCTAAGCACAAACAAGTATTCTCCTATTACGTGTGAATCTCCATGTTGACCACTGGCTTCTCCTCTGATTATCTCCTCATCACAGGCTCATGTCAAATAATCAATAACTTATCATTACTGGAGTAGCATTAGTCTGTACTGGAGGAGCATCTTCATAGGAATACATGAATAACACACGGCAGAGCTCTGAAATCTCCAATAAAGAAAAGAGATTAATCATGTTCAAAGCACATTTACATTAATATTCACATCCACATGTCATATTATCAGCTAACACATCCACTCTCGATGGTAAGCTAATAAACTGACGTGATATTTTGTGCAGAGCTCTGAGTCTGTCAATCTCAAATGACTCATATTTCCTCCCTGCTTTTACCAACTTTCATCTCTAACAGCTGCACAGTTCGTACAGCTTTTAAACAATGAGTCACAGGCTGCGGCTCCAAATTGGAAAGTTAACTAAATCAGTGCTATTAAATCCAACAATCAGATACTGGCGTTAGTCATGATATATACCGTGTCTGTGTATGCATCGTATATGTTCTCAAATAGCTTCAAGATCCATCGTATCATCATTCACAGTACTGAGGATATTGTAGCATATATTTAGATAGAGTAAAGGGAATACTCCCTTTATTTTTTTTCCTTTAAAAACGTTACTTCTGGTTAAAATGTGATATTTCACTTGAGTTAATCAAAATTATTATGGGTAGTAAAATCATACAGCTTGCACCTTGAATTTAACATGAATTAATTAGCTAAATTCATTCATTTAATGTGTTAACCAAAATAAAATTCAAGGAAAAAAAAAGTATTCAAAAATTTACATTTGGTTGGTTTTAAATGGCCGTATTGCTACTATAAAAGACACTAAATAAGCTTCAATTGGAGCAACAAATGAAAATCCGTAATCCTTCAGATTTACAGCTTTTCCACTTGGCCCCTTCCTTCACTGATTGAATATAAAGGACCTAAATTGATTAATAAGAAATGGCAGATCACAGCACGAGAGGAAAAAACGCTGACAATCCACGACAGGACAGAGTGGGCTGAGGAGGAAGGTGACTTTGTGACAGCCCTGTGCTGGGGTGGCTCTTGGCCGGATGATCAGGGACAGGCTGACTTCCCACGCAGAATTAGTCATCTCTTTACACCACTTATTTTTTTTCCCACTAAAGGCTCTTATTCAACCTTCTAGCAACCTTTCTTCACATTGCTGTTTGGCCGCCCAGGCTTCTTCTCTCCCACACACACACACAGAGTCAGCAGCCTCTAGACATAATCATTTATTGTTCAAATTTCCACAGGGATGCAGATCAAGGGGTTGTTAAATGCATAGCTGCCTTCCGCCGTTTCTGCTTAACAAAACTAAAACTAAAGAAACACTTGGAATTACACAACTTCAACACGAACACGACATGCTCTTTTGACAAAGTTAAATGTTCTCTAGTGCTTCCCTTAAGCCCAGCTTACTCAAGAAAACATCCTTAATGTGGTATCGGTCGCGATGTCTCCTCAGAAAATCTTCTCTAAAATATCTAAATCACGCAGAAACAGCTTGTAAGCCGATAACATGTAGCACTTCTCCCTGAGCCCTTCCTCTGAAATTGAAATTGCACATGCACTGTCACATCAGACGTACATTATTAGTGCCTTAACACACTCAAAGAAATCTTTCAAGCACTGTTCCTCTGCCGCCAAGCACTGATTTTTTTTCCCCTTCGTACTTTTCCCTTAACAGTTTCTCACCCACCTACAGTGTCTTGACAGATGTAAATACAGACGAGTTAAACCACATCAGTTGTTTTTCTGTTTTTTTTTTCTTCTCATTTCTGCTCTCATGCAATCCAGGGAAAGTGCTAAAAGGAAAAAAAAAGAGAAAGAGAGGAGCACTGATATAAAGACTTCTGTTCAGTGTGAGATGTTTTATACGTGTCCTCTACCGCCACTCCCTCCCCAGCACAGCCCCGGTCACACGTGCCTTTCTGCAGTCACACTCAAAGCCTCGGAGCGACACCGCTAAAAAGGCAAGCAAACACACACGCACACAAAACAAACTTGTGAAACAAATCTCCTCCTCTTCTGTTTATTTTTGTTGTAGTGCCATGAGTCATAAAAAGATATTTCAAAACTTCTGTCTCTTTTCCACCCATGCCTATTTTCCCGTTTGGACAGAAAAGGCCGGTAATAATAAGAAACATATGAGAGGAAAGTGAACGCCAGACTATGTTAAAAGCTGGTGGATAAGGATTTACTTTGCGAGAAGATAAATGTAAAGTTGCCTCACATGCAGGATAGAGGGGGGGGGGGGGGTGTCAGCGACAATAAAAGAGAGGAGGAGACAGCGAGAGACGGCTGTGACTCAGCCTTTCCTCGGTCAGAGAAATAAACATCTAAATACATCACGGGCGCTGACATGTTTTACCTGCTCTCAGGTAGCAGACAAAGCTACAGAAAAAACATTAACCCAGGCAAACAGTTCATATTTGCTGAAAATGTGTTATTTCAATCAACGTCCTCTGGATGTTTGACAATGTGTGGCTGTTGAGGGTGCATTAGCTGATGGCTTTTGAGTCATATCACCGCTTACTGCTTGGGGCTACGCAAACAAATGCTGGGCACCAATGGCAACCAGCTGACCACGCAGACAACGGTATATCGATATCACTGTGAACAGTACGTGACCTGAGCACCTGTTGTGTTGAGCACAGGCTCAAACCTGCGGCCTCTGCAGAGTCACAACATCCATAATAAACATGTCACAAATTGTCTGCGGCGTGCTGTGCCCTCTGGACAGGAAACTGGGTGCTGATGGAAGAGGAAGTGTGACGGCAAACACATCCAGAGCGGGGAGGGCGCAAAGGAGAAGGAAAGAGATGAGATGCCAAAGAGAAGATGAAAGAGCTGGGAATCACATTCCTGCCACATCTGGAAAGAATTGCAGACACCAGTTACAGAAGCACACCGGGTACTTGCACTCTGCCAAGCACACTCACTCACGTGCTGCCATGCCCAGCACAGCCTTTCTACAGTGAGAGGTATGTGACTTAAATGCCTTACAGGACTGCACATAAGATATGCAAACAGTGCCACCCAGTGGGCACTGAACTGTCAGTGTAGCTGGTTATGAATATGAGAGGACGAGTCAGATAATCTTGTCAGTCTGCGACTAGTGACTCAGGACCTCTTTAATATTCTGGTTTATCTCCCCTATTACTTTGCTTCCATGAGCATCAAGTGACCACAACTCGTTTTAAAAGTTTCTCCATTTCAGCAGAGTTATCCAGACAGCACACAGACAAATACAATTATGTGCTGAACCATGTCTCACTGGCATACATTTCTTATGTCTTCAAATGAATCAGAATCAGAATGAGGTATTTTTAATGCTTTGCTGGTCAGTTATTTGTTGAATGTTTTATAAGTCACATGTTGGGTGTTTTGATACTTTAATAGTTACAATGTTCCGAACAATGTCGCATTATCACTGTATGCAATGTAAGAGTAAATATGCAGCGATTGTACCATCATTTTTCAATAAGGATCTATGGAAGAGTAAGGAGGCAGACAGAATATAAGAGTGACAGTGGGGACTTGTATGGTATATTGTATAGTTCAGATAGAAATTACACACAAAACTGAATATATTCAGTTTGATCTTCATTCATTTAAAATGATTATGAATGAAAAATAAATATCACAAAGATCTATACCAACAATTTTGATCTAATTTCACACATTTCAGACATATTGACAGTATATTGTTACTTTGATTATGAAAATATTCCACAATAGTAAACATGTATCCACATCTAAAGCATCCTGGCCACAGTTGTTCTCTAATTATTGTTCTTGTTTAATGAGGAGCTTATTTGACTTTGATTACAATATTCAAATACCCATTAGTTCCATCTGTCGGGTCTAAGAGACTTTAAATTCTATCCCTCGTACAAAAGGTATGTCTTGCCAGCTATGATGACTTTTGAAACACACCCTCTTTCACTGATGATTAAAATCTGTAAGTAAATTATATTTGAAGCAAAACAAATCTTTAATGTGAGAGATTAAAAACTGGAAACTTTGAACTGGTATAAAAGAGGATTTGTCAGACTCCTTCCCTTTTTCCGCCTGATAGAGGGCGCCAAAAAAATAAATCAAACATCAGAAGAGAGAGAGCTCTGCTGCCCAATAATTTATTCCTGACCGCCGTACATCACACACACGGTGTGGTAGCAAGTGCTGAGCGCTTCAAAATAACAGCCACCAGTGGGACACGAGAGACACGTCACGAGAAAGACGGACATCTGGCTGGATGGGCTGCATCACACTGGCCTCTGTTGCCAAGGAGATGGGTGGAAAATAGATGGAGCGTCTGATTAGAGGAGCCTAGTAATTGTATGGAAATTAAAAAAAAAACAAAAAAACACCTCACACAGCATCATACCCACCTGAGACAATGTGCGGCAGCCTGAAGAAGGTTCACAAGTTCTCGGGATCAGCTGAAGCTGCGGTGCGCCGCTGTCAATCAGTTTCTGCTGTGGCAGCCAAACAGCAATACAGTGTTCACTTATTTATTTATTTATTTATTGACAGACTCCTACATCAATAAATAATGAGGATGGAGAGCAGTCGTGACTAGCGCTGCACGCATCTAGGAATTCACATCCCTCAGTCTTAAAAAACACACCCGCCGCTCCAGCATGGCACTGCGCTCGTGAAAAACACTCAGAAGCGAGGTTTCCATTTCGGAGTTATTATTTGAGAATTTGACTTGAAGAGCGAGTCTTGGAAACAAGGTTATGTCAAAATGCATCGCCTCTTTATTAAGCACGTTGCAGCAGAATACTCTTGTGTAAAGCCACATACTGTACATCAAATAAAGTGCTTTATACAATTTGTCTGTGACTGTCGGGCTTCAAGGGAAACTCGTGAGCCTCAAGTGTCCGACAGCGCTTTAACCAAGGACAACCAGACTGTGTTTGACTAATACCACCCACATTAACAGACACTTTAATTCCATACAATGTGATCAAGGTCATCTCATGCCCTCTCTCTCTCCAACAAGCACAAAGGCTGTGTCTTCTTTACAGAAAGGCCCATATATTTCCCCTCTGCTGGATAAATTCCTGTCTTTTTAGAGTAAGTCCTTCATGGGAATTTGAACACACAAACTCTCATTTCGAGCTCAGGACACACGCGGCGAATGTGAATAAGAGCAGTGATTTGGGTTTGATCTGTTGTGCTGCGAGATGAGGGATTATTTATGGTTGGTAATCCATTTGACGGAGAGGCTGAGGGCTCCTCTGGCTTTAGCTCCGCTCGCTGATAGACTGTCTGGACAAATACCCACCCCTCCTCCTCTGGTCTGACCTCTCCCTCCGGCAGAGTCACTGGCAGGCACGAGACGAGTCAAAGACAGCGCTGGTCACGACGCATCACTTCCCCTGACAGCCACAGGGGGCGCACTCGTTCTTCCCACAAGGTGCCGTAGGAAGGGCTGGCTCCGAGCTTTGTTTCTGCAGGGAGGCGGTGGGACAGAATTAACACTTGGAGTAGTGACAGTGCCTACCTCAGACAGATTACTTGTAAGGGGCAACGTGGCTACTCCAGAGTGTATTCATAAAGCTGCAATTAACTCCATATCTAACTGGGTTTTTTTTTTTTTTACATTTTTTTTAATAAATGAGACCATTTATGATGCCCATCAAGGTCAAGGTCACAACCATGCCTTTAAGACTGATGTCCAGATACGTGTCCTGCAGTCGTTGTGCCACTGGGTGTCAGTGTGGTGACATACTGATTAAAGCTTTTAAACACGCTGTACGGACTACCAGCCATCCTTCTCCCGTCCCCTGTCCCCTCTGTTTCCTCTGTCATTCAGTCTTTTATCTCCCGCCCCTGCTCACCTGGGTCTGCCTGCGAGCGGGCCGCACAGGTTGGTTGTCGGAGTGGTTGGGCGCCCACGGCCCCAGGCTCTGATTGGAGTAGAAGTCCATGGGGTACACTTCCTTCCAGCCGACCTCCTGTAAAGCCACAGCTGCCTGAGAGACAGTGAGACAGGTAACTATAAATAGTCTAAAAACAAAAAAAACAAAAAAAAAGAACCAGAATCTGTTCAACCTCTAAGAGCAACAGCGTCCCACTTGTATGCTACATGATTCTTCTGGTTTCTAAACTGTTATCTACTCCTGTATGTGCAAGTATTTGGGCAAAACCAGCTGTGAGGAACAACTAAATAATAAGAAGACATGACAAACAAGACAGGTGTCATAATATTACGCTTGGATAACAGGCAGAGTTGTCATGTTATCCCTATGCAGCTGCACTGCACGACACAACAGCTGTTAGAGGGGAGCAACAGCACTGGCATGACAGAGCAGTGACATAAGTGCAGGCTGCTCCATATGGAAGAGAAGTCCCTATGAATACTGATTGTGAATGACAGAAAGAGCAGCTGAATGACTGACTGAACAGATGAATAAACAAGCGCACCGAATGAATGAACAAATCATTTGATTGTTCATTTATTAATTTATCCCACTGCTCATTCATCTTTCAGACTATTTAAATGACAAGACCTGATCTGAACTTCATTCGATTCAGGATCATTGAGATAATGTGCAGAAATGTGACGAAGTCATATTAATGTCATAATGCCTCAAAACTGTCAATTGAGTCATTATACAAAAGTTCAAAGGAAACATGAACACAGCAGCTTGAAAGAGACACAATCTCTTTTCTACTGGGAAAATTCATGTAATACTGTAATACAGCTTGTGTGTTGTCACTGTAGTCAGTTCTGACAAGGCAGTTTTTTCTTACATACTAACTCCATTTTTAAATAGAAACAGGAAAACAACACTCCCTTTACACGTCTTTTTATAACTTCATATGAAGGCAGTGGAGATGGAGATGTGAACTTTCTTGGTTCAAACAAGTACTGGAAATCCAGGAGTTTATTTTTGTATTACAAAGGCACCATGCTTCACACTATGTATTAGATTTTACATAAAAAAGCACAACCTAGCATATACTTGACTTTCATGTATGTCTATTTCAGGTGAATCAAAATAATAACATGACTCTTCCTTCATATTCAGCCATTAAAAATATGTGTCAACTAAATTTCCTCCTAAAAAAACAAACAGCATGCTGTGATAAATTTTTAATTGTCTTGTTTTTTTTTGCCTTCCCTTTCCCCAGACATGCTTCTGCTAGAGTCTTCTTCATTTTCTCCCCTCCTCTGCTCTTATTCCAGCCGCCTCTCATTTCTTTAGCTTTTACTCGCTGCTCTCCTCTCCTCCTCTCCCCTCTCACACTCTCTGTGGAAGCTAGCTTCTCCTGCTAATCCCTGCTCTGACAGGAGAGCCAAGTGTGTCTTATTGACTATAAATATAACATGAGACGCACTGAAAATAAATGCTGCTGCTCCCTCCACCACCACCACCACCCTTCCTACCCCCCCTCCCCTCACCACCACCCTGAACCCTTCTCCTTGCTCACTCCACCCTCCCATCTCATTCCTCTTCATCTTCATTGTAAATGCCACAGCGAAAAGCACAGTGAGCTGAGACGTACAACACCCAAAAGTGGGAGATGTGGGTGAATTAAGACTTATCACAATTGCACACAAGCATACATACAGACACAAGTGGAGCTGCAAATTATTCAAATGCACAGACGTTATTATCAAATAGCTAACGGGGAGAGCAGAGTGAGCTCTAACTGAGAGGGCTTAAGAAAAGAGATTGCCGCTTTCCTCATTACAGCGCGGAGAATTTCAGTCTTCACAAGCACCATTAGAGACCTCAGTCAAAAACAATACAAAATAATCATCACTTTGTCTTCTAAGGTGAATGCTATCATTATTCTTAATGGCCTCATTCTGAGGCGAATGTGCTGCACAAGATGTGTAGTCAGAGAAATAACGGCAACCATTTCAAATCACGATCCAATATTCAAGACAGCAATTCCCCTCGCAGCCATTTTACTAGGATTCAAATCAGTGGCATATCTGTGAGGAAAATCATTGAATGAATTAATAGTTGACATCAAACGTTAACCAGCCATGTCTCATAATGGCACACAACTGCCGAATCTCTCACAAAGTTGCTACACCTGCTGCAGCCGCACAAAAACAAACACTTGCTTTGAAATGGATCTTTATGGGTTGCTTTCCGATCTCTCTCCCTCTCTCTCTCTCTCTCTCTCTCTCTCTTTAGAAAAACAAGACAGCTGCAAAAGGGGGGAGTTTGGGGGGGCGTGAGGGGAAGGAGCTGTGTGGCCCTGTCTCCAGTAGGGGGGGCTAGTCTTCTGCTCATGCTGTTTTATGTGCGTGTTTATGCTGGTCTGCTTTATAGCAGGGATAGAAAGGGGAGGAGAGAGGAGAAGGGGGAGGCGTGCTACTCCATCTCCAGCACAGAGAGGCCTTGATGAGTTCAATACACAGACCTTCATTCAATGGAAGGCCTGTATGTGTGCGTGCGTGCAATGCATGAGCTTCTTCTGATGACTGAGTGACGGCTGTGATCTTGTTGAGGGACCACAAGGGTGCACGCTTACCTCGTATGGGGACAGCAGGGGCTTGGAGAAGGCTGTGCCCCAGTCGATAGAAAGGCGTGGACAGGCGATCTGGATCCACCTGTAGGAGAGAGGAGGTTCACGTTGGTGCTAAAACGTACATCCGTGCGTGGGTGCAAATGTGCAAATAGAGGCAGCCGGAGAGGGCGAGAGACCGAGATCCTATTAAACAGGCAGGGCACATCTGCGGGTGCACGCTGCGTGTGGATACGTGATGCAATGGGCTGTGCAGGGAGCCTCCCTCCACCTGATCTCCAGCATCTGTTAGAGAGATCTGTCCTGATTTGCAAGAGCTCTAAAGACAGCCGTGCTACACTGTTTGAATGCATAGCCAGCCAGCGAAAGAGGGAGGCTGAAATGAGTGAGAGGAAGAGTTTGTGGTGGTGGTGGTGGAGATGGAGTGAGGGGGGGGTTTGGTGGTTAGACTAGTTGCAGGAGGCAAGAGGCATAAACAGAAAAAAAAAACAGGCAAAGAAGTGAACAGAGGTGAAAAAAGAGGAAATGCAGTGAAAGAAAAGAGGGAGAGGTTAGGTGAGTGTGAATAAAAAACCCGCACCAGCCTGGTCTCCACGGACGTAGCCTACATAGCTGGCAGACAGGGTGGTGGTGGTGAGGGTGGTGGGGGTGTGTATGAGAGAGATGGGGAGGGGGTGCGATAAAAAAAAAAATGGAGAGAGAGAGAGCGAGAGAGAGAAGGACACAGATATACAGCGATAAGGAGAAAGAGCAATGAAGACAAAAATATAGAGTGGTGGATGGTGCTGTGGTGGTGGTGGAGGGGTGGGGGGGGCACAAGTAAGAAAAGAAGAGAAGCAGAAGAGAGGAGTAAGATTGGCAGGGGGAAAAGTGTTTACTCTGGAAAATGCATGAAAGAGGGATGAGGAGGGCGTGGATGTAAACAGCTGGAGGGGAAAACGAACAATGGGAAAATGGAGACGGAGAGAAGAGGCCGGGGCTACGGAGGTCAGCTTTCACAGATCAATGCTATCCACAGCTCCATCTCCAGCGGGGGGAGCGGACCCTCCCTTGTCCCTAATCCTAATGATGGAGCTCCATCAGAAATATTGACATATATGAATTGAGCTGCAGTGCATAGAAAAGCCCCAGAGATAACGTTAGATCCAGATAAATGTCAATAAGAATACACCGTTTTTTGCGAATGAAGCACAGGAGCGGTGCCGGTTGTGGAAGAATAGACGGAGAACACATGAAAGGAAATCAACTTTTTCGGCGTAATCGCTTCAACACTTTCATGTCTGCGCTACTGCGTCAAAATCCCCCCCATCTGTCTATTCTTCATTTTCCAACTTTCACACGCATTTCTCAACTGCAGAATTGATTGCGCCGTTGACTCTCGTTCGCTCCACTCTGCTCTCTGTCACAAAAATATTCCACCCCCTCTGGGCAAACGCATGGCATTTTCTCATTTTCAAATAACACTTTTTTTTTTAATGTCTCCCCCAAAAGAGTGAGTTCTTATTCATCCTCCTAATTTGAGAGCCAGCTGAGTCAGAGATATTTGCACCGAGCACCAATCTCCTCAGACCCAAAGTTTGCTGAGTCGAGATGGAGATCTTGAAATCTGAAATGTGACCTTTAAGTCCATCAGCAGCTGTTCATAAGCGGAGCCCTTTTACATAGTCAGACACTGCGAATGTATCAAAACCGCCTCAGCGCAAACACACAAACACGCGGGAACTAATTACAGGAGGAGACTCTGACTGTTCGCATTTGTGTGTGTTCATGTATGTGAGCAGACTGCTGCGTGTGTCTGTGTCTGCGTGTAGAATCAGCGGAAAAGGAACAATGGGAGTAGTTAAAAAGAAGGGAGGGTGATTAATAAGCAGACCGAGATTCCTGCACTAAATCCTTGGGGCTAACGTTGAAAGGAGGGTCTGAGAGGAAAGCAAGACAGAAAACAAAGCCGAAGGAAAACGGAAGGCAGAGAGGAGCCCTCCTAAAGTTCAGATAGCTGATTGGCACACAGAGCCAGGAGGGACTTCTCTGATATTAACGCAGAGAGCGACTGAATGGTGCAGTTCGGCTGCAAAGCGTGGCACCGCGTGAGGCACTGCCCCCAGAATGCGGCCCAAATTGTATTTCCCTCCCCTATCTGAGCCTTCAATCTAGCCGGCACAGTCGAGATCCTACATCATGGGGTGTGTCGAGACATAACAGAGAGCTGGAGGAAAGAAAAGAGGAAGAGGTGCAGAAAAGAAAAAAAAAGCGTGCTTTTTGTCTCACAGCCTTGTTTCACGACTTATTCCCAGGCAAAGAATAAACCTCAGTAAAGACTGTATGAATACAAGTTTGATAAAAAACCTTGTCTCCTCGGTCCCTCACCTTGAAGAGAAAGTAAGCCTTTCAACACAAAGAGACATGCGAGGAGAAGGTGGGTGGGATGTGCGGGCGGTGTGAGGGGCGGGGTGCTAGGCTGTGACATATAAAAAGTTACAGTGGCGTGACATTTAGCACCGATATGCATCGCGAGCTCCGGCCCTGGCCTCGCCGCAACGCGCCTGTTGTGGCCCATTACACCCTGACACCGTTAGGAAGACCTCCACCCGCATGGCTTCGCTTCAATTACACTCGCAGTCTTGACCCGCCAAAAGCAAGAACAATTAACCTTTCAGCAGTGCCAGAAATGATTAAAAAAAAGGGGGGGGGGGGGTCCACCTTTGACGGCAAACTTAATTGAATTAAAACAAACAACTTCAGCGGCGTCAAAAATTAAAATTCAAACAGAAAGATAAAACACAGCAATGTACTGGGTGGTATTTGCGGTCTAGTTGAGATAAGCGCATGCGGTGTGCAGATATCTGAACAATAGTTTAAAACCTGCTTGGGGACAGCCTAATTACACACTTAAGAGCATATGCTAATGGTGTCTCTCTCTTTATATGAGCGAGTATGTGTGTGTCTAATGACAGAGAAAGCCCGAGGGTGGGCTCTGTACAGTGTGCTGTGTCGACTGCTGCTGAGCGTTAATGCGTCCTCTACCACCCCACCGTCTATCTCTCAATCTTCCCCCCCCCTCTTTTTTCCCTTCTATTCCTCCTTCAGCACAGCCGGGCTTCAAACACCTGGTGGTTTGTAATGTCTGTTGTAGCCTCATGCTGGATGCCTGCATTGTTACAAAGTACTCTGAGCGGCAAGGGGAGAGACAAAAATGGAAAACAAAAAGAGGAAATATGAAAGGCTGACAAATAAAGAAACACTCAAATATTAGCAGCTGTCCAGGCAGTTATCTCTCTCTGAATAAAAAAAAACAACTTATGATTAATGATGTAAACAAAGTTGTCAGTGGGTCATATCTTCCAAACAAACCTCCAATTTCCACTTTCATCTCTAACCTAGACTCATTAAGGAGCACCAAAAACATTTTTTTTTTCTTTGACAAAAATGATGAATTAATGCGATGGTCTCCGATACAGCTGGAAAATGCTGTTTTGTTATTGTTGAAGTTGGGACTTTAGCATCGAATACCAAAAACTGTCAGGTACTGTCAATTAAAATAAAATAATAGTTTTTGAAACCAGAAACCCAGGTAAAATGTTACCACCATCACTGAAAAACTTAAAAAAATAAGTAACCTTGGTCCCAACAGCAGAAAGACAAAAATTCTGTTGTATTGCATTCTGATGTATGAACGTTCCCGTTCATTAAGGTATGTTCATTCAGGTTATAACATTCACCTTTTATCAAAACTGTCGATGAGGTGTTGATTCAACTTTATAGTCATTTTGGAGGCTCCGGCATGTTGTGTTATTACATTTTATTGGGTTATACTGAGATAAGTGTCTAATATTTTGCTTCACCATGTTTATATGAATAAAGGTAGATGTAATATTAAAAACATCTATCACTATTTACTATAGTGTGGTTATTTAGTTAGATGCATCTCAACTGTCAACAGAGAATAAAAGTATATTTTGTGTATTCCTATCTGATATACACATGTATATACAACGGGTCATTTTGTATTCAAACACTTGTGTTTTCATCTTGTTGAAAAGCTTTTTGTCTGTAATGAGGGTTTGTTTTGGTCGGGTGAATCGTGCCTGACTTACATAATATCGGAGTTGCAATAATACGTCAGTCTGAAGAGGAAAGCCAAAAAAACAAAGAAAAAAAAAGGCTTTTACCATGATCGCTCGCTTTCCAAACACAGCCCCCTCAACTACCTCTGCATCTCTCTATCTCTCTCAATCTCTCTCAGACCTTCTGTCCTTCTCTCACCCACTCCTCCCTCACACATCACACCTCTCATTACTCCACAGTGAGAGGCCAATCTGAGGGAGTGTGAGGAGCCAGAGTGTGTGTGTGCCTGTGCAAGTGTGATTAGAGATGTTGCACATCAGTGTCTCACTAACACCTTGTCCGTCTTCACCTCTGTTCTTCTGGATGGAAGTCAGAGAAATCGAAGAAACTGCACCTTGAAGCTGATATTTCATTGAGGGGATTTTTTTTTTAGAAGAAATGCAGGGATGGCCAAGGGACATAAGTGGCAGAACATATTTAGTTGCCTGCCATTGCGATTATTAGAAACATATATTATTGACAAGTTTGACGAGTGGGTCAATCATGTCATACTGCACCAAATTTTCATGGTATGTGACGGAAGTGTTTATAATATGTGATGGGTTCGCTGTTTCTGTGAGTTGAGTTAGGGCAACATATTCTTAGACTCATGGGAAGATTATTAAAATGAAGCTGAATTTAGAGGCTAAAAATAACTGCCATCCTGAGCAAGGCCAAGGACAGTGTCTATTTTTCCGGCTTTTATTACACACTGAAAAGTAAGCGCTTAGTTAGATTATTCAAGTTCAAATTCCTCTTTCCATTCCCCATGTGTCAGTGATGAAGAAACTGTATCAAGCATCTGAGTTTATGATGCTGGACAATTTTGCTACGAAGGCAAAACTATGGAATTGCACTGAATGCCAAATTTGTTTATGAAGCTATACACTCTGGACTACTGTCTGTCAGCTCCTTGTTATAGTGTGCAAATGATGCTGACTCCCCAGTTATGTGTCCAATGATGCTTACACAATACATTCGAAATGTTGTTGATAGCAGCTTTTAGGTGAGCACTTGCTGCTGATCATGGATAAACTATGTATTCTTTATGGAAAAAGAAGCAGGTGATCTGAAATTAACATCTGGATATGAAAATTTAGACTGACTTCTGCAAATCCAGGAGAATATCAGCACATTGTTTTTATTGTCTGCCATTGTCAAGCAGTCCAGATTCAGCATTAACGTATGTATATGTGCATCTTGATACTCACGCATCCACGTCTGGCATGAGATCCAGCTTGCTGGGGAAAATCTCTGACAGGAGCACTCGAGTGAAGGACTTGCCCAGTGACTGAAGCCGTGACTCCAGGTGCTAGGAAGAGAAGGGAGTAAAATAAATGGACCAAAATCCACACATCAAATACAATCCTCTCTCTGGCCCAACACTCCACTTTATCAAATGATAACTTACAAATCACATTGCCCATGAGTTTCACCCACAAAATTCCAATCGAGGGTCATCCAGGTCGTCCAGAAGTTTTTAGTCCGCCCTTGGCAATCTCAGCAGGAGGACTATTTTATCCACTTC
Source organism: Amniataba percoides (assembly GCA_037176925.1). Taxonomy (NCBI): domain Eukaryota; kingdom Metazoa; phylum Chordata; class Actinopteri; order Centrarchiformes; family Terapontidae; genus Amniataba; species Amniataba percoides. Next base: position 8,146,826 of record JBAJHX010000049.1, on the reverse strand, counting down.
TCAGTCTCTGAAGCCTCATAAATCCATCCATTATTTTTTCTGGTGCTTACCCAAGTCTACAGGGTGGTGACAGTGAGCAAAGTAAGGCAGAAGACAGTTTCTTCTCCTCATATCCTTTGGCTCCTCCTGGCATTCTCAGGCCAGGTGGGATGTGCGTTTTCAGACAGGAGTATCTTACTCTCAGACTTGGAGGTGCTGACTCTCTGAATCACTTCACACTCAGCAATAAGCTACTACAATAAGCACCAGAGGTCAGAGCCTGAGGAGGCCAAAAGAACTACATCATCAGCAAAGGTGTAATCCTTAGGTCACAGAACTGGTGTCTCTTCGCTACGTGGGTTCGCCTACGAGATTTTGTCTGCAAAGATCAGAGAACAAAGAAAAGCCCAGTCCAACTCCCTCAGAGAATGCACTTTACATGTCGCTGAGAATACAAACACGACTCTCACTCCACAGAAGAAACCCTGAGGGGCACATTCATGAACCTTTAAGTCCATAAACCACATGTGAGACTTTGGGCAGAGCTCCCATGACCTTCCTGGCAGGTGAAAAGGCCAGTCCACTGCTTGACAAACAAGAGCTAGATCAGACACTTTGGGTGCCAGCAGAAACATAAGGAGTCATATAACATCTCAATAAATAAAACTGTTCAGCCAGTTGAAGCGACTCTGCTCCCTTGCTGACTCTACCTTCAAGTTTTGGGTATTGGTACTTCAGCTTGTTATTCTGGGATGCAGAAGGCAGCCAAACCAAGTGAAGAAATCCCATAAATGTTCCTTTGGTGAGATAAAGGTAAGAGTGTTGCTGATATCCACTGTCCTTGGAAGTATCATGAGACATTTCTATGACTGTGCTCTTATCACAGATAGTTCTGTCCCTTTACTTGAGAGGTTATCTGACATATACCTCTTAATCTCAGACAGATCGCTATGGGAGAGCTGGTGGGTCTTTTTATTCAAATCTCCTTTTCTAATCCATTCTCTCCTGTCACCCTAAAATGAAACTTTTCCGTTCTCTGTTTGACATTTTTACTTCAATGCTAAAGTCATCTTTCAAGCTGGATATTTACCAACGGGACAAGGGCACCGATATAAGCCTACGAGTGTTTACCGACACTGAATCCTAGGTGTGGTGTAGTTTTAAATCTTTTATATCTGGCGGTCCATGCATTCTGTCTTACTGCAATGTACATTAATTACAGACATGATGGTGCTGAGAAGCCAGAGCTAGTAAACAAAGCCAAACACACAATAGTACAGAAGTGAGGATATAAGACAAGGAGAAAGAAGGAAGAGAACAATATGGAACAGGCAATGGACGGAAAAGCAGCAACTGTGGGTTAGAAGTGACCAGAGAGGGCTTCTCGGTCAATCGATTAGTACCCCCAGACAGACTCGTGTGCATGCTGATGCATAATCGCTCGTACTTGCAAAGACCGAGTTTCTCACTTCTGCGTCTGCACCTCACGGACCAGCGTGAGTGTGAGCACACATAGCATCCCTCAATAAGTTTCCCAAGACTATTATGTTCAATCTTCTGAATTTTGTTGGGTAAATTGCTGAATAACACCAAGAGCAGCAACTTTGAGTGACAGATGATTTCTTCAGGTTTCATTTATGATTTAAATTAATTAACTTACCGGGATTGTGCTTTGGAAAAAAGTCAAGCTCAGTTGTTTAAAAAAAAAAAGCTTTCACTGAGGGAAAGCGTGGAATTTCAAAGCTTTTTAATATTACTTTATAATTGACTATTTCTCATTCACGTCACTGAATCAATAAAAGAAATTGCTTAAAATGTATGATACCAGCAGTAACACACCAATACAGCCAAGCTTGAGGCCAATAATAGGATGATGGAAATTACTTCTATTTTCTGTTTGGCTGCATCATTCTAAATCTGAAATAACAAGCTCCTAGTGTGACGACTGCTTGTCCCATCAGTAGTTCATGTCACCAAACCACTTGTCAGAGAAACTCATACTGACAAATATTACAAGGCATTGCACAAGCGACCTCGGGACATGCAAACGGTTGAAATGAGGATACAAATTCTCACCTCCAGGACTTTGGGGCTGCCCTGCCGGCCGAGCGTGCCCAAGATCAGGCCCCACCTCTGGGCAAGTCGGGCTTTGTCAATAGCCTGGAGCCTTAAGGCACGCATGGCCTCGTGGTCGTAGTACTCCCTGGAAAACACCTTACTGTAGGGATCGTATCTGCAAACACGGACGCAAAAAGGCAAAGACACAAGGACGTGAATGGAACGTGTGCATAAACATAGCCAGACAAACCATATTACGCATATTACCATGTATTGTTCAGGTGTCTGTCTGGAGGACAGAAATGCAAGAAAAGATTGAAAAATCCAATCACGAAAAGCCATCAAGTATGACAGAGGTTAGTGTATCTTAGGAAAAATGAAGGTATTTCTGAGCATCTAATCTCCTTTTCTCCGGTACAAGGAGTTCACTTGAGATTAGAATCTTGTTTATGAGAGAGACCTGTGATCTGTGCGGCAGTGCGTATGTCTATAACAACACAATTTCCCTTTGCATACCAACAAGACCTCGTCAAAGCAGAACTTCAAATGTTATCATGACTGCAAGGGATTATTTGATCTGAATATCATTACAGAATACCTGTTGTATGCATAAAACATTCTTCTGAGTGGTTAACAGGTGATCACTGATCACATGTTGTATATGTATATGTATTTGTAAAATTTCTTACTTCACTCCTTTATCTATTAACCTTTGCAGTAAGATTACTTTAATCTATTTGCATGTTATCAACAATCAGATCAAATGAGTGAATAACATTAAAGGTGTGATGATAACTGAGTGCAATGTGTGATTCTGTTGACGCTGTCAGCATATAAATTAAAGACAAAATATCTGATGAGAAATGGTGCCATTTTATTTCACAATACCTGTAGGCAGGGATATCTGGGTTTGCGATCATGATTGACTCCAGGTGAAATCTTCCATCTCCCAGGTAACTAAAGAAAAACACCAATCAATTCAAAGTTAGATGTGAGGGAAAAGAAATGAAGAAAAATCATTTGTGGCAAGGAAACCTCTTCTGAACAATCAAAAGTCAAAAGATTCAGGCCAATTATTCTCCTTTTGTCTCCACCTGCTCTCTTTTTAAATCCATCCCTCAACCCTTCAACAGAAGACCAGTGTTACCAGGCAGAAGGCCTGAGGCTGGGGTTGAGGGTCTGCTCATCTTTGCTGTCTGGGAACATGACCCCAACGATTGGAGCATGCTGTTTACAGAGAATGCAAGCCCTCCCAATTAACCCCGGGTCTGATGCTGGGGATTCGTCGGAGCCCGACTGGAAGGAGAGTTCACAAACTGTAAGTAGACGGAGGCGTGTAGGTGCCTGAAAACACAGCTCAGGCAGAACAGTCTTACATAAGCCCCCCTCTCAGGGTCAAGCTGGGAAGAATCCTGCTGGTAGTGTGTGGGGGCTCAGGTCAGTACCCCTACTCATTACTGTATTGTCTCAGTAGGCCTACTGAGACAGGACATGCAATTAAACCCACTAATTGGTCAGCTTTTAGAGCAGCTTGGAGACAGTGGGAGGTGTGCCATATAGGCTACCTGGGGACATGTCTAGTCAAGACTTTATTTATAAGTCTGTGTGTGTTTGTGGAAAAACGTGAAAAAGGGTGAGCATGTCACAAAAAAATAAAATACTGAACGACAAACAGAAGACGAACTCGAGCAGAGCCTCTGTTGTGCGGCTTCTCTTTGCTTAGCAACATCCAAGGCCCTCATGTAATTATGTTCCCAACAATAAGCCTGCTGCACTTCAGCCACAGATGTCCTCAACTCACTGTATCTTTGTGGGGCTGGTTTAGATCTCTCTATGATCACAGCCTTTCCATCCATAGTCTACGCTTTGCAAAGTGCTCTCCCTATAATGGTAATGCAACGTGTCTTTACATTATGCAACACTGTATCTTCACATACAAATTGTCATAATGCTCTATCAACATCGAGGGCTCGAATGGTGGCAGCAGATAGGAACGGTCGACTGATCATTTCTCATAGCTTTAAAAAAAATACTTTTCTTCATCATAGAAATGACACAGACCAGCCACTTTGTAAAGCTTCAAGACAGACCTCAAAGACTAATGCACCCCCACTCGTTCTCCATAACGCTCAAGTAACTCAAAGCTCAGGTGATGTGCAATTAAGGATACTACAGCACTGATTCATTCTTAATTAATGAGGGATAGCTCAGTTTTAAATATACATTTATTTTACTGTCAAAAGTGATAGAAAACATGCTCTATAAAAAAGAGCTTGTTCTGTGCTGCTATTCTTGCACACAGAAGATCAACCGTGTCAGTACCTTAAATACTAGTCCACTATGGTAAAAGGAAGCTTGATACTGGGTGGAAAATATTACTCAGTAATTAAGTTTGTTATACAGCTGTCACAGCATAATAAGACATTTCTTCCATTTGATTTTCTTATCAAAATTTAGTTTGGAGGATTGGGCCTGTCCCTGTACCACAGAGGGAGGGAGATACGGCCCACTACAGGTGGGTCCTGACCACGTCTGTATGTTGTATATGTGTATTGGATGTGCATGAGTGAAAGCAGAAAGAGAGTGAGAGAGAGACAGAGAGAGAGAAACAGAGAGAGAAAGACAGAGAAAAAGAGAGACAGAGAGAGAGAAACAGAGAGAGAAAAGCGTCCTAACTCTTAGGAAGCCTAATCGATTTTCTCTCCTAGAACACCCTTATACACCCCAACCCACACATCAAAGACAACGCACATTGGATTAGTAGGTGAAGCACACCCTAACCCTTCCACTTCTTTCACACGTACAAAGACACACACACACACACCACTTTTCTCTCCAATAGGGCCCAGCTTATGCATATAGCAAAGCTTGTCCTTGTGTAGCCATTTTAATCTTGTGCACCAGAAGGTTTTAATCACATGGACTAACACCAGATGTGTGCGGATCAGACATACCGGGTGATGCACCTAGACATAATCATACCCGGGGAATTACTTCAACCACAAAGCATAGGGTTCGCTATACTGTAGAGCAGCACGGGATGTATCAACACAAAGTGGCTGTGGAGGTGCTGTTTGTCGCCTGAGCTGTTAGTTTGCCAGAGCACTCTCTTCCCTGCAGTACAGGGAGGATATGCATCGCTTTGACAAGTCTCACACGCGCTGCGTTTATGTTGGTGTAAAAACACTGGCTAGTCTTTCAGGACACATGCTGCTGCCCACTGGATTCATCATCCTTTTGTCCCATTTAGAGGGAACCAAGGGGAAAATAAGAACTTGAAACGGGCAATCACACAGGCTGAAATTAATTTAAAGACCAACGCTGACGTCTTGCACAGTTGATCAGTTATTTCACCATGAGTGCACCACAGCAGGTTTCAGAATGTGTGAAAACATTTCTTTCAACACAGGAAACTGGTGAGCATGTGAATGTGATGTGGATGAAACCTCTGTGAAGGTCATCCTTAGCTAGTCTGGATCACAACCTGACTCCCTCTACTTATATACAGAAGCATGTCATATACACACACACACACACACACACACACACACACACACACACACACACACACACACACACACACACACACACAC
>JBAJHX010000049.1:8117677-8141096 GCA_037176925.1 Amniataba percoides | reverse complement strand
CACACACACACACACACACACACACACACACACACACACACACACACACACACACACACACACACACACACATATATGTATATATAAAAGTGTATATGTGAGAGACATATGTGAGCTCATACTGATTGTTCCTCATGTCACATTGGAATAGCAATGGCAGAGGTAATTATGGTAGCTGTGGGGGGGCAGCTGGATGAGTCAAGGCTAGATGTCTTTGATTATGTGGATATCATGACTAACTAGCATGAAGAAAGGACAGGACCTGGGCTCATGCTGTGATGTGGAGGACAGGAGGAAGAAGGTTTCTTACATTATGGCATTGACGTTGCGGTCCAGGCGAGGGGAGGTACAGCCCAAAATTTCTCCCGGTGACAGAGGTCGACACTGTGGAACCAGCACGTCGTACTCTGGTTTGAGGGCTGCGCTCACAGCCTGCAGCATGGAGGAACAGAAGAGGAAAGATTGTTGAGAGATTCACATTATTATGACCGGCTCACCTATCAAACCTTTTTTCTTGTTGTGGTGCTGCCTTTAGTTTGGAACAGCTTTCAAATAAAAGTGACGAGGTATCATCTTAAACACCAACACACCAACGCTATAATTAGAAACTGATAGTGAAACAGAGACTGTGTACTAAGACCAGCAAAAAAATAAATAAAAAAATGTTTTAAAAAGTTGTGGGTGGCCACATTTTTATTCTGCTCGTGCTGTCGTGATCATTGTTTGAGTGATAGAGAAGAAGTATGAGCAAGAATAGATAACCACGGGAAACAGTGGACAAAGGCTTTCATGAAATGTCAATAATGATACAAACTAAAAAAGAATGAAAGCCATCAAATGTGGGAAAATAAGAAAACTGAATTTGCTAAATATATAATAAAGGCACTCAATTGCACACAAATGTGCTTTATGAGGAGTTCAATCTGTTTCATCTAAACCACACACGGTTTATTTGTAATATATTCTAATCTCGTTTCGTATGGTACATTTACTCCTGGTCAGTCTTTATTACATTCAATATTCATATATATCTACTATAGCGTTCAGTGAGTCCAGATACAGCATACCTCTCCTTTCTGAGGACAACAAGGGAAGACAGCCATAGTAAACTGTTTGTGTTAAGTATGTTTTGTTACATGCAGTACATTTTATCAATACTGAAAGCATCCCATTATCGTATATATTTTTATTGCAGTTTTATATTGTGGTTTATTTAGGCTGTCACTTCCTGCTGGTTCTTAAACATCTTGATGCGCCAAGCTTGAAATGAATCCAGAGTAGATGCTGACGCAAGCCTTTTTTGTGTTTGTCTTGCCATGGAGTGTCTGCAACCAGCGACAAAATTTTATATGCTAAATATGTGCTTTTACCGTGTCACATCCTCCTGCTTTTCTACATTGGATGGCTCCCCTTGCTTTTTGCTTTGTACTAAAGAACAGATAAAAACAGCAACACAAGAAGAGAAAATAGCTGCGATAGAGACAGAGGATATGGAGCGAGTGCACAAAGGAGGACCTGTGGACTTGAAGAGATGAAAGATTGACAGAGGGCAATGAGACAGAGAGAAAGAAAGGTCAAAAAAGATTACACTGAAAATGTTCTCCTAACGTAATCCTGAGTAGGTTATTTGCTTGACACTAATCTTCCAAGAGATTTAACCAATGTGGCGGATTGTGGTTAAATGTATGGATTCATGATTTTGCAAAGCACTGAGAAAAAAATGAAAGACAATACCAATAAAAAGACATAGATAAGAAGGATATTAACACAGTCATTAGGGAAATAAATATTTGCTCTAATAGTCAAGGAAATCAACTGTACCAAACACCTACATTCATTTAAGTAAAGAGAGAAAACAATTACAGCAAACAAACAAACAAACAAAAGGAAAAATTACTTTGTGTGCTTGGAGGTGGAAGGATAACCTCCCATAACGACCTAAGGCTAATTTAAGGCAGTCCACTGGGAATACCGGTGAACGAGCTTTTTCCCGCCCATACTGCGTGACCTCAGCGAGCCTACGCACTTAAGACACGGGTGAGATGGAGGCACACATGTGTACAGTACGCAACTGCATATACATATGTGCATGCACACACATGGATGCACTCAAACACCCTGACATAAAATGTGACCCAGAGGGGCAGAGCGGCGTTTATAAATAACAGCGGTTACATTAGCGTAGGCCCAGAATGGTGTGGAGCAACACAGCAAATGAAAGCAACAGAGCACATTACAGAGAGACTGAGAAAAAAAAAAGCTGTTCAAGCTTAATGCTATAGCTCCCGCCACTGCTTATGTAAAGAGCAGAGATGAGCACGACACTGAACCGAGAGGCCTTCTGAGTTCAATCTACCTTTCAGATCCAAAATAACCGCTGCCGGTTTTCTCAAAACCCACACTTGAACTGAGCTTAAGTGTGGCGTGTGAGTTTGTTCACAAAAGCCAGGAACCAGAAAAAAAAGTATACTGAACAAATGCAAAAGAATATATATGTATGTGTGTGTGTGGTCCTATAGTGTACATACAAAAATCCACAAAAAGGGATGATAATTTTAGGTGAGGATACGGATTCTCTCTATGTCAGCTCTCTCCCAACACAAAAAATGGACTCACCCGCATGTGCACAAAAAAAATCAGTCAGGTCGAGTGCTTAATCACCTGCAGTGCTGCCACAAACTGAATTGTGCTGACGAGCGCCAGAGATTGTCCGGGAGGGAAGTTGAACTTGACCGTGTCGAGGAAGTGTGCGTTGTCCATCTGGATATCCACAAACACGTACAGCATCTTAATACCCGCTGTGGAGTCTATGGGGACTGCAGGGAGACAAAAGACAAAGGAAAGACAGATAAATAATTCACTGTGTTATGTCAGGTGAGCCTCTGGTATATGCACTATTGATGGCGCCTTGAACATTAACACGCGGCGCATGTTCGGCAATACGGGAAAACACATGCACGTATATGGCTCACAGCGGGCGCCCGAGTGATATAACTGAAACTCATTCAGCGTGAGTCCCCGGCACACGCGAGGAACTGATGCAAAGACCTCAATTATTTAGGGAAGAAGAGGGACACATGCGATTACCATTAATGCCATTAATTTCACAGGCCATTTACCACGCGCCTGGTCCTAGGAGAGGCAGCGAGAGACGTGCTGAGTTAGATGCTGAAAAAGTAAGTGCGAGTCCAAAGAAAACAGGGGGAAAGGGCACGGATAAGAAATTAGAATTATCGTTTGCGTCGATCGTCGTAATTATTCTTCCTCTTGTGTTACGTTTAATTTGGCGGATCAAGAGCAAGGGGACTTTTTTTGTTATGATTAAGCAAATGGCCCATTATGGTGCAAATGTTTTATGAGCGAGTGCTGCTGACTTGATGGCCTAGATTAAAGCGACACTAAGAGAGAGAGATAGGGGAGCAAAGAATGGCAAGGGGGCAGAAAACAGGGCGATTAGGGCAGGGTGGACTGTGAGCTGCAAGATACACATCTTTACAAAGGACTGGAGGCACATGGGATGGAAACCAGCAGTGAGGAAGGAGAAATTCCTGTGAAAGACGACTGGAAAGCACTGAAATTCGATATGCAGGATGGGGGGGGTGGATTTAATAATGTAATGTATGAAATCCAAAAGATAAGAGGAGTGGAAAAAGTAATAAGATACTGTGCGTGTGTGTGTTTAAGGGTGGGGGCTTGTGGGGAACGTTGTCAATTAACCGGCAGCAGAATTGATGAATGGGCTCACATCTCACCAGAGAGGGAAGGGAAGGAGATGGATAGGGATTTAAAAGGGAGGGTTTTCCTGCAGGCCACACGTTGAGTGAGGAACCAAGGAGTTAAATATATCATGAGGCTAAAAAGGGTTGGAGGAGTTGAGTTAAAGAAAGAAAAAAAAAGAAAATCTAAACTAAGACTGCCAGCTGTCAGTTGCTTGTTTATGGGCGCTCCCAAAACATAAAGGGCAAAGAAAAGTGACATCGATCTGTGTTCACATTAGCATGGCAGCCTGAGAGCACTTAGATGCTGCAATTAGAGACACAGTCAATGAGATGGACAGGACTCACTTGCCCCATCAGTGGTTTTATTCATGTGTGCGTTATAGCAATAAGGTCACTCAGTACAGATGCTTATTAGCGCCCATGTAAACAAATATGCCAGAACATTCGTGGCAACTGGGACTAAGAAAAGGTTGGACATAATGTTGTGCCGGATCATTTACAAATGGCTTGTTTACAAATCAATATGCACCAACAGGTTCCACTCTATGTTGTGCTTGTGGACAATGAGTGAATGCATAATACAGCAATCATCTGGCACCTTTAATACACGGTGCTGAACCGATCTATTTCTAATGTGCGGCGGTACGACAGCATTGAACTTTCACGTCATTCTAATGCAGCAAGTCTGGGCTGGTACTCGACAAACCAGTGAATAATGGTGACGTACAGTACGATAATAATAATATATATCTATACGGTTACACAGAAGTTTGCAAATGGGCACTGAAATAAGTGATGATGCATGCCAGCGTGCCCTGACAATGAACTCTGAAAACTGTTGTTATTGTTGCTGTCATTATCATCACTGTTACAGGATATCAGGACACAATTAGCAGTGGTTGGTTAATTGTGGCTGCTGTCTACCTAAATTTTTTATCTTGAGTGTTAAAATCTACAGAAATTTAACACATCAGGAAAACTGTTTATTATTTATCAGATGGGCCATTTACTTCTTTTAGTCAATTAACTTCTTTTAGCCAATTACTGACAATTGTATAATACACTGAAATTATTTTTTTTCCGCTGCCACTGAAAACAATGTGAACACAAGTAAGAACAATTTGAGAGGTAACCCATAAAGAAATAAACAGTGACTTGAAGGCTTGTGATGCCAGTGGAGCTAAAGATTAAATTCCTTTCAGGCCAAGCAAAGTGTATTGTTGAATAATATAAAGTCATTCATATCTAGCTGTAAATAAGTAATAAAGTCTTAGTAATACATTTCTATAGTTGGCAACCCGTCTGTTATTTAAACCCCGAGTGTCATATTGGTCCACGTCACCAGAAGTAGCTCGAAGTTGGTTTCTTGGGAAAGTTTTGCTTTACAAAGCTCTTTTAAAATGAGTCATGCCACAAAAATAGTTAGGACCTGTTTGTGGTGTGGAAGAAGGTCCAGTAATACTTGCAGCTATGGCAGCTGGTCTGACATTATTTGAGCAGGGCTGCCATGTCGTGCCAAGTTTAATTTTTCAATTGTATTTTTTTTTCTTTTTCAGTAAATAACCACAAAGACATGAGTGGAAAATAAAAATAATTTGAATTGTGGTTTCTCTATTTTGCTTCCTCTCTCTCTTGTGCCCACTCACACTCACTATTTTTCCAGTGTTGTCAGACACGTAGTTACAAAAATGTAAATAACATTCCCATTCAAGATGTCAGTAAATATTAAGAGAACTTTAAAACATAGAAAAACATGCTTTCATGCTGCTGCCTATATTGCCTCACGCTAGATGGAGGATCTTTACAAAGACAAAAGATGAGATGGTACCAATATTCAAAAGCAGATACCTCAGAAGAAATGAAAGGAGAATAAAGGAGTGCGGGAGAGACAGTCAGCCAGTCAGAACACTGTGGCTTTAATCTCCCACAGTTATCTAAGCTCTAGTGAAACAGTGCATACGAGGTGCTCATGATTGAGTTATGAAGGTCAAGAACACACACATGCTGGTCTCCTTCCATACAGATTCTTTGAGTATCTGTAGATTCATCCCTTTATCATCCCTCCTTTAACTTTATCTTTGCCTTCATTGGCTTCTTCTGCATAAATGTGTACACATCTTATCTCTTTTGTAAATATACACGCATGTACTCACATCATTCCTCCACGAATATCAAATAACGAATACGCACGCACACGCACACGCACGCACACACACACACACACAAAAACAGACAAACAAACAAAGACAAAGTACAAACCAACACAGAGAGCGAGAGCTTTTCAATGTATTAAAATTCTGTTGGTCAATTCTGGTATTTGGGAGAGGTGTGGTTGTTCTGGCAGGGATATATCAAAACTATTGATTTAGCATTTCCTCCCATGTTGTGAAAGAGACAGACAGCGGGGGCGAGGGTGAAGGTCCTCGAGAGTTACATGAGGTTTTCAAAGGACGGCTCTAATGCATGTTCCCCATTGATCTGCTGCGTAAATGTGATGTCCAGGCTCCAAAGGTCTGATATGCCTTCCATGGTAGAGCTGAGCGGGCTGGACTAACTAGTTACGTTTTCCGCTGATCGATTGCTCTGTCTGTGTGCTTCTGTCTGTCTGTCTGCGCTCTGGCTTCCTGTTTTCACGCGGCCTGCTCTCGGTAGGCGGCAGACCTGGGTGATTTGTCAGTGCGCCGTCATCTGCATGCAGGGAGATGGAGACGGACAAACATGCAAACATAAAAGGCAAAAAGACTCACTGAGACAGCTGTGACCGTAGTGCACCATGAAATCAGCTCCCAGGGCTCTGGCGGTGAAGTCGTCGACGCAGCAGGCCCCGTACGTCACGTCTCCCATCACAATGGTATCTGCCTCCGTGAACCTGGGATGTACACACACACAGATCCTAATCAGTGCAGTCGCAGACCATATGCACGTCCCGTTGTTAGTTACCATAGCGATCAATGCACATAGTATGCCAGGCACGGTGTGATTATGAGCGAGCTGAATAAGATCAATCTCTATCCACTTGCTACGGATGGAGTAAACTATATAGTATCTGACAGCGTTGTCAGTCAATGACTCGCAGCATATCAGGATGACACACTGCTATTCTTCTGCTCCCCATGACCGGCAGCCAAAGGCCCGAGTGCCGCACAAGCTGTCGGGTAGTTAAAGCGCTGCCAGGCGAGGGTGATAGGTCACCGGTCACAGAAGGGAGAGCACACAAAGGGTAGAAGAAGCAAGAGATGAGGACTAGGACTGGTACACATAAGCAGATTAGAATTTGCAGGGGTCTTGGCTGGTCTATATATGGCCTGGATTTACAGCACATCTGCCTCAGAGCAGGAGAAACGGCCTCAGCAACAGTTAGTGTCGGCAGCATTAGAATAAACTATTTGGACTAGATGCTGTGTGCCACAAGTAGGTTGTGAGACCATGTCAGCCTTCCACTTTGTGGCTGTAAAATCATGGCTTTCTTGAGAGAAAAACCACCAAATTACACGGGCATCTGTGGACCCAGATCTGTTAGAATGAATTGCCGTTCGCACTACGGAAAAACAAGCTTTTTCTTTTATCGCCCTTTATGGGCGAATAAAATGCTAAGTAAACCCATAAAGGCTAAGTAAAATGAATAAAGGCTGAGAGTAGCAGAGAGGAAGTGCAAATGAACAGAAGCTTGAGGCATTGTAGGGGAGGAAAGATGGGTAGACGAGGGGGTGGTTGTAAATGGCGGTTGTTGCCAGGTATTTGTGGCTGTATTCTGACAGATTTAGGCTAGACAGAAGGGGTAGAATAGAGATGAGACAGAGGGCTTGGGGAGAAGAGGGAAGTGATAAACAGACATGGCTGCACACAGAACAGCATCTGTAGCAACCAACAGACTCTTAGTAATGTGTCTCCTGCTGCCCAATCTTTCAACCCACATCCACTCTCTCTGTTTATTCCTTGCTCTGCTCCTCAGCAAGGGGCTTCACACAAAGTTTCTATTTAGCCTTTCCTCCCTCATTTTCTCTGATGTAATCTCTGGTTTGTGCTCTCTGTGGGCTCCTCATCATCATCAACTAGTTTTCTATGTTCTCTCTCTCTCTCTCTCTCCTTCTTTCTCTCTCCCTTTTTCTCTCGCTCTCTTTCTCTCCCCATTTCCCTGTCCCTTCTCCTCTAATGGCTGCTCTCAAGTGAAGGGCAGTGCAGGCCAGCTGAGCCCAGGAAAACATAGAGGAACTCATCTGGTAAATAAATATTTGCCTTCGAAGATTTGAATCAATTACCCTCTCTTGTCAAGGTGCTGATTTTGTCGGTGTGTGTCTCTTTGTGCCGCGCACACGTGCGTATGCAGCCGGCAGCGGGGAGGTAATTACTAAAAACGTTATAATCACACGGGTAGTTTGAGGTCTGTGGACTCGTGCGCTAGTTCACCCATTCACTGCAGCACCATTGTTCTTTCATTGCAGTCCGCTGACTTAGTTTGGAGTTGCATAAACGTGCATCAACCTTACAGCTAAAAATACACTGCGTGCCCACCAGAAAAAAATAAAAAAAGAGAGACTATTCCCTGCAATCCACTGCAGACCATGCAGAACAATCTACAATGCAAAACAAGGCACTACAGAAGATTACCGTATCTAATCAGCCATCTATCTGCCAGAAATACCATTATCATGCTATCTCCATTGGCAGCGCAGTGCAAATCCAGTTATTACCAGATTGAGTACACTGAAATTTCATGGTAATAAATGCTATGAATCCGATTAAAAAGCCCATAAGAGACATGCGATGCTTCTGGGACATGAGAAGAGTAATTACTGGGCAACATATATAGTCCCCCCCCAATCCCACTGGGAAAGAGGAAAGGAGGGAAGAGGGCAGGTTAGAACGTTTAGAGCGAGAATGAAATAAGTCAAATCAGAACGAATCAAATCGTCTTACTAACCCATGCTATCTCACACACTATGTGGCTAGTGGGTACATATAAAGCACAAGAGTCCTCATATCCATCTATTCCTCTCTCCATCTCTCCCACAGTCCCTTCCTCTCTCCCTTCCTGCCTGCGCTCGTCTCCAGTATCAGCAGCTTTCCCGTTTCCTCTCTGTATATCAGCAGTAGTTTTGGCTCATCTCGGGGTGCTCAGTTCAGCTATTCCAACTGAAATGTCATTAAGATCTAATTAAGATGTCAGAGAAGCTTGTGAACTCCATAACAGCCCTTGTTAATTAGCTCTTTAGCATACGGCTCAATATGTGTGAGAAATTGCCAACCGATTTGAATCTTTGTTATAAAAAAAAAAAAAAGCGGCGTTGATGTGTGCCGCAAACACAAGTCTAGGAGCAGGCTGCAATGCATATGCACATACCCCAACACACATCTACACACCCACAAAGAGTCATGCTTCCATCACTTTAGTGGACATTACACTGACTTACATTCATGTCCTAGAGTTTTACCTTAACCATAACCCTTACCTGAACCTTAAACAAAGTCTTTACTCTAAAATTCGATGATCTACATTGTGTGGGCTTGTATTTCCACAAAAGGAAGACGAGTCCACACAATGTGACTGTATAAAATGATTTTTGTCCCTACTATGCGAGTAATACACACCCCCATACAAACACATACACGTCCCGATTGTGGATTTATTGCTAGCTGATTGTATCACTGTTTATCAACAGGTTAAGTGGATGATATGTTTTATATAAATAGCATCTTACTCAGCTCCATTATTGTCTTGGTGTTGCGGCATAAAGGCATGAAAGCACATTAATCTTTCTGCTCCTGTCCTCTGGAGATGATATACTTTTCCGACTTTGACAGGAATTTCTTCTGATGCCGGCATGAAAGAGGAACTTGTTGGCACCAGCAGCCTTACAGCCTCGGAGATGTTGCAGCAGACAAAGAGAATAAAAAAATTCTCCCGTCTCCAAACCATCCCATTAGCACTCACAAATCCATTCTCTCGCCAACGACACTTATCTGTTGATGAAAATTACTAGACTGAATTTAACTAACAGGCTCCCACCATCTGTTTAAATAAGCGTTGATTCAAGGTTTGCGGTATTTTGAGACGTGGGAATTTGCAGGTAATTTTCAGTCTGACACTTTTATTCTTAGTCTGATCAGCTACGGCATTAGAGCCTAAAAAGCATTTGAGTTTAAAAAGGCTCTTACGTGTACATCTTTATATATAAAAAAAAGTATCCTTGATTTATTCAGGGAAAGTGAACTGAGTGGATTTTGAAGTGACACATCTATATATTTCAAACATTTATACCTGGTGGGTGTCAAATTCAATATCAGTCCTCAACTTCGGCAGATATCAGACACCACCCAGATGGAGGTCTGTCAAGGTTAAAAGCTGCACTCTGACGCAGGGGAACTAAGGATATACATCAATTAATGAAAGTTAAAAATGATGCTATATTTAGTGCTGTGATAGTTCTTTTTTGAAGCTGCAGGCATAAAGCATATTGCATTATGTCTGTCTATTTTTTTGTAACTGTGCAAGAGTTAATGTAAAGCAGATGTATGATTGTTAGCCATGGTTTGTTTCACTTTAAAACAACAACAACATGAGCTGCAACTAACTGTAGATGAAATTGTCAGCTATAATGACAAACCAGCAAACACTGACTCACTGGTACTGACTGAAACTGTTGTAATCAAGTAATCAAAGCCACCATACCCAGCGGCCTTCAAACACTTTGCAACTTTTGCTATGTCTGGATTGTTCTCTAAATTAATGCCATTAAAAATCATACTAATTTAATAAAACTAATGCTAATAAATTGTTTGAACAGCAGCCCTCCGAAAAAGTCTACCTGCAAGGGTATATCGTATCTACAGCATTGTTGGTGTGGGGAAAATGCAACTAACAGCTGTAAAACATCAATCGCATCTTTTAAATACTACAATATTTGATTTTGTTGGTATTGAAAAGTACTAAAGTTGGTGTTTTGTTTAGGTTTGCTTCCAAAAGGCTTATGTTTTCATGTATCCCACTCCATCTCCACTGTACCGAGAAGTAGGTTAAGTGCCCTGCTCAAGGGCCCGGCAGAATTAAGGGAAAATGTTTGACTTCACAACCCTTATATTTCCCACTGGGCTGCCAATGTAAAGGAAGCAATGGTAAATAAAAAAAACCCACTCTGACTGTATGACTCTTCTGGAGACTCACTATAATGAGAGTGCAATCAAGCCCATTTAAGAAGAATAACAAGCTCTCATAAGCTGTATTAGTGATGCTTGTAATGCATTTATGCATTCGCTCAGCAAGTGTGTGGATGGTCAACAAGCCTGTCAGAGAAAGAAAAAAACTGGCAACAATGGAAGTTTTCACAGTCATCCTCCATCATCAGGTGGGCTAATCCAATTAGTAAATTTACATGCTTCCTTATTTCCCTACTGACGTGATTTAATTTGCTCCCTTGTAACTGATTAGCTATACAGGTTTTAAAGTTTGGGGTCGATGGGAAATGTCACAGTACTTTTGTGGCGGTGGATGCTACATTTCATGGTACCTAATGAGTATTTACCATCTAATTAAGACATTAAACTGATGTAGTCGGGACAGGAAACACCAACAACACACCACATGTCACTGCGAGGCAGCGAGACCGCATGGTGGTTAGTAGCAGTCTTGGTAGGGAGCTCTAGTTTTAATCTTCAGCCAAAGCTCTTTCTATGGATCTAAGTTTGCATGTTTCTCCCACTGGGTGCGTGGGTTTCCTCTTGGGGGTCGACTTTTCTCTCGCACTCTAAACACATGCAAATGGATTTGTGTCTCTAAATTGCCAGGCAGGATTGTGAATATGTTGACCCTGATGGATTGGAAATCTATCCAGACTGTTTCACTGCCTCCCGCTCAATGCATGCTGGGAGGCACTCCAGACTACATCAGCATCCTCTAGATTGTATTGTTACAATACACATTGTTACCATGTGCTTCTTTACATGTCTGGCCAACCTATTATGCACGTTGACATATAGTAAATTACACTTTGTACATGATTCAGTTCAACAAATACAAGAATGTCCTGCAGAGAACAGCCACAGGGATCTGTATATTTTTTACAATACAGCTTATCAGCAGCTGATGAATCAGTAGGTGAGTTTACAGAGACATAAAAATATTAGCAATTATGGTATAAAAAGGTGATATTTAATAGTAAAAATGATCACAGTAAGGAATCAGAGGATGCATGTGGATAACATACATACAGTATGTTAAATAGCCAGCTTAGACCTGCTGTAAATAAATAAAGTACACATTTCTGACAGTATGATGAGCTGTCATTTAATAATAAGACATTAACATTGTGGTTTCTTGATGGTAATGGAAAATTATATTCTTTCGTTCTAACTAATTACAACAGAATTTGCAAGGCAGCAAATAAACCTGCCGATTCTTGCACTTGTATAAAAATGGACAAAATGTAAATAAATGAATAAATAGATTACTGCAGAAGAATTGTGTATGCTCAACTTAATCAACCAGTATTGATCTATTTGTTTATTTATATGATCAACAATAATAAAAAGAGCAGGACTGTTAATGCATTATAATATTCACAATTTCCAACTGTTTATACATGAAAGCACATTTGACAGCTGCAACTGGCGTGTCGGGGAACATTCAGTGAGCACTTCAGTTCACTTCTGCTTTTTCGTCTTCGCCAGAGTCTGGTAATGAAGACGTGATCTCCCCAAATAAAGAGAACCTCCTGTGCCAAACGTGTGTGGGCACAGTTAAGATTTTCCCTTTAGCTGCTCCTGTGCTTAATTATGATATAATGAGGATCTACAGAGCTACTCTGATCCAGTTGGCTCTTCTTCAAAGAATCTTATCTGCCATTGTTAGGAGCTCATAATAAAAGAGATATCTCAATAATGTTATTTGTAAATAGGGCACAGATTATTAAACTTACTTTTTCATGAAATCTTCAGGGACATACAACAGTTTTTCACTGAATCCTTCTTGAATTGTTCAAGGTCTAACTACTACACTTCTCTGGGTCCTAAGTACAGCCATTTATTTCAGATAGAGAAGACCTTCCAAGAGTTCAAATCCAACCTTCAAGACCTCAAAAGGTGGTTAGTGCGGCACGAGAATGAAAACTGCTTTTTCGTGACAAAAGCATGTTTCCAATACTGTTTTTAACATTGCTTTAACGTAATTTTTTAACGTAATCATGTAAAAGGACAGAGAGTAATAGAAAAATACCAGTATTTACCACAAATATCTAACAGAAGGAGTTTTAGCATATTTTAAACATGCTGATTTATGTAGAGGAAAAAACAAAACTGCAGCTGCCAGCCATAACACGCAGGCTCAAAGAGACTCACTTATATTACCTCTGTGCGTGTTTGTGCGTGCACATTTGAATGATGTTAATGAGTGCGGCAAGAGAATATAAATGAGTGAAGGGATTAACAAGGGGAGAGCGGCGGTTCTTGAGAATCCCATGATCGCCTGTGCAATCGTATGCTCGAAATGAGCGTTTCAAATGAATATGATCTAGCGTGGTGGACCTTGACTGACCCGGGTGGATATATGGACAGGAAGGATTAGACCAGACCAGAGGCACTGTACTTAATCCAAAAAACAGGACAGTCTGTGTTGTTAGTGCTTCGCCCGGCAGTCGCAGAGGAAGGTTGCAGCACACTCCACGGTGGGTTGTCTGTCCCTATGACTGGACTGCCAGTGAGATTTTTTTCATCTGAGGTCTAATAATAGCAGAGGCAGCAGACTGGTCTCGTAGGAAGCAAAGTGACAAGCGGGTCAGCAAGGTGGGTACAGGTGCAGCAGCATTGCTCTCGCACAGTTGCTACTGATACTCTGTGGGCAGACAGCTCAAATGAGCATATGTGGCACGTTTGCATACCAAGTCAAGCCATGGACTCACACACACACAGATGGACGGACACACACACTCAGCTCACCTTTCCCTGCGCACAAAATACAAGTGTGAATTATTTCCTACATCTGGCAAAGGCTCATCTTTTATTCCATTACATTTTCAGACACCAGCCTCCATAAGCCCATTGTGTGTCTGCGAGTGGGCTTTGGCGGGGGGGGGGACACGGCAGATTGGCCCAGGAAAAGAGGCTTCTCCCAGAGGTGGCAGAGTAGCTCAGCAGAGATGAGCCGTCATTATTTCCTCCTTAAATTAGTTTAGTTTAGGTAAATGAGGAGAAAAAAAGATTAAATCAGACAGGAGAGGAGCTAAATCAAAATCCAGTGGAAGAGATAATGTTGAGTGGGAGCACAGCAAAAGAACGTGATTGGAGAACGTGCAGAACGGGAGAACATGAGAGGTGTTTTGTACAAAAGACCAAGAGAGAGAAAGATGTGGACAGAAGGAGAGAGAAGGAGAAAAGGGAGGATATGGTGACAACGACGAGAGGACAGACTACGTAAGACAGATGAGCCGTTTGCTGCCGGGTTTGTAATATTAGCAAATCTGATATCTATAATCTGCTTTCTGCACATATAACATAGAAAATATCCTGACAAAGTGCTCCCCTCCAAAAATAAATTTGGCAAGGGGTGCAGGGCAGCAGGATTAAATGATCTCGACTCCTTCTCTAGTTGCGTATATCTTCCACTCGACGTCTATTCCTGCCTATTTCACTATATTTCATCGTCATATTGACACAGGATTCCTGCGCCGCCTGTCTTCCGCAGAAAAAACTCAGAGACAACCCCCCCCCCAATAAAAATATGTCTGTCTAACTGCAGTCATTGAACATCTGCCAGGAATGAGTAAATCGAGAGACGTGAGAGAGCGAGTGCGGGTTGATGCTTAGACAGATGTTTTCAGTAATACCATTAGATAATCCTTTAACTCCCTGAAAAAACAAGATCATTACTGCTATTTCTGTGAGTGTATCGCATCTATTTGTCATGGCATTTATTCAAAAGCCTGAGCCATGGGTCATTATGGAAAAGCCTACAGCTTTATCAAGATAGAACCCCGAACGGCACATCACAGCGGAGCACGCTTAAAAGAGCTGCAATCCAATTTATTAGACAAAACAAAATTATGATATGGCAACAGTTATTACAAGTGACTGCCGTTGTGCTGATATTGCTCTAGGAGGTGAAAACTCTAGGCTAGGCCTACAACCGCCAACAGATGTAATCTCTCAAAAAAATAAAAAATAAAATAATGTAGAAAACTAAATCTAGGTTGACGCAGTGGTTATCAGATCTGTGAGAGTATAAAGACACGAATCGGGATAAGGGACCAAAGAGGAAAGATACTGGGGGGTATTGAGTGCTACTGTGCCTCTACACAAAGCAAAGAATAAAGCTTCCTTGAGGCTGCGGGCCCTGACTGAAACAATTAATTTGCCTGTTGCTCAGTGTTTGGGTAATGGAAAGCTCAATGTGACTGTTGTCAGGGATTCCTTTAAACGCCTATAACGTTAATTTGAAATATTAACTATCTCATTCCATTAAATTATTCATTACTAAATTGAACCAAATAAAAAGTTTGGAGGAAAAAACTCCTTTTTATTATGTATCAAAGTGAATAGTATACTATAGTGAATACTCTTTAAACAATAATGGATCAAATTATTATGTGTGTAGGGAACGGGGAAGGTTGTATTAACACACCCACAGACAATCATTTACCTGACTCTCAAGTTCGCTCTCTCCATGGAACCTTTAGTGTCTTTCAGCCTGTTGTTTTGGTTTTCTGGCCCACAGTTTTACATTTTTGGTTAACTCACCACTTTCAAAACGTGGATTTTGGATGTTGCTGGCAGCTTTTTTTGTAAGCAAAAAAAAAAAAAGTCTAAAAAGACAGTGCGTCATCTTCCCTGCATCAAACTACAGAAAGACAAAGTCAGGGACTATCTGATGAACACAATGAAGCATTTAGGAGTAAACAGACAGACGTTATCTTCAGGTACAGGGAGATATTTTCCTTAAGGAAAGAGATTTACATGCTCTCAGGTTTACTATAATAACTTAAAATCTGTTAGTGTTGTGTTCATAGACTAGAAATGACCAGAATACCACTTAATGTAGTTTTAAGAGTGTGACATTACAAATCTACTTCATCAGGACAGCGTGGTTGCATCATCTGATTAGACTGGATGACTGATAAAAACAAACAACCCAGCAAAGCTCAATGAAAACAACATACGTGCTGCATCTGCCCATTCCAGTGTGAAAAACGAACAAACAGCAACACAGTTCATCACTGCCTTTTTAGCCATAATCTCTGTGACATAAAAGTCAACACTGAGAAATAACGATTATAAAATAAAAACCTTTTCTTGTATTGATTGATGGGGTCACATTCGTCTAATCCCTCTTCCGTTCCTCCCTAAGGCTTCTCTCCCTCCAGTCATTTTTAGTCTCTCCTCATTTTCTTATGCTTTTCGACTTGTTTCCTCTCTTCTCCTGATCCTTGTCATGCTGTCTCTGAGCAACTGTCTATCAATGCATCTCTCACTTAATTTTCGGTAACGCCCACACGATTCTTCTCGAAGCTTGATGAATGTAGGTGGGTCCAGGTGATTGAGCCGTCCTTCATTTTTCCTCTAATGATAAAGGACATTCTCATATTAGCTGGTGTTCTTCCTTAAAAAGAAGTATAGTTACATCAATCCTCAATAATCATTCTGAAAAAACGATAAATATGACGAGACATGTTCACATTTCCATTACAAAACATGTCCATCACAACACTTTCTATGTTTCTATGCAGAACTTCTAATTCATTTCGTTTCCCCCCCACTCAAAAAATAAAAAACAGACTGTGCTACGCCAATTTGCGTCATGCAGCTGCTAAGGCAATGTCAGTGGAGTTACTGTGAAAGGACATTTTAAAGGCATATGTAATATTCTTCCAATGCACTATTTCCGGGCTGTGCATAATATTACACGGCTCTCTGTGAGTGCAATTACACATGGGACCGTGCCATGGGACCGTGCCATCCAAAATGAGAGCGATTATGGCCGGTCTGAGCAGTTGTGTTGGAAAAAGAACAGAGGGACTTTAACCTTCAGCACTGAGCACGGCTTATCTCTTCTATACACTGCTGAGGAGAGGGAAAATGTGTTTATATCATTATTTCATAAATTAGAGGTATTCAGTCTAAGATAACGCCGGTGGTCTCAGTAACCACCGCAATCACCCAAGTGCTCTCATTACTATCTCCATGTTTCATTTAGAAGCCAAAGGTCAGACACTGAGAATAAACACTAGACCAGTCTTGTCCAAGTTACAGCCAAAGTAACCTGTTTTTTTTCTTACAGTATCTCTAGAGGGAATCAATTGTATTTTCATGACAGCTCAGGCAATTTCCAAGGTGCTATCTGCCAAGATATCACATTACACAGTGTCAGCACCTATCAGGAGTTCCAGTCTGTCTGGACATGCTGTCCCCCTAGATGAGATGAGATTAGCAAAGACAGAACTGGCAGGAATCTTGGTGGTCCCTCCATGACTTTGCATGTGAGGTCCACGGGAACATAGGTGTGGCTGATTCACTTCACACTCCTCCGTATCACTACCAAGTGCTACAACCGTATTGGCGTAAAAAGGATCGGCGTCACATCATTCTCGGCAGGCGCCTGGTGCCTGGTGCCTGCCCTGACATGATTTCCTGGGGTCACTGTAATCTGTAGTCTTGAGTTTGATTCCTCTTTTATTGCTTGAAAATCTGATGTCTGTATCATTTCAAAAAGAACAATGACGACAGTAAAGTATGTAACACATACTGCTTGCTGCTGGATTTAATATGTATACGCTTGCTGGGTACTGGGCATGAAATTTAACATGTTGCCTCTCACTTAGTCTTCAAATATGTCTCTGTGTCTTTCTTTAAATCTGGGTAGAGTGTAGGAGACAACAAAAAGGAACAGAAAAACCTGGGTTTTCCACAGGGTTTGGTGGGGGTTGCAGAGAATGAAATATGGTTGGAGTTCACCATAAGCTTCAGGTTGTGAGGGTGTACCTGGCAAAGAAGCTAATTAGACAGCATATGGCACTGTGGGTGGGAGCTCATATATGAACACATCACATACGAGGATCTCCTATGGCCAAAAAGTCTATGCAGGCACATAACCACGGTGCACATATGCATAAAAGCACACATGAATATACATTTATGGTGGCACCCAGACAGACGGACTTACTCATTTACACCCAGATCGGCCGCTACAGCTCAGCTGTCCTGTGGGCGCTGTGAAGACTGTGACGGTGTGAGGGCAAGGAGGCGTTGGAGGCTCCTACCAGGCTCCTTCCTAATGGTAGAGTTGACATTTACCCTGGGAGGCTGTGGGCTGTAGCTCCTGCTTCCACCGAAATGATTCAACCTGCCATGCGGAATATAGAGGAACCTATTCTGATGGATGAAAACGGCTACGGTGACGGACCTGGAGATGTCTGGGGGCTGTGTGTGCATACTGTACCTTAATTTACCAACACACTGCATTTGACATGACTCTAACTTGAGCCATCTAGGGCCTCTGTTGACAGTTGTCTAGGATAGTACATGATGGAGAGAGACAGAAAACAGGTACAATGTGTCAGCAGGATCACCCAGTGAACGTCTTCCATCACATGTTTTGTTGAATCATACATACGAGCACACAACTCCCCCAGAAGGCTCAACAATGAGAATCTCTGAACCGACTGCCTCCATACCAGTTCCCCCTGCTGATCAGACCTGACTGAATGCTGCTCTTATTCTGGCATCTGTCATCTTACGGCTGGTCACACATTTTTCAGACATTTGTCTTTAAATGTTTTTACTATTCCAGAGTTCTGCAGAGTGTTAAACCTCTTTCACAAATGGCTTGTCTGTCACTATGACCTGCAAAGGAGTTGCTGTATATTGTTTAAAACACTCTTGCCGTCATCAAAATCAAAATCTCAATACTTTTACAAATAGTAGCTCTGAACCCAGGTACAGCACTGCATTTAATAAAATGAATGAACCAAATGAACTAAAAAGTCGTATGCTAAAATCACAACAACAATGCTAACATGCTAATGTTGAACTGGAGTTAGTTTACCATGTAAGCCCTGAATAGAGGCTACAGTCAAGTTCGCTGGGTTATATATATCCCATATAAAGAATTAGATGAATTTAAATTTTAACACTGATGGTTGCACTAGATGGAAAGTTAAGAGATTACTTGTCATCCTAAGTGAAAGTGTGTGCCACATTGCATACCAGTCCCTACTGAGTTGTTGAGGAACTATGAAACCAAAATTTTCAGCAAACTATCAAACAGATGTTGAAACTTTTCAGAGATGAGATTGAAAATCTTGATCCTTCTAGGTTTGGTAAAAAAGAGGTAAAAGTAGGAATAAAATAAGGTCTGAATCTAATTTCATGGCAATTCATTCAATAGCGGTTGAGGCATTTCCCTAAAAGCCTAAAGCATCAACCTGCTGATGGCACTGGAAGGAAAGTCAGATGATCACTAAAATAAGTATGATTCATCATCTGGGGCTTATTAATGTCTGTAATACAACCCCAAGACATCTAACGGTTGAGGAGATGTTTAGATCTGGACCAAAGTAACGGACTGACTGAAAAGCTGACATAACTATCCCCAAAACAACTCTTCAAATGTGGCTGAAAATGACTGTAAGGCTTCTGAGCGTACAACAATCAGCTACAAAAGAAAAGCAGACTGAAGCCGGTGTCTTGTTTCAGACATTTGAAGGTTTTAATGGGTTGCTGTCATTCGGTGAAGTCCAATGCTGAAAACACTGCTGACAAGCTGAAGAGCACGCACAAAAGATAGGGCGTTTTTTTGGGCCTCAGAAAGTTGTTGTATTTTTTTGCCGCATTTTACTATTACATGCTTATGGTGATTTGTTGTGACTCAAATCAGCTCGGTGTCTTTGGATGTCAAAAACCATTTATGACAGTGCTTTGAGATGAGTTACACATCACAAATCCCTGACTCATCACTGTATACTCAACACTGGGGCTGGTTGGCCTTCGCTGTCAATGTTTAGGCTTAGTCACTGGTCTATCTTTATTTATAAGGCCGTTTTTGGGAGAGCTTTTTGGGAGAGCTTCCTTCCTACTCTTGTTTCTATATTAATCAGAAATGTGGGCCTCATTATACTTTAGTATTTAAATCTGTCATATTTTTGCTGACTGTTATTCTGCAGAAAAACTTGAAACTAAAGGAACCGGTAACTGGTGAATGGGTTTAGAGAGACTGCCACATCTAGGAAAAATTAATATTCTAGTGACTGTCGAAGCTTTCAGTAAAGGTATTAGTCATAAATTTTAATTGACCGATCTCTATCTCTCTCTGTTCTGCTATCTTCCCTTTTTCTGCTCACTACTTAATGCATTGTACTTTGTGTTCATTGTATTTGACCTCACATTGAGGTGCTCTCCTATAGACCATCTCTTGACAAACTTCTGATTAAAAAAGCTAAATAAATAAAATGATCATAACAGTAACATCTAAAGTACTCACAAAAATGTTTTTTGTACCTCACCATATTTCCAATGTGCCACACTTCATCCCTCTAATTTGAAAATAACCCACTGAGTAACCCGGACTCATGCAAGTTGAAGGTTAAAAGGGCAGGTGGTATCGTGCGGTTTCACACTGCCAATTCAAAAGTGAGGAAATTACATTGTGTGAACAATCACTGGCCAAAGGAATACAGTGACCTTTCTGACATGTGGTCACAGCAGTTCATCAATCTAACAGAAGTTAAAATATGCAAAACGGGGGCTTCTACAGTCATATCAATTATGTTTTTTAATACTATTTAATACTTGTAATGGTGTAATGGCTCTGTGAAAGGCAGCTTCCCTCCTAAATCACAAGCAGCGAAAATACACTGACTGTAACTATACTTAACACAAGTTAGCATCAGTATATACGTTATATGATATTTTTAAGATACATCAAGCCGTGTCTAACTCTAGACTTTCATCTATCAATTACTTAATTTTGAAAAGGCATTTATCTAATTACTTGCATAAAGTTTGTCTGTATGTCTTTAAATGCAGTAAAGAACTGTTACTTATAATAATGCCAATTCAAATCTCTTAACGTACACACCTTTACGGAGAGTCCTGGGTACATATGTTTAAAACAAGCAAAAAACTATAGCAAAATCAAAACATGCTCACTGTCCTTGATGATCTATGGTAAACAGTCAGAGGACTGTTTCATTTTTTTCACTATTTTTTGCTTCAATAACAGAAGCCCTTTGGCCTTGTGTCCTCAGCAAATTTGTCATTCAACCACCAAACATCAGAGTACAAGACCTTGGATTAGGTTACGGGCCAGCATCTCCATGTAGAAGCCCAAGGTTTTAGTGCCAGGAGAACAGAGACAGAACATTAAATGCTCATGCTGTTGTCAGGATTAGGACATGGCAGCAGCCCCACACACCCCGCTTTCTGCTGCTCTCTTTATATTCCCCAACTGTCACAAGAGCAGCAGCAGCAGTAAATACTGAAGTAAGTTCATAAAAGTATCTTTCAAAGCTAGAACGAGACAGCTGGCATACCATCAAAGGCAATAAAACATATGGTACAGTGACAGCACATGCATCATCGCCTGCCTGCACGACTTACCAATTCCTTCTTTTATTCTGAGAGCTTTTTCTGTTTTGTTTACTTGTGAAAGCAGAGTTCATAAGTCTTTGAATTCCTGTGACAATGTCAACACCGGCAGAGAAAGGAATGAAATGAAACGGCACAAAGAGAATCAGATAAAGGGGATGGCACTGTCACAGACGGACTGCTGCTTTACATACGGTGACATGGTTATTTAAACTGCAGACATTAGAGGATGTCAGTGTACACAGCAATTTACTTAAAAAGATGAAGTGGACTCCCATCTGAAGGTGCTCAGGTTTCTACAGCCTACACAGTTTGAATTGAAAACAAAATATATTATTTGGGTTACCATGGGTGAAAAAATCTCCAGGTTAGTAATGAAATGTTAACATCATCTATCTAAACATAACACAATTCAACATAACAGCTTTGAACTAAGGCTAGGACTGCAATCTCTACACTGGATGCTTGTTTTAGAGTATATTTTACCGGTCATCTTACTGATCAAGACTACAGGTAAAGGTTTGGTTTCACAAGTTAGGGACACACTGTTGTCAAAGGCACGGAGATAAGTATGATGTAAGTGACGCAAATTTGATATTTGTAGAAGGTTTTTCTCTTTTAACTGGTTGCTCAGTAAGAGATGTGTACTCCATGTATGTCTGGTAATAATATTACACTGATTTGATTTTCTCTACAAATCCCAAAATGACTTTTTTTTTGTTTTCTTGGCCAAAAAAGGGAGATACAACATGTGTAAAACACTGAGTTTAGCTTGTATTTTGAATAAAAATAAGAAATGATGAAATAGTGGAGTTGAGGGTGTAGCCGCTCCTGTTCTGCAGACTGTGTGCCTTTCAGTACTAAAGAGGCGTGAAGGGCGGCAGACAGAGAGATGCTGTTTATTTCACGAATGATCATAGTGCACTTTATTGTTGATGGAAAAAATGTTCAAAGATCAAAATCGAATCACTATCCAGTTTTCATTTCAGTGTCTGAAAACATCAGAACTATCATTTCCACATTGTCTCAATGTGCCTTCACGTCACCTCACCCGTCGCTTTATGATCATTTAGCTGTTGAAATTATTGCTATCGGGCATGCTTTATTTGTTGTATGGTTGTGATGGCTTTTTTATAGTTTTCTCACAGTAAATTAAACTTTTTTCTTTCTTTTCTTGTTCAGGTGTGTCATCCTAGGGCACTGCACTGTTAATCCTGGCCTGGCATTAAGAATCCTTTAACCTAAAAGCGCTGATTTTGCGGATGTAGTTCTGTCTAGCAAATGCAGAAAAAATCAAACTACTCTTTGTAAAATTAACAATGACAACCTTTAAAATACAGTATCTTTGACTGAGGATCAGATCTACATCAGGCATTGCGTTGATAGTGACTGCAACCATCCTCTCAGGTTGCATACAACCTCAACAACCTCCAACATACAGCCTACATTTTCCCTAAGAGGCACCACCCATGGCAAAGAAGTCCACAACTTTCTCACCACTTCTGGCAAAGCTTAATTGCTGTGAGTGCATGCTTAGATGAGCAATATTAACCACTCAGAGTGTCTCTCGCCTGGATATTAGTGGCTAGGCAGTAAGAGGATACCGTTTAAAGAGATATTAATAAGTGAGCTAAACTGAAACTGTAAAAAAAAAATCCCTGAAGGAAGTTATACCAAAGCTGCTGTACAAGGCACACATTGGATTTGCTGACCTGGTAACTCCTGAAGTCTGAGATTCTTTGGTAGGTCTTTAATATTTACCAGGTCAAGGCTCAAGACCAGACGACACTTTGCAATCATGACCCTGTCGGAAAAGTGCTAATTATTACAACTGTCTCCAGTGCATCAGCATATCAGTGTACAATTGTCTAAGCTGTTTTAAACTAACATTTTTATCTATTTTGTTACTGTCTCTGCTTTATGTTTTTTTTCTATTAAACTCTATTTTAAAAACACGTTGAAATAAGAAATGTGGTGATTCTAGGCTTGCAGCGCTGTTTCATTGTAAATGTGAAAATATGAGCCTTTATCCCTGGTTACTATTACAGTGTATCAAAAGATAAAGAGAGAGAGAGAGAGAGAGAGAGAGAGAGAGAGAGAGAGAGAGAGAGAGAGAGAGAGAGAGAGAGAGAGAG
>JBAJHX010000049.1:8084441-8100155 GCA_037176925.1 Amniataba percoides | reverse complement strand
TGTGAATCCGGAGCCGGGGCTGCTACTTTCCTCGGTTATGAAACAGATGTTTAAATATGACAGGATCCTAATGCGCCACGCTTCGCCCCGCAGATGTGTCGTTTGGACGCTGCGCCATTTGAAGCGTCTCTCATTTGCACGGCGCGCACTGGAGATTTCTGCGGATGAAATATTCATCCGTGCGGGGAAACACGGGGACGACTGTGTGATATTAATACAGCCGATGCCGCACTGCAGTTTATGAGTTGTACCCGGGTCACAGGGCTATCTCAGCTTTATTATGCGCCGTGTGTCAGTACACCTCCATGTGACGGATCAAACCGCGGTTCACAAGGTTATTCTCCGCCGGCTACTCACTATATGAGCACTCAGGACCTTTCGCACCTCATATAAAAAGGAAGAGCTCCTCAAACTTTTAATATCGAGACCCCCCACCCCCCAAGAGGGATAGACATTAGACCAGAGACTCTGATTTGATGATCTTCAGTCCAGAGGAGCTGTTTCTCTCTCCCGAGGCTTTAATTGGTCATACAGCTGCGTAGCTGTCTGCACTGGGTGTCTGACAACAGTAGGGAAAGTAAAACCCCTAATGAGAATAGATTACAGTAATACATGCCCCCATTGTGCTATTACCCAGGGAGTGAAGTAACAGTGAAATTAAACTGTTCCTTGGGTTTGCTGGGGCCCCTGGAGCCCCCTGAGGGACCCCTGGAGGTCCCCAGACCCCGCTTTAGGAACCGCTGCATTAGACCAAGCCTGGCGCCTCACTTTGTCATGTGTTATAACGAGCCTGCTGCTATGTTGTGTTATTTTGTGTGGCTTACATGAAGCAAAAGTACTTTAAGAGAAACCTTTGCCAAAACCCCACCGGGATACATGCTCGTTGGGGGTCACCATACACCAGCCACTGCTTGTGCTATATTTGGATTCATTTTGTCTGTCTTGTGAAAAACCATCTGCTTCGTGTGTGTCTGTGTGTGTGTGTTTCTGCTGTGTGCCTCAGGGGCAAAGAAAAACAACATGTTTTTCTTGCTGCTATCAGATCGATTATTGCTGTTCCAACAGTCGAGATGAAACACACCATGTTGATGAGTGCTTATAGCTATAACAGCTTTGAATGAGGGCCTATTCTCCAAACCTGCATCTTGACAGCTTCTCCTAACTGATCTTCTCATCGTTTATGAGACGTGTTACGTCTGAGTCTTTTTGGGAGAAGAAGCGTGAGTCACAGTGTGCATTCCAGTAGAGGCTCTTTATTGTTTAATGTATGAGCAAACATGTCTGTCTCTGCCTTGTGTCAAACTAATGGACATGCTGGTAAATGCTGTTTCTCTTTACAGTGCATCATTATCATCAACAGATCTTCAAGGAGCGCATTTCCCACAGCACACATTCATTTTCCATTTACGTTGAGGGTTAAATGGAGAGCTGAAACCAGAGGCGATTGGCATTTGGGGATTTTGTACTCTAAACATGCTCTGCCCCTGCTCGGTCGAAGGTTTTTGTATGTGAATCAGCTGTCTTACAACTGCACGGCGCCGGACAGAAAATCGCTTAATTCAAGACAAACGACTTCAAAGTACAGATTTCGCCAGTCTGCCAAAAGTGCTCAGTATGCCAGCATGTCTGAGTCTACAATAGTGAGGCAGAGATGCGTCAGCGTTGGCAGGAACAGCGCAGAAGTTCTCTAGTGAATTTGAATTTTTTTGCACCTAAAATAACACATTCTATGAAGCCTGGCTGATGCATCGGGCTCGCATTTACAACATTTACAGTGACATATCCGCCATTCACAAACACAAAGAAGGAAAGTGTCTTAGCTGACGGGCAGCGATGGAACCTCTCAGGTTGACTTCTCGGTGTGGCTGGCTGTGCCTAATTACCATGTTAACGGAGTGAACGCATAGATTTTATGATGGCCTTTTGCTTCACACTTTGTCTGACAGTGCTGATCTCTTCATCTGTGGGCCACAACTTTGCTTTGTTGATGAGTGACTGTGACAAGGTATGGTTGTGTCCAAACCGTCCTCAAATATGTCCAGCCATGTACGACAAGTCAAGTGTGTATTCAACTGCAGGTGAAACAACATAGTTCTCATATCTCTGTTTGATCAGTCAGATGCTGTTTGTGATTTCACTTGTGTGTGTGTGTGTGTGTGTGTGTGTGTGTGTGTGTGTGTGTGTTTTATTCTCTCTCTGGCTTATACAACAGTTACATGTGAGGGTGAGAGTGTGTCTGGGTACATGTGTACATTTATGGAGCCACGCAAACGCACATGTCACTCAATCTCTGTCTTGGCCTTTCTGTCTATCTCTGTCTCGCTCTCACGATCTCTCTTTTTGTGAAAAGCAGTCAGCCATAGACTAGGCACATGGGATGATCTGTCAGAACGGCTCTGGGATGGAAAGGACGAGATGTCCACTGAATATACCATGCTGTGACGTGCTGTAATTGCCACGACGTGTTATTCAGGGTTAGTGCAGGAGGCTAAGCTTAGGCCTTTTTTCTGCTTTATGCCACCTTTTGGATTGTTCAACGTTAGGCACAGAGTAACTGATCCATCCAGGGGAGTGGATATGCAGCTTAAGTACTTGCTGAAAAAGATATACTTGAGACAGCAACACCTCAAACCCAGAAATGAACACACACACACAAATCCTCATACTTCTATCATTATGAGGATGCTCTGATTGTGCTCTGATACTTCTTTTGCTCTTTTTATCTCATTTAGCACAAATGTATTGCTTACCTGGATGTCATAGATTTTCTCCCTCCCATGGGCAACCACTGGTTTCTATTCAAGTCAAAACAACATGAAAATCAATGTGTAAAGACTTTGATGCTTTAGAATATCACACGCAACATGAATTCACCTTTACTTGTTGATCCTTTACGTCACTGTCGCACGCATGGCGATGCTGTTGTAGGACAAAGCTATTTTTAAAATGTTTTAAATTGGCGCTTTTCCAATCCAAGTTTTTCAATCCAAGTGAAAGCGCACATGACATTTGACATTTCACAGTTTTCAAAGCAGCTTTTTTAATGCAAAACTGTCTCTCACTGCATCTACGTCCACCACAAGGGGACAATGTAACCTGTAACAAAAATAACTACATAGTGTGATACACTGCTTACTACTCTCAAGAAAAATGACAGTCTCCCCAAGTAGATCCTCACACGGGAAATCACTCACAACCTGTATAACATACATAATTTGTACTTAACAGGCTAAAACATGCAAAACCACTGATAAGCAGCTTTAAACATCAGCACTACATGCTTTACCTCAACCCTTATACCTGAACTTTAATATAATCCCTCGTAAAGTTCTTAACCTAAAGTAGGACTCTGAATGGCGCAGACACACACACACTTGCACACATAAATACGGTGAGGTTTGCTTTTTGTAAGTGTCAGAGATAAGATAAGACTAATTGGGAAATGCATTTGCATTGACTTAATTTAGTGTGATGAGCATTTTTTAATGGAATTTGGTTGAGAGAGAACAAAGCGGGCTGTAAGAACAGATCATGCAAGTTTTATGTTTGTGCATACACATCAGCAGTTGCGTAAACAGTAATTAATTGAAATTTTGAACATTCTGTCATAAACATATAATCTAAAACAAAAAAAACCCACCACAGGTTTTTTTTTTCTTTTACTTCCATCTCCACTGATTGACAATATGCAGAGATAATTACTTGCAGTGATTATGAAATCCTGTAGC
Organism: Amniataba percoides; assembly: GCA_037176925.1. Classification (NCBI taxonomy): domain Eukaryota; kingdom Metazoa; phylum Chordata; class Actinopteri; order Centrarchiformes; family Terapontidae; genus Amniataba; species Amniataba percoides. Next base: position 8,096,427 of record JBAJHX010000049.1, on the reverse strand, counting down.
ATTTAGCTATCATATTTTGTAAATCAACCGCAATTATGAGCATTGACTTTAAAGTAGCGCATTGCTCATTGCTTTCAGTGCCGGCGGACGGGGTTGGAGGCTTTGCCATTAATGAGTTTAGCACAATGAATACAGCACAAGGGAGACACCTGTGGCCTCTGCTCTTCAGCTTTTTCCAGCTCTGCTCACTTGTGAGGTCCATATCTCACGGACGTGTGTCGGTGGCAGCACAGCGGCTCTTCAGCCAACACAGCTCCAACTCTGCTCTCCACAATATCTGATAACCACAGACGTCAAGAGGCTCCTCTCTTCTCGGGGAGATGTTTTTAACCAAAGGATGATATGACTCACAGACATCAAGTGCTATGTTGCTGCTTCTAAAGGAAAATATTGAAATCATAGAAACAAACGCTCTCTCTTTGTTACCAAAGGAGAAAAATAGGCTTTTCCTGAGCTGGAAGACAGAGGCAGCGCCCTGAAGCGAGGACCATGGAAGTGATTTGAAATGACGACATGAATTTGCACAAGAGCAATAAATGCCCATCTGTCACTGTAATATGTTGCTAACTTTCAGCCATCGTCAAGGCCCAGAGAGAGTTCTATTTAAAGAGAATAGATTCCCCACTCATATTATCATCTTCATAATCCTCTCACAGCGTCAGCCTTCTGCTATCACTCCTTGTCAACTCTGCATTGTTGTACTTTTCGCCGTGGCTTGTGTTCCCGTGCTGGGGAGAGGCAGCGTGGACCGAAAGAGTGAGGGTTTGGAGGAGACGAGGTTTCTGAAGAGAAGTGGAGAGGATAATGTAGAGAGGAGCAAAAATATAAACCTCAAACTGATCCCCTAAATCTTTCTAAGCCGCCTGAAAAATAGAAAGCAAATCTGAAAAGGGGACAACATTTCTACTCCTGTGTGGCGCTTGTTTAAGACTGTACAATTCTAAGTCGTACGTCACACAGATGCAGGAAAATGAAATCCACCTCTGATGTAATAAGATAGGGCAACCTCAAAACTTTAACAAATTGCCCCATTGGCAGTCTGAGGACCCATCCCAGAAAAGAGAACATGGAGAGTAATTGACAGAGGAACATTACCAATTATTGGATCGCTGATCATTTATTATACCGCCACACAATGCACCCCTGGCTCTGTCAGCGCATTCCAAACATCTTATTTAGCCAAAGGAGACTGTTCAAATCCAAAAGCCATTTATTTAGTGGCCAATACTCGGGAGTGTTTCCATAGAAGCCTCTGGCGCTGTTTCACCATGTGACACCTAACAGAAGCTGACAAATAATTAACAGGAGTGTGTTTATATGTGTGGAGGCAACAGCACTGACTGGTGTGCATGTCACTTTTTTGCCATGAACTGTTGGTTTTTTTTTGTGTTTTTTTTGGTTTGTTTTTTTTCTGGAAGCCATTTTCACACTTCCCTGTCAACCATTTCACACTGAATTAGGGCATGAGGGCTCTGAGTTCAGAAGTGGATGCAGTGGTCTTTACGCAGCTGAGGACGCTCTTATTAATGCAGTCTGAAGAGACATGTAAATGATTAAATCCACAGGACATTCCGACTTGGAAGAGTAGTTGGAGGTGAAAATTACAGAACACGTGTGGTAAAAAAAAATCTGTCCAACTCCGTTTGCCCTTTTTCTAAAAAAAAAGAAAAAAATTCTTGTGCAAACTCCATCTTCACAGCCTTTGTTGTGGAAATGAGATGCAAGGATGGTCATTAGCGGATGATAATGAGGTGAAAGAGACAAACAACCTAAGCCCTGTTGGTTTTTCTAATATTAATAATTAATTTCTGATTAAGTGGCTAATTGGAGTTTAAAGGTCAATGTCAATGAGAATGCCATGGATCTTAGGAGACAGGAGGGAGATGGGGGAGGGGCACAGGGAGACGGTCCATGAGACTGTTGACAGTAATCCCAGGTGCTCTCCTGTTACTCTGACAGCTCTCCCCCTTCCTGAGCCATCCTCCCCAGGCGACATTGCCTTTGTGTGCTGAGGACAGCAATTCAGCTACACCAGCACCTGGGCATCTGCCCTTTTGGCATTGAGAGTTAGAGAGTCCTCAAGATGGAGTGGCATATCATCGCAGGATAGAGCAGAGGTGAAGAAAAGGGGGGCAGGGAGCTTCTGTAATGTACATTTGTGCTCCTTATTATCAAGTTAAGAAAGGGTACTGCATGTACACACTGGCATCCCTGCTCTCCTGTGTGACATTGAGTCAGGAAAGATGTGACTCCGGCCATTGATTCTTGTTTATTATGCCCCAGATTAATCTCGCACTTCATCCATGTCACAGTCGGAACTCATTTATTTCAAGAAGACGTCTGACGTGAAAACAATGGCTAATTCAGTCTCCGGAGTACGCAGTTTTAAAGATGCCTCCAAATGAAAGTTTCTGCTCCGGCTGCTGAGTGAAATTAAGACGCTCAGTGGGGGAATGTGATGGAAATGAGAGACCGCCAATAATCCTTCCATTTTCCAAGGCTCCTGCCGCTGGCTCTGCTGCTTCACTCACCTCCTGCTCCACAGCTTCTCGAGAGCTGGCCTCCTTGTCCCTCGCTTTAATGAGACAGGCTACTGTCACAGTCACATCTGAGCTTAGTGCTTGTAATATCTGCCGTGTCTGTGTTCTGGCAAATGTTATCTGAGCCCATACGTCTGTCACGGCTCAGACTGACTTCTAGGAACGGTTGGGCCTCAGGTAATTGCTGCTGCCTGTTAGCATTAATTTTGCCCTGCGATGTTGATGCACGCCGTGGCCTGTGATATTGCAGACCCACTTGAAACGCAGTCCCACTCTAACCTGTTGCTTTGTGATTTGGATAACTGTAGGGCGAAATTGCAATCGTGTAAAACAAAGTTAGACTTTTCCTAACTTTCTTCTGAATGAAGAAGGGCTGTCAATTCAACTGTTCCTTGAAAGCATGATTTAACTGCATTACATATTCCAAGAGTGAATTGATGAGATACAGGCTGGCACCAGATGTTGTCTGGTATAATTGCTAGAGGACAAGAGGATTTACTCTGGAATCCAAAGGACAGTTGAAAAGAGGAATGGATGAGTATTATTTAAAAGGCAGGACTGAGACACAGATGGAGCAATTACAAAATATAGGCCAAGGTCTTCTCCACAATCACACATCTTTTTATATGCAAATCCCTCACAATTGTCTTAGAATGGTTTTAAATTCAGTCATTTACATCAGCAGAACCATGTTTTGACCTTATTAAGGCTCCTACAATGGGGGATAAGAATGGATTGGAATTACCAGTTTCAATTTAGCCATTTTCCCACATCTGCCTAAGTCAGAGTCAAAAATGTCCCGTTGTATTCGCAGCCTACCTTCATCAAATTGAAATCTATTTCTGGCGCAGAAAGGACCTCTCTCACACTCTCTCCTTATGTATTTCAGTGCTCTGAATAGGCGTGAAGTCCTTGACATTTCTCTGTTTTCCTTCTCTAACAAGCATTGCTCTTCAGCAATGGCCCTCACTCATAGAAACCATTCGAGCCATTAGGACCTTGCATCATAAACACTGGGCATCAAACTCACAATAGAGGTGCAAGGTGCTGTTTTGTGTGCTAGAGATAAGCTTGTTAATTATTCCAGCACTTGCTAAAGAGTACAGAGCCCTTGCAGGACTCAAATGACACGCTGAGGCGGATCGTGACACATGGTGCGCAGCTTAAGACTGTTTAAAGTGTTTTGGCATTGCACTGCATCACATCTTGTCTCCTTAACTGATGTTGCAGCACTTTTTTCTTTTTTTTTTGTTTTCAAGAGGTGTGGCCGGGGAGACCCTGCTTTAGGATATGACGAGCAGAGCGGTGAGATGTAGTTGGTCGTTTTACATTCCAGTCACCTCAATCCCGCAGGGGTTGAATTATGAAGCGCTTTCCTTTGCACGTTGCTCAAGTTAAAATCCAGGTGTCTGGTCTGTTTAAGATGAAACTGTTCGGGAAGCAAACTGCTCTCAGAACATTTTGTCATTTAGTTCCCGGCCGTCATTTTGGAACAACAAAGGGACAGATGTCACAGCAGCATGGTCCAAAGGTGGAGTAAGGCCAGTTTGTATAAAAAGAAAGGCAGATATGGATTTTCATCCTTTGGCAGTGTAAGAGTAGTTTTTTTTGTTGTTGGGATTTTAAGCAAAAGGGGAAAGCTCAGAGCTGTTTTTATTCCGAAGAGAGGTTTCCACCCATCTGCTGTGGTTGGCAAGGGACCTTGAAGAGAGAGCTGCATCCTGCCTCGCCTGCAGTCAAAAAAAGAGAAAAGACGCAAGGAAAAAAAAAAACTGTCAGGCTAATAGATAGTCACTACCATGTATGCTGTGTCTCGTAGCTGCTGCTCCCAGTCAAGGCCTCAATCACACACCGCTCAATTCCCATGGGAGGCCGCGGGAACACAGAGATGCCACAGCCTGACAGTGAACACTGCCACGGCTCTGCCCCAACACCCCAGTATAAGATCACTGTCTAAGCCATGTGTGCACCCCTGACAGCTCCAACTCTTACTAAAACTACAAGTCTCTCTATTCCCCAGATGGCCGGGAACAGCCTACAGTTTGCCCTCAGCAATCACGCTAATATGTCCCCAGCCCCAATGTAGAGACCTGCCTGACGCGCAAGTGTTGTTTGGAAATGGAACGTAATCTAGAGGGTAAATATAGCAGATGTCATCCGCTGCCAGCTCTCCAGCGAAACAATAAACAGAACATGCTGGCGTAATATTGACTTGTTATATAGCTGAGCTGGGGTTACATAAGATTTATGAACTGCCATGGCGGTAACAATTCTATGTAGGGGGGGATTGATAGCGTTTGGTGCTAAAACTCCTGTGGCTGGGACATTAACTCAGTAGATTTGTCCCTGTCTTCACAAGCACAGCCTTGTCAATTATTTAAAAGAGCAAAACAACAGCCGCGAAAAGACAGCACTTGGTGTGCGGAGCTCATTTACACATCTCTATTCCCAGAAGTGAGCTCATGCGTTCAGGCCATAATAAGAGCTGGTCTTTCATCCCTATGTGTCTGAGTGCTAATTCACACCATTGTCAGCGTGTGTCCCCTCGTTCCTCAAAGACGAGGGCATCAAGGGAAAACAAAGAGGCGCTGAGGAGAAGGTAACAAACACAGTACTATTATTAAAGACTTGTTTAGTTGCTCACTTCATAGACGCAGAAGGAGGCAGAAGACTTCATTACTGTAACAGAGAGGTACAGGGCCAAAGAGAGACGGGGAGAGCACGAGGACGGGCATTAGGCTCTGTCAGGTCTCTAATGGAAGAAGCAGGTTTTTTGTGTCACGGCTGCTCTCTCCACTGATGGATGGGGAGGTTAACAGTCGCTGTGAGTTAGGTAGCCGAGTGCACAACATCCTCCAGAGCCACTTTTCAGAGAGAGCCCTCCTGTAGCTGCTGATCAGTCAGTCAACCTATCACAGACTTTAACTTTTAACCTACCTGGCTTCCCTTTATTGTGATAATAAACTGCAGCCCGGCCATGTTTTCCCAGTAGCGTGTTTTGACATGTTTTATGTGGCTATATTTGGCAGGCCGCGTTGTTTACTCTGCTTACATCCCGTTACATATTCGTTTTACGCTCTCTGGGGAATGTAAGACATTCTCTTTGAGAGACCACAAAGTATATCAAAGAGGAATAAGGTAGATGTCTGCATGCATGCCAGTGGTATTAAACTGGATCGCTTTCCAAACACATTCGCAGACTGTGTTGCAGAGGGAGAACCTTTGCCGCACTGGTCAAAGGGAAGTTAATAGATTCAATGACATTGTCAACAATGAAAAAAAGTGCAAGGAGTAGTTGAAATGGAGAGCTGGTAAAGGGAGAAAGTGAAAAAGGAGGAGGGAGGACGGAAGGGGAGGGTAAGGGAGATAATGTTGGCTGTAATGATGTTCTGGGGGAATATATGGGTGCCTGAGATGGCGTCATTGACATGAAAAGCCCATTGACCTCCAAGACTGATGTCGATTTCCACGGTCCAGTGCAGATGAGGCTATTCTAATTTTTCAAGGAACAAAAAACATTTATTACTAGCATGTACCTACAGTATATTCTGCATTCAAAGCCCCAGCTGAATCAGGAGATCAGCACACATTCATTCTCAGACAATACAAAACATGTAAACACGCTTGTTAACTGTGGCGCTGAGATAAAGGTTTAAAGCTCATATGAACGCAGGATTGATGGAAATACAGGAAAGGGCTATATTTTCTTACATATTGTCTTGAAATTGTCTTTTTTTGTAGTTATATTGTGTAGTTTAAGTTCTATGCTCCAACTTGGAAGTGATTGATTGTTTTAGAGTAAAATTATTTATGGTGAGTCACCTCAGGAGACCCCATCTAATCTGTGTCAGTCTTATAAACACTGTGTAGGCAGCCAGTTTACTGTACAGTCTTAAAATGTTAGACAGGGAATCTTAAAATGCTTAACAAATATAACACCTGAGGAAATGAAAAACAATCCATTTAATGGTTTCGTTTAGTGGCTGAAAAAATAATTAGATTTACAATTTCCAAGTGATTTCTTTGCAAAAAGTACAAGACTGTGCTTGAAGCACTGTCATTTAGAGTAGTGCTATCTGTTTCTAGGTGGGTAAAAGATAATAATTCCTACAAGAAAGGGAAAGAAAATTAGAAGAAAGTGAGAATAAAAGGCAGTAGGAAGTAAAGAAAAGCAAAGATCATCATTTAATGTGGAGGAGCTGAAAAGAAGATCAGATCAGTGGCCCCTCCCTTTCCCGTTTCAGCTAGCGTGTTTATTTCCAAATTTCACACCTTGTTTATGATGTGAACATCATCCCTGTCCCAAAGTCTCCTCACAGTACAAGCTACATGATGTGGCATTGAGAAGAAGGCGCGCCCACAGCTCAATCTGTCAGGGCCCCTCACAGCAGGCCCCGCCACACACACACACCGGTTTGCAACTGTCTGTTAGAATGCATACATTTAGTCAGTTTCTCATCTCTGCATGGAGTACCTCGGCTTATGAAACCATGCGATGATGGCACTATTATCCTGCTGATCGGAATAGCTCTTGGCGCTGTGTGGGAGCAGCTGGGGCGATCTGGTTGCAGGTGCACACGCACAAACGCACGCTCACACACACGCATAGACACTCTTCGTCTCTCTCTCTCCGTTGGAGATTCACACCATTGTTGTTACATTGGCGTATGTATGAGCCCTCTCCAGCTCTCTGCCTCCCACCTAGCAGGTGCAGGCACTTCTATAGAACTAAAAGGCTTCAGCTTTCTCTCTCCATACACTACTCATCTACTCATCGTGGCCCACATAGTCCTCCTGAAGAATGTGATATTAGGATCACATATGTGAGAAACAAAACAGTTTGTACTATAAAGTTCTGTTTTGTGTCTTTTGACACCAAACTGTTGTGTTAAATAATGAGTTTTAACTGCAGAAGTACAACTTTCATGGAAACTTCTGACTGTTCATGTGATGACGCACTCTGCTGTTGGTTTAGCATTTTATTGGAGACCCAACAGCTGCTCTTTAACATGTTCAAAGTTTTAATCTGTACTGTGTGTCGCGCATTTTGACAGCACAACACAAAGGTCATCTTTTCAGTGGAAAATGTGCTGACTTAGATAAGATGGCGAGTCACATTAAGACGTTCCTTTGAGCGTATTGCCATGTCACTGTGCTTCGTGTCACACCAGACAATGTGCATGTTTGCAGAAAACGTCTGTCAGATGGATCCTGGATTATTGTGTGATCTAGCCTAGAAGGTGGAGCAGAGTTCAGTACCTCACATCGTCTTAAATACTTCAATTTCAAAATAAAAGAAATTCAAGTTGACAGAGAAGAAGAATTACAGACATGGCAGATGTTACAATAAATGGATAGGCTTTTAAATAAGACAGCTCTGAAAACCATACAACACTATCTAAGTAGGTCTGTGTGTTAGAGATTATGTAGAGTAAGAGTTGTAGTGTACAGAGTTGCACTTCACGTCTTGAATATATGAATATTGGCACAAGTAGAAGGCTGTGTTACTTTTTAAAAAGGAACACTGAAATCAAAAATGTTTTTGCCTCTTTCAAGAGCAATTTTCTCTCTATCTCTGATTTAAATCAATGCCAATATATCAAATACTTAAATTGATGTGAGGTCAAATCAAGATCTTCAAAACCAAACCAAACAAGCCAATTTTTCTGCCTAATTTCAAAGTTCACATCCTAGAAAATATTATTCAGTGCTAGAATTTTCTTTTAAATACGTTTTGATACTGTTGGTATTAGTAAATGATGGATGTCTTCCATCACTGTTTGTGCAAATAAGTCTCTCGTCTCAAGAAGCAACAAGTATGCAACATCTGTCTGGGCTGGTGCTGATTCACAGCCAGGTCCGCTCCCTCGGCCTGCAGTCAAACTCAGTACTGCTGCGTGCATTCCAGTTTTCTCCCTTTTCTTTTGGCTTATGATTAATAAGACATGTCTAAAAGGAGCACATGTGTGTGTGTGTGTTAGCATTTGTGTTTAGTCTGGCACTGGGCAGAGAAAGCGCGGTTCCCCAAAGAGTGTGTTTGAACATAAAGGCCGTGACCTCTCCGCACCAGTCCAGCGACGCCGCAGCTCGGCATGCTCAAACCCTGCAGCCCAGTAAACACATAGAGCTTTTCTCCAGTCACAACAATGAACGAGGCATTGTTGAAAGGAGATGGAAGTGTGAACAATAAGCCAAGGTGTTTTCTGTCTGGTCCGCCGCCGCTTGCCGAGGGACTGCAGGATGACTGGCTCTGTTTAATTTTGAATACAGATTTATAAGGACAGACTAAACAGGTTACAAAGGTCACAGAAAAATATTATCCCTGGCAGCACCTGCTATACAGACATAAACACATCCTGCAGACAGACAGGGGGAATTCGTACACAAAGCCAACAGTTTGTTTTCTACATACTGATGATATTATGCCTCAGTTTCAGGCGAGACGATACATAATAGATGTCGACATGATGCCTATATAACATTACCCAAATGAAATAATTAGACATAAGAAAAACAGGACGACAGACATGCTAAGTGGAGGTATTTGAAACGCAACAGCGTCAACACAAACGATTAGATCTCACCACAGCACTTCCTAGCTTTCAAGCCCCTCTGGCAGGGACAACTGTGTGTGCGACCTCAAAATGAATAATTAATGTAAATTGGAATTGTTAGCAAGAGTGGCAAAATCACAAGGGCTCAGACTAATTGGCAATTTTTTTTCCCACACATACCTTGTTGCCAGTGGTAAGAAATTAAGAATAGTGGAACATAATGAGATGTGGTTTGGGCCAGGGTCGGGAGAAGTAGAACAACCAAATAAACAGATTCATTTGAGACTAAATTAATTAGAATTTAGCTCTGCACAAAAGGAAAGTATTGTCTGAGAAACCGTACAGGTACCTTGACAAATTGAAAAATCGAAGCACGATAATTGTACAAACTCTCGTTTGGTTCGGTACTTTGGAAATCTGTCCTCAGGTACAGGCAGAGCGCAGTCTGACACTTACAATGAGTATTTTGATTACATGTCTGTAACGTGAAATTCAGAGCAAAATTTTTTAACATGGCAAGTTAATTTAAGAATACCCTCCTTCTTAAGCAGAGCTGCACATGAAATGAAGACATCATGGCGAGGCAGACTGTTGCTCGAGAATGTGTGAGTGAGCCAAGGTCATAAATAACAAGTAGCACAGCGATTCTCTATGCTAGGAGACATCTCTATACACTAATGTATAGTGTAGCCCTAGTGCAGTCATTCAGAAATGTCTCCATACTTGGAAATTTGGCACAGAGAGTGTTGGATTCTTTTCTTCCATGTCATTTCCTTGGCTTCCTTGCTTGCTGCAGAATTTTTTCTCCTCTATTCATCCTGAATTATTAAAAAGTGTTGTGATTCCCAGTATGATTGTGAATCTGGGGCTGCAGCTCTCAACTGCGCAGTCACATTTGCTTGTTTTTCTCACTCCTCACAGTGTTCATCCTGTCTTTTCTCGTGCTTTCTCACTTGGTTCACAAGCCAGAGCATGATGCTGCAGTCCTCACACCCCCAAAAATCTCACCTTGAAAGGGGCAAGAGGGGGATTTTAGATGATGAATACTCAAAAAGTCGTGTCTGCCCTCGTCTACAGGGTGAGTATTATTCGTCTGGATCTGTATTCAGGTCAGGGTGCTTTTCACAGGGGAGGGAATGGGGAGGGAGGGATATTTTTCTTTCCCATCATGCACCAGCAGCAGGACCCAAATTGGCACACAGGGTTGGGCAGTTTCTCCAGGGATAAGCATCCTGTCTCTTGCCTGACTCCCTCTAAGGGAAACCTGCCAGGGGCATCCATTCACCACAGCACACATGCCCGTTGTCCTCTCAAACATAACCAAAGACCCAAGAGACCAACACATTCGTCCCCCCGCAGCTGACCTGCCACCATGGCCAACGACCCCACCTCCTCTGTTTTTCGCGCTCCTTCAGATTCCCATGGCTGCCAAGCTTGACGCGCCAATGGCTCTCTGGCACTGCAGAAACCACCGTGGCTGCCCTGAGAAAAGGTTATGAAAACAGCTGCTGGCAGATGAAAAATTCATGCAGTGTTACCATATATTTGAGTATCCCCGCCTCATCCTCTGCCCCCACCTCTCTTTTTCTCTCGTTCTGTCTCTCCCTCTCTTTCCTTTTCCTTCTCTCTTTCTGGATGATGCACAGATGACACACCAGTCAGTACAGCACATGGATCCGGGGCTCTTTTGTCTCTGATCTGTGGGAGAATATTAATGTAGTGTGTGCTGTCTGAGATGGATCAAGCTATTCAGTAAAAAGAGAGGGATCTTTATCTGAGTCCACAAGCACTGGGTTGTAGGGATTTTAATGTGGCACTGGCTGGATGTACACTCTAATAGGCTAGCGCAGAAAACATGAGGGATCCTCAGAGAGCACGATAGAGGAAGGCATGATATGATGGAGAGAAGAGAGAGGGCGATATGGATGGCTAAAGAAACTCCCTCCATAGCTGAGAGGACTCCAAGCTACAGCTGAGCAACTGTGGTTGCAGCTGTTTTTTCTTTAGCGTCCTGACTTGTTGAGTTACTTCCAGTGTATCTCTTCACAAATCTTTAGTGCTGACCATCTTGCCTCCAACCTGGTATTTCTTTATTTATTTATATTTTTGCTGTGCAGGCCCATGGCAGCCTCACAGCGAATTGGATTCTCACAGTATAAACCTGCTCTGTAACTCATATCTGGGCAGAACTTTTGGCTCAAACACGTGCTGTATGATATTTTGTGACACAACCATCAAAAACAAAGTGATCAGAATAATTCTCTCCAGCACTGCATTGCAAAGTCATGTAAGTTTCACTATTCCACAAGTGTGAGATGTGTTATCATACCCCTCAGACAGATGCTTGAATTTAAATCATATGGGGCGTTATTCATGAGTCTCGTTGCCCAGTCCTTGGAAAATATGACTTCTTAGAAAGCACAGAAAGTCCAGGGTGACAACTTGATTCCTTGAATAAAATTTATTTTGCCAATGTGCTTTGTAGAAGAGTCTCCTTCCTCAGGGCACACAAGGTGCGAATGAACCAGCCTCACAATGCTTATGCATGCTGTGGCCAGGTAACCTTGGCAAGACCAACGCTCTCACCTCTGTGTGTGAGGGGACAGTGCACAAAGAGATTTACCAGATATCACATAAATATCGGCATTTGACAGATCTAGTCAAATTAGCCAGTTTTAATCAAACTCAATTCAGTCTTATATTAGAATATGTTTTAGTGAAAAGGCTCAACAAAAGTGAGAGATATTTTGAAGTGCAGTTGATCACAAATTGGAAAGGTTTAATTTTGATGTGATGGAGTTTTTCTGATTTTGACTCAAAAGCCTGTGAAAGAAGGTGAGGCGGTGTATTTAGTAGCATTCAGTGAGCTGATGTTTTGGCAGCGACATGTGT
>JBAJHX010000049.1:8062078-8079033 GCA_037176925.1 Amniataba percoides | reverse complement strand
AAGAGGATAAAGATAGATGCAATATATGGTTACACAAACAGGCCATGGCTATGTATAGCACAAAAAGAAAACCCAATGGGGGAAGTGCATATAGATTTTTCTGTGGAGAAGTTGGGATGGAAGCAGAGCCTATGATGTGAATGTATATGCTTTGCACTTAACAGCAGGAAAGAGTGCTTGAAAACCTTACTACCACTGATTACTACTCAATAATATCTATTTATGTAGCTGACTTGAGCACAAAAGTAGTTTTTCAAAAGAAGGCTCAGGCTAAGAATAACTTAACTATGCATAAATAAGTATTCTTCACAAGTTTTTCTTCATGATTATTTTGCAATAGGTATAACAAAGGATATATATATATATATATATATATATATATGACTAATGTTTGCTGAACTGGAGGTCTGTCTACGGTCCAAAATAAATAAGTAAAATCAAAACAAACTGAACACAGTTAATGATTTTTGAACAGTCTCACCATCTTCATTGAAGTAAATGGGTACCTAATTTAAGTCCTCCCACACCTTTAATTGTGCTGTAACAGGATACCTGTAGCCACTCTATACTTCTTGCCCCCCTAAAGGTAGTTTTATTTTGAGATTCAATAAATATTTATAATTACCCCTGCACTGCGGACTGTGTGACAGCACAATTTGTTATTGATACTGAATGAGAAAGTAATGAGGAGGAGCTGAAACATGAAGCCACAAAGTGCTTTTGTTCTCCTGTCTAATCAGGCGTGCTTGTGTACCAATACACATCAAACGCTGCCTCTCACCCTGTTCCCTTTCATTCCCCGCGTACTCTCCTTCCATCTTGACTCACCCTCTCCTCTTGCACCGCGACAACACAGAAACAAAGCCAGCGACAACTGAGGAAGCCCTGAACCTAGGACTCTCCTACAGAGAGCATGAAGTTTCTGCTGATGTATAGTTGCATCCGAGCCATTCAGAGCAGAAATATTGCCACTGCACATGAAAGAAGTGTGGGCGATAAGAGACCCACAACAGCTTGTGTGAAAAGGCCATGCCAGCGGGGGTGATACATTACAGCTCCATATCCTCTCCCCTCCCGGAGTTTGTGTGTCTGTGGTTATGTGTAAGTCTGTGCATTTACGCTATGTGAGTTGTAGACGCTGAGGACTGGACATAGCTGCACAGGAGTGAAATAAACCAGTGATAGCAGCTTCAGTCTACTGTGGGGAAAGCGTGGCCTCCTGTGACTCTGGGCTGACTAATAGGTTTTGAAGTATAAACAGGGTACGGTTGTGAGCCGTTATGAGTGGTGGGATGTCAGGGCACAGATTGTCGAGAGGAAAGAAAAGCAATCATGGCTGACATTAATAAGAAACGGCAGCAGTGCAGCAACAACAAAATAAACCCAGAACTGCACTAAACATTGTATGATACACATATAATGAACACATGACTACTGAAGTAAATGGTGGGTTTGCAGATGCAAAAAAAAGTATGGAGGCACTCACAGAAACATCCATGTTTTAAACAAGCTGAAGCTCTTTTTAATTTATTCAGTTCTTTTCTCTTGTTTTTTGTTTCCGACTTGCAGGATGCAATTTGCAAGTGTTCCTTATAGCCAAGTTGCTTTTTGTTTCTCCTGCTTTATCTCACCCCTTCTCTGACCCTTGCACAACCTCTATTCAAGTGTCTTAGCAATATTCCATATTCCAAGGTATAATTCGCAACCCTTTGCAGAATCAGACGATATGACACATGAGCTCAGACAGCTAAAAGGGTCTTAAAATGGCGTAGCCTCTGCACAGTAATTTTCCCGCAATCACAGATAATCAGACACAGGTAGAGTACACATAAAAGCTCACTGTCATTGCTCTACTTGACCCAGAGCCCAGCATGACATCTTCACATATCTTCTCTTTTTTTCCCCCCACATTCTTTAGAAATGCTACAGTCCAAAAAATTTGGGCCGTACTGTGCTGACCCAGCAGCTCCTCTGAACGCAAGTTACAACACGTACTCAAAAGGCATGCTTCAATTATGGCTATTGCAGTTATTTTCTCAGATCATCTCTTTTTCATACATTTTCAGATTGCCTGTCTTCCAGGGTGCCACTGGATTGTTTTGAGAACCTTTGGTGGTGCATTCAAGGATGCTCAGCCATTAGATATTCAACAGTTTTTCTCAAGAGCAGCTTTTGAAATTCAAAAAAATTCACATCAGCCTTTTCACAAAGTTACTTTTTGTCTGCTGAGTTTGTTTTTTTTACCAGCACAGCTCGTGAATATGATGCTTTATGAAAGACTACTCTGAAAAGCAGAGGATCTTTGAATACACCGTCAAAGCAATTTTCAAAATGGCCCCTGCTTGCACCTATGGCCACATAACAATCATAGATCTACCAAAAAACTTTCCGCAGAAGGGAAATCAATCTAAAAACTTGGTATGCAATTCCATGGTTAATAGGCCAAAAAGAAAAAGGAAAAAAAATCAACCACTTTTATTGCTCTTCAAGTCCTAATTAGATAATCAGAACAGGTTAGTTAGGAATCCCTCAATTTGGTCAAAGTGTTGTTCATCTGGAAAAAAAAAAATTAATACACAACGAAGAGTTATGACAGTAACAGACAGATGTGACAATCACCAACCAAACAGAACAAAAGGCAACAGATGGAGCCAAATTCTGCCGCGGTCATTAATAACACGTTAATAAATATTTGTGACACTGATGAAAGGCAGTAGAGTTGAACCTGTTGCCATGTAGTTAGTGGTTTGGCTGAGACAGAAGCTATGTCAGAGCCACACACACAGATACATGTGCACACACACACACACAAAGACAAACACAAACTTTTGGTATATCACAATCACGGACTTGAATCAGTTTACAGGATCATTTTCCTGCTATCTTATCATGATAGATATGGCATTCAGTAATGCCTCAAGCTGTGCAATACTGTGATTGCAATCTCAGATAGACTGCTCTTTATTCCCCAGTTGTTCTCATGTTTTTTTTCTTTTTTGCAGGATTTGTCACTGTACTCTTCCGGCCACGTATCCCTCATGACACTAAGTGGAAGAAAAATGGACCCCTTGACCTTTTCTGTGTCCCTCACACTCAAGATCCTTGGCAGCCACTTATTTGTGTCTTTGTATTTATTTATTTGTTTTATTTTTTATCGGAGATGGAAAACGAAAACCAATTAATTTCAAAGCAAGAAATACAGGCTCTCGCCCTTCTTGATTTGTGTCCAAGTGATTGAATGAATCTCCGACCCAGCTGAGCCGACCTCAAGACGCGGTCCCTCCCGACTGCTCCTTCATAACGACACTTGATCCCATGCTCTTTACTCTCCAAATGGCTTCTCCATTGTAAGCAAACACCAGCTAAGGATAAAAATACTGTGTCTGTCTTCTTGAGATAAAGGCCTAATGAAGTAAACATTCCCCACACTAGAAACAAACGCACAAAAGTGCAGAAAAAAATAATATATGCGTTGATGCCAATTAGTTCTTAGTTTAGAATATTAAGCCTGTTTTCCTCTTGAAGGGTTATAATGTAGGAATGCTTCACATTTATTCTCCCTTAATGTTCTTTATGAGTATTATATAACTGAAAAACAGACAAATCTAAGCTTGTAGCTTGAATTTTAAGCAAAAGCAACGCGCGCTGTTGCTGTCAGTGAATCACAATGTCCAGAGGGAATGCCTGGATTTTAAACCCCATTGTGCACATTGTTAAACCCACACAGGTTCGTTAAAATAGGAGTGCTATGGTACAGACTGCCTTTGGGGTTGAGGGTGTGGGATGAGGCTCAGCTCTTTGTAACAGTGGGAGCTGTGGTGTGTAGACTGTTGATGGCTCGCTGCCCTGCAACAGGCTTCCATGTCTGTGCATTAGCAATGGATTCGTGTGGTGCAAGCTTTTCTTTTCTTTTCTTTTCCCTCCCTCTGTTACTTTCTTTGAGCCTTTTTCCTCTCCTTACATCGCTTTACTATTAATAGAGGATTGAGCCTTGAGGGGACGTAAACTGGGGAGCGGGGGAATGGAAAGAGCGACAGAATATAAGGGTGGAAGTGATGTAGATTGGGGGGACCGGCGCAGAAAGAGAAATGAAGGATGGGTTGATGAAGTGAGGATGGAGGAAAAAGGGGGCAGAGAGCTGGAACGATGAGGCGAGGAGGAATAGCTGAGCAGTGCAGAAGACATGGAGCTGAAAAAACAATGTTGTGAGGAGGAAACAAAAGAGACATAAATAAAGTGAAGTTAAACAGTGTTGCGCTGAGAAAAAAAACAGCAGCAAAAGAGGGAGAGTGAGAGAAAGAGACGACTTGTGAACTCAGCTCTAAATCCATTTTCGGAGGTGAGCTGGCAGGCAAGAGGGCAAAAGCACTGAATTCACGTGGGAACTAAGGTAGGTCAAAACAGACCAGCCAGAGTCTCCAATGACATCCTGAAACTCTAACCATCACCTTTATAAAGTAGTAGTAGCAGAAGTAGTATATTTAAGGTACAATTATAGTCATCGAGTTAAGAGACGGGTCATTTTTCCATTAAAATTTTGGAAAATGGTGAAAATATTGCTAAATATAAAGCGAATTAGTGTTCATATCAGCTCTAAATGCAAATATACTCAACAGGCTGTGACAAGATTACGTAAGTCAAACATCCCTGCTTTCTTATTTTCCTGGTTTTCTGGAAAGGTACAAGCGTGTAATTATATAATAAGTGTTATAAAAGCTTTGTTTATGATTATACAATTATAGTATTAATATTTGCCAAACTATTTTTTTCATTTATGTCCTTGTATATTTTTTTGTCTTTGAAAATTGTGCACAAAAGCAGGTGGATGAAAACATACCTGTTGATGTCATTATAATCTACTTCAGAATTGTCAGTCTTTTACATTTTCAGTTGTGATTATACAGCCATCAGCGCTGTAGGTCCATTTTCCAAATGAACAGATTTAAGCACATCAGCAGGGTTTTTTTTCTAACCTCCTCCATTGCTCAATTTCATGGCATTCGAACACTTGGGTCTGCAGGTAATTGAAAATAGCCTGTTGTTTGACAAGCTATAAAACTATTCACAGTCATTACCCAGCCAATGAAAAGCATGTTTTCCCAATTAGGCTGCTGATAATAAAGTCACCTGGCTGGAAGCTCAGATTTCTCTGTGGTGCAGAGGAAGGCAGGCCTGCCACATGTGAAGACAGTGATTGTAATGTGACCTTTGAGACCTTGCTTCCCTCCCGGGACATGGCCCCCACTGAGCCTTAATTATAACCACATGTGGCCCTCAAATGTAGCCACATCTGATTCCAGATTAAACCACATTCACAAAGTAAATTGTAATGAGAGATTACTGTGAAAATGAGCCAGGCTTAAGCCATCGCTTGAAATGTTACCACCTAGAAAATCACAATGGATGTATGGATTGAAGTGATGATTGTAGACCTGATAGGATGCTTACTCCACCTGCCACAGTGGCTTAACCAATTACCGACTAAATGCAGGATGGATCATAGCAGGATAACCTGCACAGACACAGAAAGAGCCTGTGGGTGTATGAAAGAAGGAGAGAAGGAAGAGGTTGGTGTCCCATTTTCTCTGTTAGAAAACGGTGGCATCTGTGGGCGCATCTGTGGCCAGTTAGCAGTGTTGTTGTTCTCATCAGACTGGGTCACCACAGGGACAGTTTAGAGCGCCTCCCTGAGCCTTTTCTACCTTGTTGAACCTTTTCGCTCAAAAGTTGTCCCCCATGCAAGCTTTTCGATGGATGGCTTCCTCCATCTTCCACCCTTTATCCCACAACAGTGCGACGTGACTCAGCTGTGACACAGTCGGATCAGTTGAAGAGATCCTGTGCTGAATAAAACAAGACAGAGAACATCAGCATGTGACGGGGTACAAATTGCTTTACCACCAAGATCTTTGCTCTGTTACAGGTGCAGCGTTAGAAACATGCATTGCACCTTGAGGTTATTGTGAGCTGTAATTCACCCCGGCACTTGATTTCCCTTGATAATAGCCGAAGCTCATGTCGGGCCGTTGGAATTTCTTATTTGCTCTTAAATGGTGGCAGCAGAAGAGATAATATATTCCTGCAATACAAAGCCTTTCTCTCCTCTGCTGTCAGGCTTTAGGTGCTTGTCTTTAAAATGACCTTGAAAGGCTTTGGCCCACATGGATCCATGTAGAAAACCATATGAGGGGAAACGTGGACTTATTTTATATGCAATGCCGACCATTTAATGTAAAACATTCTGAACGTAGAGGCTGCAAAGACCATGTATCACTGTTAAGAAAAGCAAGCACCCTCACCAAACTTGGGCCACTGAAGCACATGTGGATGTAGTGGAAATAGTTACATCGTATTTTTAAGCCAAATTTAAATTCCTGACAATGACCTGCTAGCATGGCTGCCAATCTAAGCAATCAATTGGACTCTTCAGACTCTTTTGACCTCCCTCAGCCGGTGATTTATTTTTGTGGCTGAAGTTTGGTTGTCCTTCAAACTTCAAACACAATACTACATAGTTTGCAGTTTTTGAATCATGAAGGGTTTTCAGTTATTTATTTATTTTACATCTTGTGCCTCCCTTAACCCAAACTACCACTCATCCATGTTCTCCTAATCCTGTTTTACAGGGAAAATGAAAAGTATTACAATTTACCCAAGTAAAAAATGCAGTTTCAATATGCTCCCAAACCTCTGACATTTGAAGCAGCATTAAAAATCTTTAGTGCCCTTTATTAGTGAGCTGCAGTAATTTCCCAAATCGGCATAAGGTCTCCTCTTGCAAAACTCTGCGGTGTAGCCTTCAACCCTTTCCTCAGCAGTCTCATTCCCCTTTCTAGTTGAGTTGGGAGCGAGAGATCTAGGTAGTTAAATGAGAGATGAAATACAAAAGATTAAGAGTGAAGTTCAGGAAAGTCACGTGCACATCTTGTACACTGTCACACAGTCTTGCGTTGCTCGTTTCTCAGCTGAAACACTGTCTTCCACTGAGCACCAGTTAATAATGCAGATGAGCCAGGGAAGTGAAATTGATCACTTGCCTCACCCTAGATACATTATGATTATTCTGTGCTGCAGGGCAGGTAAATACTGAAGGGAAAAAAAAGAGATTATGACAGGAAGTGTTGCCCAGTAAGGCAGAGAATACATTAAATTAAGGGTTTACAATGCAGACTGCATTGCTGTGGGTGTGTTTTGGCACAGGCTTCCAATCTGTCTTCTACATGTATATGGAAAAGTAATGAAATTCTACAATAAACGTGTTTGCCCTTTCTAATTAAAGAAAAAAAAAATCCCCCCAAAAAACAATGCAGAGGATGCTGATTGAAGGAAGGAGGGAGGGAGTGCAATGCAGAGCAAGGAGAGCAAGAGATGATCCCTACTGAAGCAAGATTTTCACTCCATGAGACAAGTACAAACACAACAACAAAAAAAAGCCAGCAAAGCGAGTGAAATAGAAAAATCACTTCTCACGCTAACGCACGCACGGTCCGACAGTAATTAATCTCCTTTTGGGTTAAAAATGATTAGCCTGCTCCTGCATTAACCTCCGTCAGGGCTGACACTGTGCTAATCTCTTCTCCTCTCTGACATTCACGCCGCCGAGGCTGAATATAGGACGCCCGGCTTGGAGTCGGGCAGAGATTGAAGAGGAGGGCCCATCCTTAGCCCTTTACTCCTTTACCCTTGTGCCATTGCCTCTTTACTGACAGAGTAATTGAACGGCTGAGACTGTCTCATCTGCGCCGGGAGAGCAGGTAGAGAGGAGCTGTTGGCAGACCCCAGTGCACTGACCTAAATGCTAGGTAGCAGCATATTCAGTAGTCCGGTCCCGGTAAGCAGTGAAAGTCCAAAGGTTTGTGCAGAGAGAGTGCAAAGCATTTCATTTTTGCCTCTCCGCTATTCACACAAATCCGACTGCTGCACTGTTTGTGTCCTTTCACCGCAAAGAGCCAATGTACCGACAGTGCAGACATTAGCCACCACTCGCGAGCAACATACGCACCGACTATGTGTGTGTGTTGGATGTTTCTGTGCTGGGTTTGAGTGACAGCTCAGCCTCAGACTGATCTCAAAACTTCCTCCGACCTCCAGTTCTGTCTGTTATTTTCCTCAATACCCCTCTGCTTGTCTCTATATGTGTACGATTTGGAGTCGTACAGTAACACCTCAGATAAAAAACTTCTGTAAACACATTTTCACCTTAATTCACACCTCCCAGATTGAATTCACATATTCATTCCCTTGTTTTTGCACCAACTTTATTTGGAACTGACTCCGTATAAAATTTCCCTCATATTCAGCCTGAACACACCTTCATATAAACCAGAAAGTATCTTGATTCTGCACTTTTAACTGTGATCATTTGTGCCATCCTGATATTGCTTCATGAAACATTTCTTGAAACATGATTCACCAGGCTGAAGATTTTAATGGCTCTGGATATGGCACAAATGATTACATTCATTAAGGCATGTCTTCCAGAATTTAACTGAATCATAGCTTTTATTTTCAACTTGGTAACCTTTACCTTACCTTTGCATGTAGGAAAGGGAAGTAGTAAGTGTTGATTTGAGAAGGTGCTACTTGTGAGCTTGTGGAGCTGGATGAAAGCTAAAAGATTAACTGTGTGAGTGTGTTGAAGGGGGGTTTCTTGTCTTTATACCTGCTCTTAGGGAAGATCTATCCATTCGCAAACTCCTGTGGGACATTCAACATGGCAAAAGTGCTTCAGGACTCACTCTGCAAAATCCATTTTCCTTTAAAGAAGAGAGCGGTGAGGTCTATGCATGTCAATACGACAATGTGTGCAGAAAGAGGAGGGAAAGGGGAGAGAGCTAGGCACGTCATTGGATTACGGCAGGGTGGAAAGGTAGAGAGGAGTAACAGGGAGGGGGGGGCTTCAGTGTGCGAGAGCCCTTTCATCTCTTTCTGACGTCTTCAAATACAATGAGCCTCACCCACTGCACTCTGTGTTGACATTAACACACTGCACACGCACGAGCACTAAGCCAAACATCTAAAAGCACGCACACAGGGCAGACGTACCTCCACTGACATGTGAGGAACCTTAACAAACATGTCCTCTGTGTAGGTGAATGTCGACGAGGACACTGTTAATAACCCTGAAGGTATTCGCACCATCGCTCCCTTCCCACAAGCGCATGTTCATACGCGTGCAGAAGATGAGTGTATTTACAAGCCGTGAAGAGGCACCATATTGCATACGTGTCTCTCTTCCTGTCTCCGTCACTCCATTGCCGACTACACTGATGGGAGAGTACATCAAAAGAGGAAATGTTTTGAAGCAAACACAGGATGTGGGCGGGAGGCAACTCAAAATCCCGCTTGAGGATGATTTGACAGACAGAAAAAGAATTTTTATCATTGTTATATTGTCATTTTCTTTGTTTGCTTTTGCACTGAAACAACACGATATCACGTCCTTGCCTTTCTTTACACAGACAGTTGTTAAAGCTGATGCAGTCATGCACTGCACTAATTAGATGCAGCTTTACATCTCTAAGTCACTGCTGGTCTGCCAGAGCCAAACTGTGATGGGCTTTGGCTTAAATGTGGGATGAAACTGTAAATCAAGTTTAAAGCAGCAATAACTGATTTATTAATTAAACTAGCTTCAGGATTCATTTACATATACAGTGATTAGAAAAGCTCTGCCAGAACTAGATTTACCTGCAATCCACCACAACTGGTTCAGCTAATTGTCATGTACTCTCATCACAAAATGACAGAATCACATGTGGCTCTGTGAGACAGCTCTGCTGCACAATGACCAATTAGAGTCTGATGAACCTTAGCTATGGAGGGAAACATGTTGTATCTAACAAATCTAAAGAAGTGCTGTTACTTCATTTAGTTAATGACTATACTACATCTGCATTAAATAATGCAAATGTATCAGTGCATAGTGCATGTGGAGAGCTCACTGTATTTCTCAACACTCAAGTGGAATGGTTTACCGTCCCTTTTTTCTTTCTGGTGGCTGTATATGTGTATGTTACATTTTATTTTGTGTTTATCTGCGCTGGAGGCTCCTTGCAGTTAGCAATGCTCTATGCTTGTTATTGTGAGCCAAACCTCTTCTAGCTATGTATCTCTCTCTCTCGTTTTCTTTGTCTCTCTTTCTCCCCACTCTCACTGTCTCTCTCCACTGCTGAGAATCTGCAGATGAAAATGCTGCAGGGCACAGGGTTGGTATGTATTTGTGTGTCCATATGTTTTGGCTGTGTTCCTGTATGTTTTGAGGGGGTGTTTTACTGGATTTGACAGACAGTAAGGAAGTGGTGGCATAATGGACATGGACGGTGTGAGTGTGTGACAGAAAGGTTTGGATCTTAAAAAGAGCAAACACAGCATTTGTCGACATAAACCACAGTTTGCTTATTAGTGCTTTTTCCTGCAGTAATAATAAAGCAGATAATTACACCACAGGCGGATGGCTGACTGTGAAGGGATTTTTTTGTGTATTCCTGATCACGAGCAAAGTATTCAACACAAGCACACACAAAGGTATTGTTTTAATTTGCATGCATATTTATACCCATAGCCTTTTATTTCCACTACCAACTGTGCCTAAATCAATATGATGGATTTTGATAAACTCATGCAAAATGCAACACCTCTAATATATGATTCAAGCTATGTTCCTTTGTTTTGTGATAAATGAAAAATTATGTTATCGAAACCTGTTACCTCATGCCTATAGTTATATAGGTATATCGTCCTTTGCACTGACATAATTATTGTATTTTCCTTTTTCTGATCATGTATTTAAATATAATCATAGAGCTGAGGTAACAAGGCAGGTTTTCCATTAGAAAAAAGATTGCAACTCCCCTCTATAGCTTAAAGAGGACCTCCTATCTTTTTTTTTTAACCTACAATAATGGGTTAGGAATTTATTTCATTCATTTCTTTGCGCTGTAATGAAAAAGAGTCAATATGCTTTAACGTGGGAGGACAGACAGGCATAATATTGTCACAATCAATCATAGTAAATTGTACTACTAGCAGAACAAAACACGTTTCTACAAAAAAAAAAAAAAAATCGCTTTTGACCTTCAATTTTCAATTTAAAACTATGTGAAGTCCTGCAGAGGTTTACATTATTTGTAGACCTCAGTTAAAGCCTACGTTTACATTCGAGTTAGTCATTGACCAATTGCTTTCTCAAGTGACTTGTATAAGAGCCTCCCCAGCTGCACCGACGTGGGCCCCGGGCTGCTGGTCACACGCCAGCTCTTAGCCCTGTCAGTTGGCCGTGTGACTGGTGTGTGTGAGTTGGGGGTAACAAGGTGACAGCGATGGTACCTGAGTGAGCAATGAGCAGTGAGGCGCATTCACGCCATCTGTAGTGAATACCGTGTTACCGCTCAGAGGTCAAACGCAGAGAGGGATGCAAACCACAGGGCTGCTTTTATTTCTTTGGCCTAAGTGACCTGCAGTATCTCCTCTCATGTAACTCCCCGCATCCCATCGAGGGCAGGACCATTTGTCCATGTGATCTTGCATCTTATCGGCATCTCTGGATCCATGGAGACTAACTAAATTCAACCTCTCAAAACTGACTCAGAGAGAGTCTCGGCTTACATAAAAGGGCCCACGGCTTATTTAGACCAGGAAGTGCTGAAAAAAAAAATCATAAGGTAGTGTTTCCACCTTTCCCGGATAGAAAATGAACCGTGGTATTGTTTTCTTTTTGCTAGAAACTCATAGATTTCAAACAAATGAATACAGAATAAACAATATTTTGTCCACAGTCCATAATGCTGACACGACATGATACGCAAACGCATACACAGACACAGACGCAAGACAAAATGTTGATAAATGACTGTGATAACCAAGATCCATTAATTCTCCTATTTCACTGTCATTGTAATCAATGCTGAGCAAGTTTTCTCCAGCTCTATTCCAGTGTAATAATCTCAGATATCTGTAATTGCTGATGGTAATGAACATTGATGTTTGGGATTAGAGGGTTCATTGTGTACAGTGTGAGGGATTTGATATTTAGCTGAAGCAGTGGTAAATAACAGGGCTGCTGTTAATGTTTCAGGGAGAGGAACAGAGGGCGAGAGAGAGAGAGGCAGGCGAGAGAAAGATGGCGATTCTCTCTTCCACGGGAATGCCAGGAGGTTAGCAAGATGGGGCAGGTGCTGAAGATAGGGTGCCACCATCAAAGCGGAGATCTGTGGCTGCTGTTGTCACAAGCAGGGTACCGAAACCTTTCATCTGTCCGTGCCCATGCGTGATCTTCCCCCATGCGCCCTGCCCATGCTAAGTCTATTTGCTGTGCAACCTCATCCGTACCAGCCATGTCAGACAAGGGGGACTTCAAAAGGCAGAAACGCAAATGCAGTTTTATCTGCCTCCAAAAGCCCACCACCTCTTCCGCATTTGTCCCTGTGACCCCGAGCGGAACAATGATGGAACACCCTGTATCTTTCAGCTGATACATTTGTTCAGTAAATCAGAACAGAGCAAAACAAATAGCGCACAATGTGGCATAACAATAGAAATAATGATAGCTCCAGGTCAGCTCTTGTGCCCGTGCACCTTTAGCGTTGCATCAGCCACTGGCAAAACAAAAGCCTTGTGTGGATCTAATGGGAAATTCAGGCTGATTGCAAATTTCAAACCTTATATAGTCTGTGTGGCTGAGTGTGTGACATATATTTCCCATTACCACTTTGATTCCTGTAATTACTTTCTAGGCCTTCTGAGAGGCTGGCACAGAAGTGTGTGGTGGCAGCCCGAGCAGCCCCACTCAAGTACACTTTCACTCCTGTCTGCCCCCGTTGGCACACAACATTGTTCAAATCCCGCAGAGAAGTACAGTATCTTAGTGCTCCATGATTGTCAATCTCAAGTAGCCAGAACCCTGTCTGGTAAAGCTCAGAGGTCTGAGAGAAAATCTCACAACAAAATGTGATGGTGAGACCTTAGGAAGTCCTCAGACAGCTATTTGATTGGCTGTGAGTTTGACATGCTTTGGGAAACAGCACTTTGAGTTGGGCACAAAAAGGTTCCCTGCTGGTTATGATCATTGGTTATAAATGAAGCATCCCGCTGTGTCTATGCTATTTTAACCACCTCATGCGTCAATTTTAGATGACCAGAGCTTGGCAAGACAGAGACTAATCTATCCAAGATTACATGATAGCAGTCTACCCTACTACTACATATCCATTCATTATGAACCACTCTGCTGTATGTTAGAGCATGTCCACTATTGTTTCCTTCCTGTTATGATGAACACTTCTGTTGCTGTTTATTTTAAGAAGGCATACAGCATTAAGCTCCTTTCAAAGCACCAACACATTCCCCCACCCTCTTCATTACATTACTAATTGTAAATGGACTGCATTAGGTGGTGCTTTTCTACCTTAATGGACAAAGTTACAATTGGCCGTGTTGACAGAGTTGCCATGCAAGGTGCTGGCCCACCCCGTTGAGAAAAGCTTTGCGCCCAGTGTCTCGCTCAAGGACTTTCCAACGTGTGTATGGGAAGGAGCCGAGGGTTGAGCCGCCAAGTGGACAATTGGTCCTACCTCCTGAGCCACAAGCACCCTTAATGATGAAATATCAGCACCCTTAGCACCCCTGATAAGCACAGGTAAACCATGCCCATCAGTGGTCTGTTTCCAACAGGTCAGAGCCAAGGGGCCTCACCATCCTGCCTTGGACTCCATATGGTCGGGTTTGGAATCGGGTTTGTCCTGGAGGGAGGTAAACGGAGCAGAACTGACCCCAAAATGGACTCATCATAGGTGTGATGGCAACAGATGAGGGAGTTTAGTCCACATGGCCTCTTTTTGCTCATTAAACCGGCCTGCACCTGTGTTCCTGCTGCACAGCACATCTGCCAGCCACATCCCGGCTCCTCCTTTACGCTTCCCTCTGCAGCCATCTCATGGGGTGATGCATCGTAATTCATGAATGTCGACACACATATATATTTCACTTTTAATCCTCTCCATCAGACCTGAGGTGTGCCAATCCCTCATGGGCATCTGTTCAGGTGTGTAGTGCTGATCGTGTGATATACAATATTGTGTTTGTGCTGCGGTCGTAACGGTTAGACTCATCTCATGTGCACTCCTTATCACACCCAGTCTCAGGCTCTTTTATGTAAAGATTTTTTTCCTTATTTTCATTTTTGTGATGTATATGTGCTGCCACATCCATTATACAAATGTATAAATGTAAAGCAATACAGAGCGATATCTGCACATAAAGCATACACGTTTAGAAAGGGGCATTCACTGGCTTTACAGTTGATGCTATGATGATTGCAGTCATGGTTTTGGAATCCATAATTGCTGCAATTTCACCTGGCCAGCTCTGATATTGTCTCTTTATGTCTAAAGTGTCTGATCCGGTGTATGAACTCACACAGGTAAACTGTGTGACCCATCGCAGCCATTTGTTTGGAGCATGCTGTGATTAACCG
The DNA here is from genome assembly GCA_037176925.1 of Amniataba percoides. Classification (NCBI taxonomy): domain Eukaryota; kingdom Metazoa; phylum Chordata; class Actinopteri; order Centrarchiformes; family Terapontidae; genus Amniataba; species Amniataba percoides. The sequence continues at coordinate 8,064,560 of JBAJHX010000049.1, read as the reverse complement.
GTCTGTGCTTCCCAGACACAGCTGCAGCTGCAGCCCAGAGAATTTTCACTTCACAGGCAAGTTGTAACCACATTTTCTATTTAGGGACAAATCCTTTTTATTTGGTCGCATGCTGTGAAGGAATGATTACTTAGAGTTGTTTTATTTATATTTAGTTTGGAGAAGATGTACTGACTTAATATGGATAAACATAAAGATTTATACAGTTGTAGTAAGTTAATGTTATTCCAAGGGAAGCGTTAAAGTGATCACAGTAATTTTTTGAATCACAGTCTCTTTGAGCCTGTTATTTCAGCGGTGACTGTACAGCCGTGCTTCAACATTTCTGTCACACATACACCATCTCTACAAGGAATATGTTGAATATAAGGTACAGTGTTGAATAAAACAGCACTACACATGCCTACGATAGGATTTCCTGTGTCTCTGTGTATTGATGTACGAACTGGGAACTGAGAATATATCTTAAAAGAATATTCAATATAATTCAATCAGCCATTATAGTCTGAAAGCTGTTTGGTGTGGCCCAGCCCGCTCCCAGCCACTCATCTTCTTGTCTCTCTGAACTCGGCCCTTCTACTCCAGGAAGAAAGCCATGCCGAGCTTCAGAGCTTAAATTAAATGCATGTCCAATATGTTTTTCAAAGAATGGCACAGCAGTAGCCCAATAAGCTATTCGCATTAACTTCTGCCTCACGTGTATCAAAGAGAGTGCTGTCTGCAGCAGCCATGTCCTTGTTGAGCACTAAAGAGGTGTTTTTTTTTCTCTTCCTTTTTCCTTAGCAGTGCACTTGTTCAACCGCACCTAACTATATTCAAACCAGTCTAGACTCATCTGCTCTAAGCACTGCCAATTTACTGGCACCGGACAACAGAAAACACACATAAAATCCTTCGCTTCTGTCAACAGTGCCGTGTTTTCCAACTGTTTGCATGTTTTCCACCTGGTGTGCAGAGAGAGCCTGTCTTCAGTCTGTATTTGTGTTGAGCTCAGTGGCATTTGTCATACATCCCTCTGTGTTTGGATGCACCGGACAAGGCTTTGTCGAATCATACATCAACAACAGAAGGAAAAACAGCAATTCGCGGGCCAATTGCCGCAATCATATCAAGAGGAGCTAATTTTCCATTTCTCCCTTTCTCCGTGGGGCTTTGTAGTTGATGTCGGAGCTGCATGAAGGAAGCCAGACATGATGGCAAGCCTCACCGAGGGCACCAAACAATACACCGTCTGCGCTCTTCTTTTCTCTCTTTCATGTGGACAGAGGAGGGGCAATTCTAAGATGTGAAAACTTCTACATGAAGATGCCTGCTGTAGTTTGTCCTATTAAAAATGTGCATTTTCTTAACATCATTAGGAGAAAAACTGTGTGAGCGCGTGAGGCGGTAGTCATGGTGACGTCTGCACTATCCGCAAGGGCATGTATGTGCCTGTTCATGTGCGTTTGAGAGACAGATAAAGCTAATGGAAGGTGAAGGAGTGAGACAAAAGGTGCAAAGTAAGAATCACATAATATACTGTGGTGGATTATGGCACAAGCTGCAGTTGTAAAGCTTTTTGCCTCTGCAATGAAACATGAAAACATTTAGAGAGATACAGCTGGATAGTGACCTTATTTGTTCCCATTTGGGAAGATACAAACAGTTATGATATTGGGGACGGATGCTTTATGTGCAACAAGGAGGAAACATGATTCTGCCATGAACATTGAAATCAAATTACTTTGAACGGTACAGCGTGGATAACAGTAGTAAAGTGTGCTGCAATATGGGTGTCAAGTCAATATTTATGCGCCCGAGCGTTATTCTGTGTGCTTGCTCCAGCTGACATTTTCTAATAGCTCTGAAATGTGTGTTTAGGCAACTGAGGGATGGAGGAGAAAAAGAGGGAGATAGGGAGAGAAAGGTGCTAGAACAATCCGAGAGGACGTGGTGTACATCGCTGCCTCTCAGACTCCATTAAGGCTGATGGCGCCCCCATAAAGCTTCTCAGTGCTTTTCCTGCTTATGCTCAATTCCTTATTCAATACACAAAGTGACGTTTGAACCTGACACATTCAGGCCACAGCTGGTTTAGGCTTTCATACACTCATATTTCTGTCGTACGCATATTTTTTTTTTTCTGCACTGACTCACTGAAATAAGGGCTGAAGCTTTGCAAATCCTTATTCAGCCATATGAAAGGACAGGGCCTCAAACACTCTGTGGAGTTGTCCATGGTATTGACAAAGACAATATATTTCCTGCACAACTCTAAAGCTTTTCTTATCCCCTACAGCCATCAGTATGTCATGTGCCCATAATTTGCCCAGTCCAAGATGGCCGCTCATGCAGTCGCTGAAGGTTATAAAAAGAGAGACGGCAGGGCCCTGGTCTCTCACACTCTTCCCTCTGTTTCTCATGGTACCTGCCACTGTTAGCAAAGACAATCCCAGCCTGACAGCAGAGTTTGCATAACGCACACAGCGACACGTAGCATAAT
>JBAJHX010000049.1:8012591-8061978 GCA_037176925.1 Amniataba percoides | reverse complement strand
ACCTGCCACTGTTAGCAAAGACAATCCCAGCCTGACAGCAGAGTTTGCATAACGCACACAGCGACACGTAGCATAATGACACTAAGTCAATCGGGCAACGAGTTAACTTTTGCCTAAGCAAGCACACTCAACACAAATTTCTCTCGGACTGGACAAGGAAGGCAAACGTGCACACAGGCATCCATATGAATGAACATGAGAGGGGAAATCAATGTTAGTTATTCAGCTGGCCCGGACAACAGGCGAGAGGAGCTGCACCTTGAGAATATAAGTCAAGTCACGAGAAGTCAAGTCGAGTTTATTTGTGTACCGTAGTCCAATTTCACAGTGTCTCAGTGGGCTTCGCGGCTCTGCATCAACAGTGGTTTTCAGCACGGCTCTCAAAGAAAACAACATTAAACATTAGTGTGTTTGTGGGTGTTTACTTGTGCATGTGCAGTATGTGTAATTTAATCATGGCTGCAACTAAGAGTGCTTTTTGAGGTATGTGTTATTTTTGGATTGATAATTTTGTTTAAATAACAGAAACACAAACTAAATTTAGTGAAACAGTGAAAAGCTAAGTCAAAGTTGACATAGAATCATAGAGAAAATGAGAACACATGAAATCCTGTAAATGTTTGTCATTTTGGCATCAACTATTGATCACCTAAACAAGGGATAATAGATCGTTTCAGCACAGGTAACAATAACCCAAAAGCTGCACTGAATTCACTCAAAAGTTTTCTGTCCTACGGACCCAATGAATGCAGATCTAGAATGCAGATTTGGACATTCTAGTGAAGGTCAAAAAAAGAAAACAGCAGCCTCTTTTTCTATAGGGGTGTGGGGTGTTGAGCAGAAAAGGAACACAAGCAAACAAAAGGATAAAAATACCCATTGCCCTTGAGGAGAATAAAAGAGATGAAAAAATGACAGATGGACAAGAAATTTCTTTTAAAGATATTAGGAAGGGACAGAGGCATGCAGTAAGTAAATGTCAAAGAGCAGAGGAGTGGAGGAGATGAGCAGTGGTCCAATGGGACATGGCTACACATGGCTAGTAGATCTTACTGGTTACGATCTTCTATCACTGTTGCAGTGGGCTTCATTTGCTGTTTCCCAGCCATGCAGGTCTGCTGTTTCAGTAGCTGTTATTCACACCGGGGCACATAGGACCGGCCGATGTCAAGTCAAATCTTGCATGTTGACGCAGAATTAAGCAGCTTTTGCTTATCTGAATGTAGAAAAACGGTGACAGATTACATTGTGTATCAATGACGCAAAGAACAGCATCACTGTTGTTTTCGGTGAAAATGCACAATATTGTTTAAAATCTCTGGGCTGCACTGAAAGAGCCTGGTTGATTGGTTGTCAGAGGCAAGGCACCTGTAATACCTGTCACCATAAACACCATCACAGTCTCACAGCAGAATGAGTGAGCCTCCATGACTGATGCCTATAATGTAGCAGAGTGCAGCGTTGTGCTCTCTGGGGTAGCAGAAGAGTGGACAGAGAAGGACAAAAACATGCATCAAGTCCCAGGGGGTTGATTCTCAGTATATGGGCATAGACCGTAGAGTGGGGTGGGCACCGCTGACATTTATAGTGCAGCGTGGATGAGGCAATAGGGGCGCGAGATGCAGTGGTAGGTTGGCGCAGGGTGATGATGAAGTGACCCTGGTGCAACGCGCCGCTTCTTCTCCTCCCTGCCCCTTTGCCACCCGCTGTAGCCAGGATTGATGAGCATGGGCCGGCAAGGAGACACTGGGCTAGATTACAAACATACCGCTTTGTCTTGTGTGCAGCAGTTCTTCAAAGTGTAGCGCTGCTCCCTTTAATTGGTTGCAATCCCTCCAAAGCTATTCTCTCTGCACGGCCGGCACACGTTCTGTATTGTTTTGGGGCGAAGGGGGGGTCGGGAGAAGGGGTGGAGGGGGAAACTTGGGTAGGAAAATAAAAGAAGAGGCAGAAGAAGGAGGATCTGAAAAACTAACAGCTGCAAGAGTTGCTGGAGTGTCTTAATTTTCTTTATCGTATCCTCACTGCAGGGTATGTGCATGCATGTGTGTTTTCCAAAAGCAGAATATGAAACATTCAGACTTTGCATGGCCTAGATTCAGAGTTTTTTCCTTTCTTTTTTTTTTTTTTTCTCAGTTGAAGTCAGTCCAGAAACATGAAAGATTGCGAAAAACAGTTTAAACACAGCATGTTTACTAGCACGGGGATTAATAGTACTGTTTTTGTTGTCGCTGAAGAAGGAGGAAGGATTGTGCTGCAGTATCTGAATGACTGCAAAGATTGGACCTGCTCTCATCAAATGAGGATGAATATGAAAGAAAGATTAGACGAGAGGTGCTGGCATAGATTTTAATAATTCCTCCCTTAGAGAAGCAGGTGCAAATCATACGCAGGTGCTCACTTTTATTAGATCCAAGTGTTGTATCCCAGCAAGCCGGCTGTGGGAATATGCTGCCCCGCCCATGCTGCAGGGGCTGCCGGGATTGAGATTCTGATTAAGGTTTCAGGCCAGTCGGAGAGGGGATTGCAAATCATCAGCGCGGCTCTTCAGAGTGGTGGGAACCTGGCAGCTCTCAAGCCTTGAGGGTCCAAAACCAAACCCAGCGACCATTTGGGGAGAAACCTTGATGACTCAGCAGGCTACATCCTCATTGCTGCTTTGCCTGATGATCACGCGCTCTGAGGAGCGTTCACAAAGTCAGAGAGAGAATTCAAAGCATGTTTGAGCATATTTTTACACAGCAGGGGGATTTAATTGTGAGTCCATGAACTTGTGTTTGTTGAAAAGCCTTTGAGCATGGGACTTTGTTTGTATTTCAGCGTGTGAGTGTGAGGCTGTGCATGCGAGTGTGTACCCTCCTGTGAGCACTGCGCATTTATTATTTTTAATGTGATTCCTGAATCACAGTGGAAGGCCGCTAATGAAGCTCGTTGGGTGTCTGAGCTGCAGTAGTCCGCTCCTGCTGTTTACTCGCTACCTCCACCTATTTTCCGCTCCCCCTCCCACCTCCCCTGCCCACTTGTTTTCTCGCCCAGGCTACATGAGGAAAACTACAGAGATGCGCCAATGGTGAGGGGACGATCAGGGGACAGCCAGGAAAAAAGGAACTGGAGTGACGATAAAAGGAATTAGGCTGGCGTGAAGGAAGAGAGACAAGTTTGAGGAAACAAAAGAGGCTAAATGGGCAGGGATGACGGGGGGGAAAGAGAAACAGAGACAAGATGCGTGAGATACGTGGTGAAACAGATGTCAGGCAGAGTCAGTGTTAGTGAAAGGGCTGCATGATGAGGAGCGTGAGATAGTGACAGAGGGAAGGAGCAAAAGAGGGAGGGAGGTAGATAATATGCTGACCCACTTTGCAGACACCACGCTGAGATCCTAACCAGTGCTGCAATAAATAACACACGGCAGGCCAGCGGAGTCTAACAGCTGCTTGGTGGCAGCCTGTCCCTCCGCTGCCCCCCTCGTCCCCTGCCACCGCCTGCCCCGCAGCATCCACCCATAACCTCCTAACTCTACCCATCACTTGCAACGCTCATGTATTCATACACCCTAGAGCACTGGGTGTTTTCTTGTGTATTTGCATGTGCACAATCCAAACTTGCCTTCTGGCATGCGAGTGGATGAGGATGTTAAGCAGACAGTGGGGCATCTGGGGATTGGCCCGTGATATGTGCAGGCTGTGTAGATTGATGTAGATGTAAACGTGGAAGAAGAGGCACAGTGACCAAAAACCTCCGTTGGTAATAGTTAACAAAAAAAAATACAGTAGAAAAAAGGAAAGTATCAAAAGAGAGAGATAGAATAATGGAAAAAATAATAAATCATAAGGGAGTGAAGTTATACACACACACACATATACACACACACACACACACACACACACACAGGTGTCAAGGTCCTCATGTTAAAGTCCTTTGTGTATATGTACACATTATTTTCCAACAGGAAATAAATGCTGCCTGACAATACAAAGATTAATGTAATGTATTAATGCTGTGCACTGTGAAAAAAAGTGTGTTGTTTTTCTTGTCAAAAAAAAAATGTTTGTTAGTAGCTCAGCATTTTTCAGCAGAGGTTTAAAGTCTGCGGGCAAACTTAATTCTGGGTTCAACATCGTTGCTTTTGGGAATCATTGATTTGTGCTGTTTTATGTACCTGAATCATGTCCCTCGTGAGCAAAGAGGCACATTCATCAGCGTCCGTGACAGAACAACACTTGTAGACTGAGGCAGGCAATTTGCTTGTATTTAATGGCAATTATACTGCAAATGTATGAGGACACACACGCACGCCCGACATTGCACCCAAGTGTGATTCTTGGACATTTTACTCCAAAACCATGGGTGTTAACGGGCTGCTATAACAACCCCTTCTGTTTGTCTGAGGAGCCTCCCACGAGATTTTGGAACATGTCCCATTCAGCCACAAGAGCATTAGTAAAGTCGGCCCCGGATGTTGGCTCATAAAGCCTGGTTCACAGTCAACGTTGAGTCATCTGCAAAGCCGCTGGAAGGGGTTGAGGTCAAGGCTCAATCCTTCTGTGCCAAGGTGGGAAAATTATTTTGTTGCAGACTTGGCTTTGTCACAATGAAACAGAATGGGTTTAGCACATGAATGTCAAAAATATCACTGATATTAAGATTATGCATCCTACAGTAGCAAAAGGCTGTTTTTGTCGTGCCATCCTACAGTATATAAGGAGACTCTGTGTTTGCAGCTGCGCCAGCACCAGACTTGTCATCAAACAGAGAAGGCGAGCATAGTGTACTTCAGAGTCCTGTTCAAAGCACAACGTGGGAGACTTTTTTTTGTGTGCGTGTAGGTGTGTGTGAGAGTATGTGGGTGTAGGATGGGCGTCTGAAGCCACTTGTCCTTGGAAGGGGGTTTAGCCCTGGTACTGGCAATCAATCAATAAGCAGTGTTGTGTGAAGGGGTCACAGAGACATGACCTTCTCTCGCTCTCTCTCTCCATCATCAGAAGAAGCCTGCCCTTTTTCTAGAGCACACAGAGGTGATTCTACCAACACGAGAACAACTAACACTCTTTGAACAGGGCTGGCAAAAGCAAGCCAAAAAACAGAAGGCTCATTGCAATTTTCACAATATTCTCTGGTGTACAATCAACAAAACTAACCTCATTATGTTTGTTCTGTGCTAAGTGATTTTTATAGTAAATTCCAAAATAAAAGTCCTGCGAAAGTGAGGTGAGTGTGGTCGAGTTGAGTTAATGTGTTGTTATTCTTCACTCTCTAACACATTAAAACAGTAGTTATTGCTGTATACTCAGGCACTTTGACACACCATTACCATTTACTCAGAATGCATTTTGTACAAATAAGAACCCCGTATTGTTAAATGCTGAAATGGGATAAAATAAAATAAGCATTCATTTCGAAATGCATTCTTGTTACATGTATGTAACAAAGCAAGCTGTTGTAAGCGTTGACTGCCGGCACATTCATGTGTCATGAGCCTTTCATCAACATGTCATATAAACCCCTCTAAAGGACAACACTCACACAATGTGCACAATCTAGATTATTAACAGGATTTCCAGCCAAGAGACTCATCCGTTTACTCTATGAGGTTATGACTAACCTTTGCGATTACAATAACAATTCATGGGAGTACAGTAGGCAATCTGACACATTGTGATGCTGAACAGAGGATCTGGTCAACACAGTCTGTGTTATTTGAAACTGCCTATTATTAGAATTAGAAAAAAAAGTGAACAGAGAGAAGAGGTTCTGGAGAAAGAAAAGAGGAAGATTGGAGTGATTCTTCCGTGAAATGTCGAGCATAACAAAGCTAGGCGGGTGTGGGCCCTTAATTAGTCCACATTATGAGAGGAAGTGTTGTCAATGACCCCCACTCACAGGAGCATCATCAAAAGAAAATCCACTCCATGGTGGTTTAATGGACTGCTCAGGTCACATAAATGTAGCGATGAATTAATAGCGTGTTAATATGTTAAAAACTTTGGGTTCACAGCCTTGACTGGTAGGCAGAAATAGAGTCTTTAATGCATCGGTTTGGACTTTTGTCAGCTGCCTTCCCTGCTGTGATAATATCTAATCACTTTAGATAGCTTTAGATCTCAACTTCTTTTGTGTGTGTGAGAGAGAAAGAGACAAACGGCCATCGTAGCTTTATGTAACATTGCTCTCAGTTGTACTCTGCAGCGATCCTCTAAATGTAAAATAAAAAAAATGATAGCCCCCAAGATCACAGCGTTTATTATTTGGATTCACAGAAGGGAGGATATAAAAAAGGGAGTGGCATGTCTTACTCTTCTTCAGCAGTGTTGTGTGGAGACAACATAAATCATCCAGCGCGTCCACATATCTGTGATGGATGGGCAGAAAAACGTAAGGCTGTCTACCATCACTTTTGATCGGTACCTTCACGCTGAATCTAAGAAGTTATATATAGACATGATTCTTTTCCAGGTTCCCTCCGCTCTTGCTATTCATTGAAGGAGATACAGGTATGTTTGCGGCTGCATATGCATTGTGACATGGTTACGCTGATGGGCCGGCTCAAGGCTGGAGATTGAGTGGATACAGATGACAAGGCTGACTGTGCTGGAGGTGAAACGCTGAGAGAAAGTGATGTCAGGTAACCCGGAGTCGTCGGAAGGCCATGGATCAGGGGAGTGATAAACGACGGCATGTCGCCTGTGTAATGCACCATAGTTTCTGGAGAGCAGTCTTTTGATTTATGTCCCAATGTGTTCCTTAAATGGCATTTTGTTTCTTTCATCACAATCATAAAGGTGTTTAATGAGGACGGTGTGTATGCAGCAACTGCTGACAGCGTGTGAGGCCTTCTGGGGTGTAAATGCTGCAGCTCCGGGAGAGGGTATACAGAGAAAGAGAAGTGACTTGGACAGGTTTATTGTTTACTCCAAACAGCAGGGAAATGATACAGTCCTCCCGTTGGATCAATCAGTGAACGGATACCTCACCCTGTGAATTGAAAAATGTGAAATGTTGACCTTTTATTCCACCCATCAGGCCAATCAGTGTATTTCTTTCTTTCTTAAATGTCAAAATGCATCATCCCACCACCTTTTTTTTATCAAAAGTAAACCAGTGGTGGATATGTTATGCTTTGTTTGTTTGTTTGTTTGTTTTTTAAAAGGACAGTGTTTAAAGATTTCAGACTTTAGCATCCATGAGCAGCAATATAAAAAACAATTTAGATCGAGATTGCATCATTTTATGACTTCAGAGTTGTTATTCAACTTTTATCAATGGATATAAAGTCTCTCACACATGTAAGCACTGATATAAATATAAATATATTTTCCCCTCTACTACATGAATGTAGAATTGCAACTATGACTTTACTTCTATGCCAGCCACTTACTTAAAACGTCCCATGTACGCTGTTTCTGCCTGCATCTTACGCTCTGCTATTGTGTGCTGGACTATCTCAGGAGCATCTTTGCGCTCTTTGCCTTCACCTGGGGTCCTGCCCGATGTGGTAGACCCCAGCTTTTATTGATCTTGTGCTAAGTGCCTGCTCTTGTGCTGCCATGATTAGTGTTTCTCTGCTGTCTTTTAATCCAGTCTTTTTCAGCCACTAGTAGGATTTCTTCTATCTATCTGTCTCACTCTGCTCAGTGTATATTCTCAGGGTGCTGGATGAAACCCTCCACGCATTGTGAGGAGCATCCTTTTCTTGGTAGTAGTGGCCTCTGTTTCCTCCTTTGGCCAGCTCATTATACTCATTTGGCACGGTGTCTGATAACTGGCAGGGCACACGTGTTTATGGCTTGGTCTTTCTATATTTGTTAATTAGTGGAAGTTAACAAATGAATGACAAAAGTACAATTTTGTATTTTTGAAAGTACATTATAATGAGTGTATTTCATTTCATAACTAATTTTCATGTTCTTTACAAGTCTGCATGTAGCATTGGAGTGTTTGGGAAATTAAATGAAGTAATAGAACAAAAGGCTGCAGAGATGATTACTGGCATCTTCCTATTTCAGTACAATGGCGATGAAAGATTCTAAACAGAGAAGTGGGCAGAGAAGCAGATGTGCTACATCTGCAAATGAGTCAAGATCACATAATAATCTAAATTTAGCTTTGCTGATTGTAATAATTTACCTAATAGTTTTACAATTAATGAGGCTTGCCCCACCTGGAGAGAAGGGAATCATTGGTTGTTTGTGTTGTGAGGCGGCGCTCGCTGGCAGCTGGTTAAAGTCATTCTGGGAAATCACTGACTGAAGTAGAAGTTGATGAGGCAAGTTGAAACAAAGTGGGCACAGCAAAAATTGCAAATTGCCACATTTCATCACAAATTGAACATCGCAAATTGATGATGTCGAACAGTGTAAGAGCATCTGAGGAAGTGTTTTTCCTCTTACTGTAAGATGGTGAGGCAGTGAAGGGGAGGGAGACAGGAAAAGAGATCGAGACAAAGCACGCCCTTGTCAGTCTCATCGTCTGCAATAAAATAAAAAACACCCTCCTCTCGCTTCGTTTCTTCCAGCCTCCACTGATTAAAACACAGCTGCACTTTGCCATGAATAAATCATTTCTACTTTTTTTCCCCTACCAACCACTGACCATGGCCATCTTGAATAATTGAGATGGATACTCGAGTAAAGCTTTAATGCTCGAAAACAAGACGAGGAGGTGTATATCTCTACACCACTATTTGCTAAATACTAAAAACACTGCTGCTGGAGATAGAGCAATGCAGAGAGGGAACCAGTGCTCTTTAGCTGGTGAGGCCACACGCCCTGTGCCTCAGGGGCTGCTGGATCAAGTTTGGTTTTTCCTCCTCATACTGGAGGCCATTCACCCTCTCACTGACTTTAGAGGTTACTTTTGCTGCATCGGTGTGGGTGGAGGTGTTTGGAAAAAATATCACAGCTTTTTTTGCTCTGAAAAGTAAGAAGGCATTAATCAAGATTCCCTGTTTTATTATTACAGGCATGTGCTGATTGAAATTTGAAATGTTTTTATGAATCTTGATTAAAATCCCATCTACTCATTTTCACATACATACATACATATGCCTGTAGCATATGTACATGTATAGAGAAATCTTAAATGACAGATAAATAACCGTAACACCCATTTTTTCCATAGTGGATTTCCCACCTTCTGCTAGTCATCTGAGTTAAAGGCTTTTGCAGAGATATTCTACTGCATGAGTCAAAAGAATTAAATAAAAAAAAAACATAAGGAAGCTTAAGTGTTTCCCCCGATTATAAAATTGTATACCTATATGTATTATACATTAATCTCATTTGTTCTAAAGCATACCATAGAAAGCATGCAGTGAAAACCACTGTATGTATAACCATGTAGATATACTGATCGCAGGATAAGCCTTTTCAAAAGCATCCTGGCAAAAAGTTGCTGATAAGAAGCACATAAACAACAAACTAAAACCTGGAAAATGGTAACAAAAACATCAGTAATGCATGGGTGTAATCCTGCACAAACACTGGTGTGTTCCCTTAATGAAAATGAATTTTCATTCTCCACATGTTGGCTCTTTCGTATTATGCAAATATGCACTATATAAAAGCCGTCTCCACTTGAATAAATACCGCAAAGCTCAAAATATAGTTACCTATACATTTATTCATCACCAAAGTATGCAAATACACTAATGTAATTACAGTACCACTGTCACATACCCCTGTCTGCTCATCTGTATATTTCTCTTTTATGTACATCACAGTCCCCTATTGTTGCCTGTTCCTAAAAGCTGCTCACAGAGATATACTGCTGCCTGATTGAATGCAATCTGTCATGCTGAAAACACACGCAAGGTATACTTTGCTTTGCATCTCTCTAGAACTTCAAAATCCCTGCAGTTGTGTTGACACTGGTTCTATTCTGCGAGAGCTGAACTGCAGTATGCATGCTTTTCAACATGATGTGTTACATCAGTCTCGGCTGCAGTGTGTGTCTGTGAGCTGTTTCTAATTAATTTTTGACAACAATGGGAGCCTGTGACTGGCAAGGCTGCAGTCGAAGAGAAAGTGGCAGCTTCTGACCATAGCAAATACAGTACATGGGCGATTTCTTCCATGAGCAACATTAGGCAGCATGAAACACCATGGATATTAGCCCCAAATCAAAAGAGAGTTTTCCTCTTGATTGATAGCAAATCTCTGTGCAGACAAGAGTTCTTATATTGTAAATCTCCATGCCGTCAAAGCCGGTCTTCAGTCATACAGTAAATAGTTTAAAGGATCCTGTCTTTTCATGACTTTACACGAGCGTTGGAGGACTCTGTGGTCAGTGAGTTGTGAAGATCTTGAAAGTGTTGAGCTCTCTTCTGGGACCTCAAGGAAAAAAGCCTGTGGTATCTGCGATGCCCCCTCTCTTTTTGTAATGGACTGGGAGTGTAGCATCAGGCCGACATATAAGGCAAAGGGTGGCAGAGTTTAAGACTCCTTGTAGACCACTTAATGGCCTTTCACCCCTTGAGACCTCCAAGGGATTTTTATGGCAGATTTTTGCTTGCACAACGTGCAAAGGTTAATGTAGCAGGCGGAAGACTAAGGGAGGACAGAGAATGCATGATATGACATGATACATAGTTATGGAATGGGGATAAGGGACAGAAAGCAAAGCCACTGGCAAGAGCACAAAGTGGAAAAAGAACAAGAGGAAAGACTGTGAAAGGTTGTATCTATAGTCATTAATGCTATCCATTGTTTCGGCTGCATGATAGTGTTAATGTGAGGCTTAATGAGAGGCATTAGGCAGATAACAAAAACTGATTAATGTCTTAAGTGACCCAGAGCGGACTAAAATTTATCAGATGTGGAGAGAATTATTTGAAGGAAATGTGTCATTGGGAGGTAAAAACAGTGGAATCATACAATTTCAGCACATGTGCTGTCAGTTCAAACTTTGGTGATCAATGAATGAGGTGGCCAAGAAGCTAAGGAGCTGGACTTGTCACCAAAAGAAGGTTAATGTCCCCCAACGAACTGATAAAAGACCAAAGGGGAAAGTCGAGAATTGAGTGCATTTTTTCCTGCTCTATATCACAGTTAATGATCCTTTGAGAAAAGCAGTGAACCCACAATTGCCTCGCAGTGGCACAGTGACTAATAGCAGAGGTCTGTAGTCGCACCATGCAAGCCCCAGGTGTAAATATGTGTAGTTCTATGACTGCTGGACAGGCCATGGTAGAGAAAGGGCAAGCATGCTCAGTCTACTTTCTCATAGTAAATAAATGTTTAAAAATGTCAGGAGGCACAGTGAATAGAAACAGAGCACATCAGTACCCACAGCAGCTCTGAATAATCCTTTAACTCATCTCACAAGGAGACAACATTGAAAATGTAACCTTAGCTTTCATGTATCATTCAAATATCCAGTTATTAGAAGTATTTATTTTCATGAAGTGGGACAACTTTGCATCCTGCGTATATAAAAAATATGCAGCGGCATGTCCCTCTTTATGAAATAATCTCAATGTGCACTGACAGAATAGTACACCCTAGAGGTACCCATTTCTTGAACGATGTAGAATTACACAGCCATATCATGATGGACAATTTTTAGAGGGTATTGAATCTGATGGAGCACAGCCAGCGATATCGTCTTTATTCCACACATTCTTGTGTGCCGACATTACAACATAAACGTGACCTCAGATAATACAATTTTACTTCTTACTTCTTTCGAACTTCACACGCCCAGATTTTTTGTATTATTTAAACTTGTCATCTTTAGCCTCATGCTGCGCCGACTCAAGTGACATCACTGGAGTACTTTGCTCTGCTTCCTGTGGAGCCACAAAATACCCTAAACAATGTTGTTAACATATACGGTAATATCGCGAACAGATTTTGATGTGTAAAATGAAAGGCTTTCCCCTTTATATACAGTTTATGAGGAATTTGAAAATTTGCACTTTTGGCACCCTCATGTGGTAGGATCACCATGGGAGGCAGTGATGTAAGTCCCATTTAAGTCCCATTTCTTTACATTCGTACTAAACAACAAAGATTATTTTGATTGATTCAAGGAACATGGGGCGGGGGTTTATTTCATTTGAATAGAAAAATTACTACAGACATACTCTTTATCCCTTTTATGCATCAAACTGTTAAAGAGCTCCATTTCAGGACTGGAGGCACTCTAGAGATTTGTCTCTTTCCTGTTATGATCTGAACACATTTTCTTGAACACGCCGCTGTACAACTTTTAAACCTCTGATAGAAAAATCTCTTGTTTATGGCTCAGGTAATCACAACTGATAGCAGTTCCCAGTGTCCAATTGACACTTGAGAAATGAAATGTTGAAGTTGTGTCAACTTGAGACATGGGATATTACAATAAGCCAGAGTGGACCACCAGTGTATCTAAATGTAAATATTTCTATATCGTCTCCATGTGTTCATACATTTATGTATGTATTCAAGGTCACTAGCAGGCCCAGCTAAAGCTGTGTGACTGAGCAGAAGGAATTCTGACAGCGGTATTTTGTAGCTTTAACTAATTCCAGTTCCACTGTCATGCTTAAATACCTTTTCCATGTACCTTCCCTTCATTCTGGAAACACTTCAGAGGGAAGAACAGAGAGCCATAGATGGAATACATTCAAATTCGCTGCTTTTTTCCCTTTTCAGTTCACTAATCTGAAGTGTTACCCTCAAATAATGCAGAGTTTTTTCCTCCTCTTTGACTGTACAAGTGTAAAAATAATGAGTATTTGCTGTGCTGCATTTTAATGTGGCCTCTTGCATGTTCTTCCTATTTGAGTTTTTGTCTTTCTATATTTTTAAATCATCTATTATTGAGTCAACAGTGTACAGTGAAGAAAATCAGTCTAACAAAAAAAACTATTTTAACCTTCTTTAGTTCACATGATGTGTATTTCCTTCATATTGTGACTGGCAATTTGTCCACTTCACCTACTGCCGGTCAACATAATGGTGCAGATGCCCATTCATTTTTTCTTCATGTCGGTCACATAAAACTCCTGTGTAGGCATTTGTGTGGGTTTCAAGGTCATGCTGTTCACATCACATCAGTCTTATTTGCTCATGAAAAGTCTTTTTTTTCTGGAAACTCTACACATCTCATGCTGACTTTGGTTACTGCAAGTGATAAAGACTCTTTCCATCTTGGTCACCATGTGAGCTCATTCGGGCGAAACAGCGTGCTGTGAGGCTGCTGCCATGGCTTGCCCAGTGGATAAGTCACATACTGTAAACTATTGTCTATGGGGTCAGAAGACTGTGCACCCCTGAATGCTGCCTTAGTGCCCTCACCACAGCACCTTGTAATAGTTTCGGTCCTGTCAGCGACAAAGATAGAACCAATTCAAGGGCTGCATCAGCAGTCCAGGATAGTTACAGTAGGAAATAAAATTTGTGGCAATGGAATATGTCTCCCTTAGCTGTGAGCAGAATCCTCTCCCTCTCATCAAGGGCTCTCCCATACCAATTACCCAGCATTCAGAGCTACCCAGCGCAGCTTATACTCTAACCATCCAGCTTTTTCTTTCTTACTGATATTCCTTTATTTATCTATTTTATTTTTCAGCTTGCCCACCCCCAAGACTCGTCGATGCTTTATGACTCAGAGGTAGTTGGCATGGTGACCGTCCATCTTTATCACCTCCCCATCAAACAGGACTCACCCTGCAGGCCCAGGCTCTTTGTAGCTCGGTGCCAAGCACTGTGCCTGTTTTAGCTGCCCTGATAGCCGAGTGGCCTTGCTGGAGCTGGATGTGGAGCCTCCCACCCCCCCTCCGGGCAACCACTTGCTCTGATGCGCTACTGTGGTTCTGACTGAATGTGGATCTTTGTATGGATTCCCTCTCTGATCTTCCCAACTGTAGTTGGGAGTAGACACACGTTAGCACTTTTTTTTCTCATCCAAGCCTCTGTCAGACCTTTAAAAAAAGAGCATGTCACGCATACATCAAATACACATGGGTTGACTTTGTGAACTCCTATGACAAAGACTCAAAGGCAGATTAAGGATATGCATAAACACTGTGTGAGCAAGTTAGATTTATTGTGAAAGTTTTTCTATCTGTTGCTCTCTGACCTCTGTTTGTCCTGGCATTTACTTTGCCCATATGCAGAGGAAGCAGCCAAAACACTGCGCCAGGGAGATGCTGAATTAATGATGCAAGAAACTCTGGCCGGAGCTACAAGTCTACCACAGTGGACTCTGCATGGACAGATTGTCATATGTAGACCCAGCCACCGTATCCATGCGGCTAAGCAAACGCTGTCGTATTTCATACCTCGGCAGTGAAGCCTTATGGCTTATCTGGCAATGCAGGCTTTTCATTTCATTGAATTAATTCCTCCATTTGCCTTTGTTTTGCAGTGTGCTCACATATTCATTTATTCACAATGGAATGTGTATCGTGGTAAGCGGATGCCTCGTCATTGTCATTCAGCCGGAGACAGAGCACGTACTTAACAAGCAAAAGCTCGTTAGATTAATTTTGTTTTCCTTTTTTCAAGCACGCCGCTCTTTCCCCATCCAATTGTGAAATATGAACACAAAATGACTCTGTGATGCACCATATCATGGCTTTTGAGCTGACACCATGTCACCAATAATAATGGCATTACACTAAAGATTAGGGAGTTGAGCCATTTGTTGCCATTGCGAAGCCCTTGTGTTGATGTTTTTCAGTCTAGCTGTAGCGTTTGTTGTGGTTAGAAGTGGTTATGTGGATGTTTCCAGCTCATTTTCCCCCATTTTCTATTCTTGTAATTCTAATTTATCCAACTTCAAACCCATAATTCCTGTCAACAGTAGTTAGCAGCCCAGATGTTACTTCCTTACTTTATTTTCTTAAGATGAGTGAGGCAAGTCAACCTGCAGGGAAACTTCATCCTTGCTATTTCATTATTTTACTATGACCCAAGTACTGTGACCAACGATGACCAATGCAAACCAACAGCAGAAAATTAAGAGGCTTGATGTCCCGTACTTTTTTTTTCCGCCATATCCCAACATAACACCTGCAGTAAGTGTAGCTGACACCCCCCATTAATCCCATGATCCTTCTTAATGTCACACATGAGTCAGACTTTGAAGACATGTTATCCCCCCTCATATGGTGGAAGAACCGTAAAGCCTCACACATTTAAGAACCAGTGTACATCCTCGCTTATCACACGCAGCTGCAAAATTGCCGCACTGAATATCAAAGTCCAATCGAGCAAGAGGGGTGGTATCATCTGTAAATGGCCTTCGCAGCTCAATTAAAAATTTCATCGAAGAGGACACTTTGTCGGGTGCGGCGTGAGATCTTGTCCAAAACTATCTCAAACTCGAGCGAACGCAGCTCTCATTGACAGCAACCAAATGACGGCGCAGGCCACTCCTAAAGCCGACTTCAGCCTTTTACAAATCTACATTTCACATGTTGTCAGATAGCGAGCAAATTCTCCATGACTCCCATATCATCTTAAAGAGGCTTACAGTGAAAGCTGGTCCACTTTGAAGGAACTGATATAGAAGCAGCTCCAGTATACTAGCCTGGGTGTCCTTTTAGCTCATCCAGGAGGATCCTGAGGTGTTTTGAGATGCGGAAAAATATATATAATCTATTTTAGGCCTGTCCTCTGTCTCATCCTGTTAGTCTTCCCCAAGTCAGACATGCCCTCCAAACAGGGGCATCTGTGAGGGTTTCTAATCAGATCCCTGAACAACCTCAATTGGTGCTTTTTTTAATGCTAAGGAGCAGCGGTTCTACCGTGAGCCCCTCACCTTCTCCCTCAGGATCAATCTTATCCTCTCAGTCACTAGCCAGAGCTTGTGGCAGTAGGTAAGGCGTAGAATATAGATCACCTAGTAGATTGAGAGCTCAGCCTTCGGGCCTTTTTTTTTTTTTTTACTGCAAACTTTGTCTGGTACAATGTCTGCACAACTGCAGTTGCAGCACCAATCCTCCAACTGTGTTTGATGAAATGCTCCAACTTATGAACAAGAAATGAAAATACCCTCCCCCTAAGATAAAAATGGAGAGCGTCACCTCTGTCTGCAGGCCAAGGGCACAGCTCCCAAAAGCCAAACACCATTTCAGGTTGTTTTCCCATCTCCAAAGCACAAGCTTTTCTCTCCCTTTAATTCGTAAAACTGTGTGCCGCTGATCTTGATTGCAGGCTCACCTAACTTTAAACTGTCATGCTCCTTAATATAGTGGAGCTTTTAAAATTTACCCACAGAGGAAGGAGAGAGCTGAGGTGGATACTGATGTATCCTGTAATTGAAATTAACAGTCTCATACACATGGACCCTCAGAATCACAGTCTAATTGCTTCCCTCATTAAAAAACATGTGTTGCGTCTTTGTGATCTGCGCCAGGTTTCATATTATAACTGGATTATTGCTGCTGTCACATACAGTACAGTATATCATTCTTTTTTTTTTTTTTTTGTCAGGTCATTTGGCGACTACATGGTGAAAGTGAGATAACACCGCTCGGTGGCATGCTATATGCTTTAAATGAATAAACTTCATTATGGAGGTCTCGCTCCTTTGAACTTCAATTCCACTCAGTGTCCAATCCCCCTCTGTTGTAGTGCCTGGATCGTTTGGAAATTTAACTACAGCTCCCGAAAAAAAACTTAAATCAGATGGATTATCCACAGTGGCCATGAAGCTTTGTTTCAGAGTGGGGGGTTTCCTGTAAATTTCCAAAACACTCTTAGGTCTAGTTGGCCTCCGTTTAGAGACGGGATTTACACAAAAACGCACCATTAAACAAGTCCATTTAATGTGGTGCCGGAATATGGCCTTCAAAGCCATTCAGCAGCTATTGTACTGAATTAAAGGAGCGCATGTAAGCATGGCAACCAAGCCCCATTATGAAAGAGAGCATTGCATCAGTTGAAAGGGTTGAAATATGAGCCCACAAATACACCTAAACATATTTTACTATTTGTATTTTATTAAATGCAACACCGGCAGGAGTTTGGCGTAGCAATCTGGGCCCTCATGGCCTCTTTATTTTTTCTATGTTTTCTTTTTGTTGTTGAACATTTGTTTAGGATTTCACTTTACTCTTCACAGGACTTTGTTGCGATCAGAACTCTGCTGTTATTTAAGCTATTTATTATTGCAAAGGACGCACACATTTCGCCCTCCCTTCTCATGTGGAGAGCAGCCACGCTAAGTTTTCATTTTACAAAAACCTTTGCCCCTCTGCCCAGCCTAGCCCACGCACCTAAATAAAAGTGGCTGTAGCCTAAGTGCATATACAGGTTTAATGTGTTTATGTCTTCATCTTTAATTTCATGACAACAATGCCAACAGGCTTTAACTCTTTTAAACCGACGGGAGCGCCGGCACTCCCAACTTCACCTCAGTTTTAAAAGCCGGTAGAACGGCAACCAAATAAAACCAAATAAAACCGGAGTTGTTCTTTCATATCACGTGTTTAACATGTCACAAAGCGCTTTTTCGGTCCGCTAATGTGTTTGCATTAATACTGTTAAAAGCGCTCACAACAAGACAACGTCATAACTCTGACCGCAATGTTTTATACTGCTTCCTATGCCAGTAGACACGTCACTACGCTGTAGTGATGACGTCGCGTCGCCTTCTCGTTTGCCACTGAAGTTTCAATACAGTAATAACGATTTTATTTTTTTGTTGTTTGTCTTTTTTAGCAACTATTTTTCTTAGTCTGGACATAAATCTATACATATTATTAAAATATGAGATCTAAGGGTTGTATTGATGTATAGTAAATTAAAATGCTCCAAAAAATGGCACTACAGCATGTGAATGTAAAAATATGCACTGTTCTGTGGTTCTATTTAGGTCATAAAGAGATAAACTGGCTGATGTTACTGTCTGTTCCAGCTTAATCTCTTTGCGTCAAAACTGTTGCTCAAATTTCTTCTGGTGGAACTGGTGAGGAACTCTCTCCACTTCTCTTCTTTCTTCAGTTCTGCACCTCCCTTTCTTTCTTTTCCCCTAGAAACCCAATTTCCACTTGTGAGGCCTGGCTAATCAGACAGCTTCATCAAAACCAGGATGGCACTTTAGGCTAACTCAAAATGAAAGTGGGGGCCAATTAAAGCACCTGCAATTTTTTTTTAATTATAGAGATCTCAGTCCCCAGGCCTGTTTATTCTACCATTAATTTAGTAGAATCCCTTTAATTTGTGTAATAATGTCAAAATTATTATTACAAGCTATTTTCAGAGTGGGGGGTTTCCCAGGCAACTCTGCATCTTTGGATCCCACAATCTTACAAATTAGTACCAAAATGCAGCTCGGCGTGTTAGCATTTGTCAAGACATGGGATTGTTTTTGTTTTGTCTAAAATCAAAAAGGTAAAAACTCTCTCATCACTGTGCTTGTATGATACAAACAAGTGCCAAAAGAGAGCATTATTATCTTTTTTGTTACAGGTCCTTGTGTTCAGTCTTGATCTTTTTTGTCTTTTTTCTGTCTTTTTTTTTCTTTTGTCTTTTTTACATTTTCTGTCTCTTTGTTGTACAAACACTGCACTCACAAGCTAAGGAAGTGAAAGACAAATGTTGTTAATAATGCATCTATCAACTGAAGTGCTGAAACAGGTGTCAAAAAGAAGCGGGTCACCAGTGTTTGCAGGTTCAAAAGTGTTGATGGATTATTTCACTTTCAAGTGCGTCATTCTCAATCACAGTCTGACAGTTGTGTTTGAAATGCTGCTCAATATTTGATGAAGCCACCTTAGATCTCACCCATTGTACTAAGCTGCAAAATCTGGGTAAGATTCTCTTTCCTCATTATAAATATCGTTGAACTGCTCTATTTTCACACCTTGGGATGATCCGCATTTTCAGTGTATTTCAAGTATTAAAACCTTTGATTAGAAAACTGCTTTGATGATGTCGAACTTGAGTCAGGTTGACTTAAATTTATCAGTTTGGAAATCATCTTCTCAGTACTATAAAAACATCAGCCCTGTGTTGACTCCTCAGCAGGTCTAACTATCCAAATAATAGCACAAATCAAGGAAAGCCATTTTAAGAGCTTTGAGGAAGACATTTCAAATCCTGCAGAATGACAAATCTGGCCTATGACGACGAGGCTGAGCTGGAGGCATATAATCCATTTGTTCCCCAAATATTCTGTAGAGATGCTTTTTCATACCTACGCCACAGTTATACTGAAACTTGACACAGTTGACAGTGACATTTACAGGGTTGTAGTGGAAGAACAGAGCGGGTTGTCACTCATTAAAAAAGTTACAATTAAAGGCTTGTGTGTCTTAGGATTCAGATTTATTTGTTTATACATGAATTTCTGTTGATTGTACTGCTATGATATCTTTAGGTTTGATCACTTCATTTGTCAGCCATATTTTTTACATTTCAATGTACAGTCATTTGCAATGCAATGTAGATGGGGTTGTAGAATATCACAATACCTATTATTTTCTTTACTTTATTCAGTTTGCAAAGATTTTATTCCATCTGATAATAAAGCAGAATTGCACTGTAGTCATTGTTAATGCTGTAGCACAGGAAAATTCTGTATTAATATTTCCTACAGTATATGAGGCAATGTGCTAATGCCTTGATTTGGTCTTGGGGTTATTTAATTACTGCCCCAGCTCAGTCTTTCTGCCCCCACAGCTTCTCTAAAACATACTGAGTGGTTTCAAAAAGGACTATCCTGATTTTCAATTTGTGATATTGTCCTATCTGATCTTAATTGGGGAAATATCTGTGCGTGTGTGTGTTACATTCGTATGGCACTTATTTTCAACTGAAAATTATGTTCGACACTGTCAGGAAGTACTGTGACGTTTCTATAATGAAAGCATTTGAGGTGGATGAATGTGCAGCTGAATGACTCAGGCCCAATTTTGTCTCCTATATATCACATTTCATTTCACTGCTTCAACAATAATTTCTTCAGTCAAGTGGTATAGTTGCCCAGTCTTTACTTTACTTTAGGCATGCTGCAGTTGCCATGACCACAGTGTTGCAAGGACTTTTATTTGCCTAAATAAAACCATAATCATGCTCCTTTTTTTTTTGCAACAGTATGCAGATATATAGATTTTAAAAAAGCATAATGTGAATTACGTTACAGTTTTCCCTAAAACTTACACATTGAGCTCCCACAAAACAGAGGATAATGTGTGACAGTGGAAGAAACGGTTGTCTTTTGAGTGAGTCTGTCGCTCAGAAAAGAGTAGTAATAGCAAAGAGCTTCAAGGTCTTTGATAGCTCTACAGGGTGGGGAGCCACTGCTTGCCACACTCTGCAGCATCTCATGTAAATTACCTTTTGTCTGCAATCAGGCACACAGAGTTTGGTTGCTTGTCTTTTTTTTCTTCTTTTTCCTTTTCTTCTATGCACCCAAAAAAATCTCAACCTCCCCATCTGTCTGTTTTCCATATGCCTACTTTCTATCATCCCATAATGCGGCCCAGGACCATATTTACCTTTCAAGCTTTCTTCACTGTGCAGGCTCAGGTTAGTGTCACGGCACACCCCCCTCTCTGCTTTTCATTCCTCCTCTCTACATCTGTTACTCCCTGCATCCTGCCATTGGGATTCTGCTCACACTGGCCTGTCTAATTAGAGTGAGGCAGAGAAAAAGAAAAACAAAGGCCTCTCCTTTTTTTTTGCTTCCCTCCACATGTCCTCTCCCTTCTTCCAGCATCTCTAGTTTTCTGCCCCCCTTCCCTCTTACTCCTCAGTCAGCTGGATCACAGGCAGATAGTGCTAATTGATTTGTTAAAAGCCACTCGCTATCTCGCTGAAATGAGACAGCCCAAACTTTTATTTTCCAAATGACGGGAAGTGCAAATGGTGCAGCAACTCCTCCATCTTTGTTTGCACCTACACCTGCAGTGTGTGTGTACATAGTAGCTGAAATTGTGAGTTGATTGTAAACTGAATAATTTATTTGTTTGGAGTAGCTGCTACATTTCCCTGTACAGCACTGTGGTTTGCCTATCTGTTTATTTATTTAAAGTTATACCACATACCAAGACTCTCCATATGTGAGTTATCAACAGTGAATCAGTTGGAATAAATTATGCAGCACCTATTGACATCCCTGCAAATTATCAATGTAGGGTTCAAAGTATAGGAAAGAAAACATGTTCATGTAATGGTATGCGCTGCCAGAAGGTTTTGTTGAGAAACCTATTCCCTCATATCTGCATTGCTCTGTTTCATCTATCTATCTTTGTGTCTGTCTGTACTCTGTGCATTCTCCCTCTGCTGTGGAGGATGATCAATATTTCAGTGAAGTGTCATTTCAGTTCCAGCCCTGTTTATTCTCCCTGTCTACATCAAGGATTTTGAGATGAGATGCCCCTGGTGCTTCCGTACTCGCAGAAGCATGTGCATACATGCAGAGCAGCGGACATAGACGTATGGACACACACTCCATCATGCGACCAAACCCATTTTACCACCTCAGCTCACACAGCTGGGCCGACAAACCGCTCTCCACAACTCTCCAAATTACCCAGCTGCCCCATGCTTGGTCCAGCTGCCCCTGAGCGCCACGCTCATTTATAATGAAGCCCGTGTGACAGTCTCCAGCGTTAGCGCACCCGCCACTGTCCATGCACACATAAACTCCACTCCACGGGAAAGAACGCATTCCTCCATATGTGTGTCTGTCCTGCTGGTGACTTCCCAGCAGTGAGGCTCTGTCTCAGCTGGACTGGTTCTCCCTCAAAGCCCGCCGCCTGCTGTCACATACCCATCCTGATCAGTCACTGTTAATAAGAAAATTCAATCACCAGCCTATCGCACATGGCTTGGCCCCCCACTTCCCACTATCAGCAAAAAGGCATGGACTAAAGAAAAGAGGAGACACTGGCAATAAATAGGACGTAGACATATTCTATATTATACAGTCGGGTTTTCTCAGTGTTCTGTGAAAAAATACACATCTTGGATGCATTCCTTCGACTATGTGCATCCCAGCAAGCTGCCAAACACAGTTAGCGAGTGCTACAGATGGGAGAATTGTGTTGTTTTGTGAAAGGAAACAGATTTACTGACGTTTTTATGCTTGCCTTGTTTTAGTTATACAGGGCCCTCCGCTTAATGATCTGCATCAGATTAGGCAGATAAATCATTAAACACAGTTGTTTGTTGTCATGCTCAAATTGACCTCCATAGCCATTCAATGGAGTGTAAACCATCTCTTTAAAGTGTTCACTTCCTACATCATATTCTCCGAACAAACCTTTCTCCTTTTCTTCTCCACCTCTCACATATTCTTCTCGGCTCCTCTCCACCCCTCCTCCCTCTCGTATTAATTGATATTGTCTCACTTCATTAGAGACATTTTGCACTGGTGAAGAATTTAACATTAATTTTTCCAGTGCAATTTCAACCTTTACTGTCACCCATAAAAAATTTTTCATCTCATGATCTGCCTTCTCTCGTCGTCTCTGGAGCCAAATTCTGACTCAACCTTTCTTTGGCTTGTCACAGAGCTGGAATTAAAAAAAAAAAATCTTTCAATCATGGTGGGCTCATTGTTAAAGATGAGATGAGGCAGACACTGTACTTTTCTCATTTAGACACCTTTCTGTCATAATGATTACCATCAGTTCTTTACACATGGTTTAGTGGTTTCTGCGGGATAAAATGTGCAGGAAAAGAGACCAATTTGTTTTTAGCAAATGACCGTACAAAAGCCGTAGAATGCTTTTCTGTTGCTTGATTGGGATTTTCCTTGTAAGTCTTTTCTCTATGTCGTCGTGTGGGCCGGCT
This sequence comes from Amniataba percoides, assembly GCA_037176925.1. NCBI lineage: Eukaryota > Metazoa > Chordata > Actinopteri > Centrarchiformes > Terapontidae > Amniataba > Amniataba percoides. Next base: position 8,039,245 of record JBAJHX010000049.1, on the reverse strand, counting down.
CTACTCGCACAAGATAAATGAACCACTTTAAAAAGACTCCTTTCAAATTTCACTCTGCTGTTGCTGGTTAGAATATTAACCAGGTTTCCACATTCCCAAACATACTGTGGATAAACCATGATGCTTTATACTAGACCGTCTGAATTGGAAGCCAAACATTTTGGAGTGCCAGAGTCATTGAAATGCTGGAATGACTCTGCGACTAAATTGAGGCACAAAAGCAAACCAGGAGAAGTAAATAGTCATCAATAAATACATTTCTAACAACAGATGGGTCTCTTGGAGAGGAGCAGAAATAGCATGGTGAGAAGAGGACAGGGATGGAGGTCTGCCTGTTGCAACCCCTGTACTGAAAGGAATCCTTCCCAATACATGTCAGTTTTCCATAAACATGTAGGCAGCAAAATGTCAGTGCTATAAGACCAGCAGGGCGTCATTAAGCCCAGTGGTTAAAAGGCTGAGATAACCAGTATAGCTCACTGCCTGCACTGCAGTTGACAGAGCTCTTATGATGGTAAGTGCTCTTATGATGCTGTGGAGCATTGCAGACAGATGATAGTAGTTTGGAGCTAATCAACTTGCCTGTGAGACCAGTTCAGTAAGAAGTTTCAAGTTGAGTCAAGAACAGTGTAGTTTTACATTTTATTCCATACTTAAGGCAATCATTTTCTTAACGTTTACTTTTTCACATGCCCTATGTCTGCGATTGATGTTAACAGTATGTACACTATCCCTCACAAATTCCAAATTACTAATAGTCTATTTAGATTAGTAGTTTGTGCAAATGTGGTGCAACCCCATGCCTAACTAGAGGATGATATATAATATTTTTAAACTTAATAAAGATACTTGATAATGTAATTTTGCATATACTGTTTTACACATAGAGGACTGTAGCCAGAGTCTACTAAACACAAACACGAACCTTTTCATCACATCACATATTTAGCATATTTTTCTATTTATTTATCATCAGTTATTTCCTTTTTTTATGCAAAAGGTCGTGTTTGAGGTATTTAACACTGTGTTATCTCACAGGTTAGATTGCATGGACCTGCGTTGTCTGCACGTTAACTGGAGTGTGGATAACAACCTGATAAACGTCTCCCCTTTTAAACAGCAAATCCAATTCTAATCAGAGGAATTATTGACTCCGGCACAGAAAAAACCCACATGAAGTGAATTAGCTGGCTGACGGGGCGAAGTCAAGTACATCCGGCAGACAATAATTATTGGATTAACAATGGATTCCAATGTGTCCTCCAGTGCAATCACTAAAAAGGTTAATTGAAGCCATTCTGAAATGTAAAGCCTTAATAGCACTCTAGGATGCTTTCCTCATTTAACTTAGCAAAAATCAACATTAATGCAGACAACATTATTATCACCATGCATGGTGCATTATAACGTTTCCAGAACAAAACAATTCTGGTTAAACGCTGCCATGGTATTTCTAAAATCTACATACAAACAGAGCTGTGCTTTGTATGGACTAGAAACCTCTCTATGAAAACCAAAGTGCCCCCCCTCATCCTTTTTTTTTCTCTTTTTTTGATGGTGAACACAACCTAAAAAGCAAGCCTCAGATCGTTTATGCTCTGTGGCTGCCCACAATATTCTGACTGTGCCCTAGGGACACTCAGCTCCATCAAACAGGAGAAACAAACAGAATCAGCTGCAAAAGCTGCAAAAGAGTGTCTGCTCCTGCTGTGTAGTAGAGTATCCTCCGCTGGTGGAGCTGAAGATTTTATGTGTGTGTGTCTGTGTGAAGTGAAAAGTGATGAATGAGAATTGATACTCATTAGTGTTTCCTGACAGTAACATTTGAGGGTTACACCTATAACAGATTTCTGACAGAAAATAACATTCCCGCTTTCGTGGGGTGACCGGCTTTGAAAAAGAAAAAAGACTGCGCTCAATCGAAGTGTATTCTCTGACAGCTGACAGACAGTCTGAGATAGCCTCAGTGTTTGTGTGTATTGGGTTAGATGAGTAAAAAAGGATCAAAGTGCTGTGGAGTCTCACTGACAGTGAGGAACGCACTTTACCCAGCATGCTTGGTGTTCTCTGAGTTTTCTGAGCTCTCCACATTCCCCGATGTCACTGAAGCGTCCGACACACATGCATGCAGTGGCTGTTTCCAAAATATTGGCACCGACTGTGCTGAGCCGGGCTGTTTTGTTGCTGCGCAGACAGACAAACAGGCCGAGCTCCTCTGGCGTGCCCGACCACCAGACCGGAGCGCACCAGCTAAGCCCAGCCGACTGCTGCAGCTTGTCTGTGCTTGTTTGCACCAGCTCAGAATCTGGCTGTGCTACATCTGGCGGTGACCCAGCTCCAGAGCCACCTCGCCGTCACAGGCAGAGTCCTGAAAGATTGATGTGCAGGCAGAGTGAGGGGCAGTCTCGCAGGTGCAGGTAACTGCTAATGGATCCTCTAGACACATCCTGACCGGACCCATCTCATCCTGAGTCAACAGAACCAACTCCGATAGTGTTCACTCTTCTAATTTTTCCTCATAGTCCACTCAGGCTGCTGTAGAGTGTGATGCCCTACCTTGTCAGCATGTGTTTCATAACGATTACTCTAACTTCGATCTACAGTTTCCCCAGTGTCCTCTTTCAAAATCTGAACAGACTTGAACTTTGATTAACCCTCATTCAACCACAGAAGGTCACTGCGGAGGCGGTGTGAAATGTGTGTCTGCTTGAATGAATACATTTTAAACTTGTTAGTGAACTCTTAGCTTAATTGTTAACACAAGGAATCTGCTAGCCACATATGGGTTTTTATTGACTTTTGATTTGTTTACGAGTGCATGGTTTCAAACTAGATATCCAATCAAATATTCAAAACGATTTGAGCACCACTCTTACAGGAATGGGGAATTCAATCAGCATGCACAGGTTTTAGTAATTTGATAAAAAATGATTGATTTGATTTGCTGCCATGAGTCCTGTTTTTTCATGGTACAGAATGTGACTGTACAGAACCAGATAAAGTTTAAGTACCACAGGGTAGCCCATTTTCATGCTTTCTCACGGCAGTATAATTGCACTACAGCTAAAAATCTATCAAAAGCAAGGCCACCCTGAAATAACGCAAAAAGCATGCCACATTACACAGTGTTCCTGACTCAGAGAGGAATGGATGATGTGGGTCAATTTTTACCAGAGTTGATTGAGTAGAGAGCCAACCATCCATGCAGAGCAGAGTGCAGTGTGTATGCAAGGCTCACTTTAATGAATTTCAATCTCCCACCCTGTCCCTCCAACCACCCACCCACCTCCAAAATGGACCCAAATGTCTAAAGGAAGTATTACGGCGAAAAATCACAAGGCTGCCAGATACGGCAGTGATTTTGATGAATTTCCTCATCAAAGACTCGTCACGCCATATGGCAAAATCACTATTTTACATCTGACCTTCTCCTGTTAAATACCTTGTTTCAGGGCAGCAACATAAGCAGATAATGGTCTTCACTTGCACTGCTGGGGCAAGAAAGCTCCTATATACTGCATTTCTTGTCAAACCGTCTCTACACTGACAATACGGTGCACAGAAAGGTTGCAAAACAAAACCTCAGAAAAAAAAAAAGACCTCAGACTTGATTCCTTTATGATACACCGGTCAGTGCCGAGCATTTTTTTTATGTTTTTATGTTAAGTATGCATTTAAGTATGTAATTAATGAATAGTATGTAATGCTTTTCCATTAGAATAAACTGTACCCTGAAGGCACCCAATCAGGAAATGAGCCCCCCCAGGTTTAAATAAAATTCTCTGACATTTTTCTCCTTTCCAGCTGTTAAATGGGTTCAGATTTCCGAGGTTCTATCTCTAGTTGGTACATTTTCTATAACAACATCTCCTCCTTTTATCATGGAAATGAAGGGTAATGAATGTGGCAGAGTAATATAGTGATGCAGAAAAAAGTGCACATGGGCAAAGCTCTTCCTTGCGGACAGATTCCAGGGACAAATAACTGTTGAGTGCTGGCATGTGCAAAAGCTCTTTCCCCAAAACTCTTAATGAAACACGGTACTGCTAATTATTTGATATGAGATCAGGCGCCCTCAATAATTTCCCGCTCCATGAAGGAACCCCAGGCTGCACATAACATACACAGTATTGGGGACTGTGGCTGGACAGGACTACACTGGGTGTGCATGGGTGGCTTTGGAGAAGTGGTGTTTACTAGAGTGGGCTTTGAGAAGAGGGATTAGTCCTCTTCCACTTAAGCAGTGGGCAGTGGGCTCTGGCTCTGCTGCTGGAGCAGCCAGCACTCCACTCAGCCAGATAAGGCATGCAGAAATGGCTCCACAAGCAGCTCACAGCATATGCTAACACACATACTCTTACAAACACCCGTACATATAAGCAGGAAATGCAAGTTTGCATGTGCTCATAAATACACAAACATATGTAATTTTTAAAAAACATGATTCTTTATCAAAAATCACTGCAAGTTTTGTTTTCTATCGTACTTTAGTTTTAAATACCTGATTGCAGTTTGCAGTGCTCAGCGTGCCGCCTAGATACACAAGGAATAATGGCACCACAAACATAGAAACTCATAAGCATGAATTAAATGGCTTGCTTGTGGGTGGGATTAGAGACAACAAGGGGAGTCATAAATGAAGTAAGAATAAACGGATAAGGAGACATGAAGGAAAGAGGAATGCAGGCGCCAGACGTGCAGAGGAGGCAGAAGCGGGTTCCCACAGAGTAATGGGAGAGCAGAGGAGGTTGTGAGAGGTATGATGCAAGGGATTGGATCTTTCAAACGGTAATCGCTTAGCTACCCAAAGGGGACAACTCCCTCTTTCCTGCTCTCTCTCTCTCTGCTCACTCCCCTGTCAGGACGAGGAGGAACAGGCGGTGGATTGAAATGTAAAAGAGGCAGAGGATCAGAGACAGGTGGAAAATGAGAGGAGCAAAGGGCAGAGTGGGGGAAAGATGAGGCAGAAATGGGGCCGGTCCCTGTGCTTCAACAGGGTAGAGTCAGAGCAGAGTGTTTGTGCAAGTGTGCGATTGTGTGCTTGCCGGCGTGTGCCTGCTTGTGCATGTGCGTATTCTTGTTTACGCCCAGGTCCCAAGAGGCAGCGTGCAGATTATTGTTAGAGAGGACCTATCCTATTGAATCACTCCACGGGCCCCCTTCAGGAATTGACACTCAGCTGAGTATCTCCCGGGAACGAGGGGAAAGCAGAATGAGTGAAAAGTAAAATGATATCCATCAGTAATATAAACAGCTGGAGGTTACGCTGGGACCAGGAAGTCTTCGGTGCTCCGACTCAGCTGACGTTTTGGCCCAAGGGAGCTCCACCATGCTGCTCACGTGTGAATCCTTTGCCCTTATAGCACAGCACGCAGCCAGAGATTATGGATTTGAATGGAATTAAAACAGCTCAAGGGTTAAGATATGTAGGCAGTTAGATTACAAAGATGAGATTAAAAATGAGAGTGCCACGGCTTCTGGGACCATACTGTTGCAGCCAATTTTTTTAAGGCTGAAACTGAGCTCACGTATTTAACCTACAACAGAAGACAGAAGAGTGGTCACTTCTGTCGTTATTAACATAAACTAGAGTAAATCAGATATTACTGGCTGCCTTCATCTGGCCCGTTTTAAAAGGAAACCAAGCTAAAGGCCTGACAATCAGCAGTCATTACATCCTTTCATCGTTCTGTGGTGCAGAAGGGCACACTCCATCTCGTGTACTTGATGCATGTATCATGTGCAGGCATACATTTTTGAATGCTAACAATATGAATTATTCATTGACCTAATTATGGCCATGACTCATTAACGTAAATGTGGAGTGTACATGATGATATTCAAAGAAAGAATGGCTATGAATCATAGATCGCCCACTGTGAACACACATCAATCAGGAATGCCTTGTTCAATAAATAGACCGTAATTGGGCCCAAAGAAAGTTAGTTATTTGCAGGCAGACCTTATTAAATTTATAAAAAGGTTCTTGTTGGTCCCCAACTGGAAATGATACTTTTTCCATGTGTTGGCCTATTTAAGATAAATCCAACATAAACTTTGCATTGCTGCTTCCCATTTTCTGAGGCCTATGTTTCAGATTGATTTTCTAAGATCCAGGCGAGCCGCTGGATGTAGTTCATTAAGTCCTCCATCGCAGCAAACAACAAGCCCACTTTTTGTGTGTCAACATCACAACAAGTCCTTCTAATTAAAGGACAAAATATGTTGTTTGTAGTCGCAATCCAGAAAGAGACATACAGGCGTTTTCTGATCTGAAACTCCCCTACCAGCAGGACGACATTGTTTGTCGTGTGCCTTCTAAAACCATTACAAATGAAAAATAAATCTGTTTTTGATGTGACAGTGCTATGGGTGAGGTTTGGTTATGCTTCGGCACAAAAGGGGGGTGGGTTTTGTTTTCATAATCATAGTCGTACTTACAAGAATCCAACGTCGACTGACTGTCAAAGTCTAACATCCTCCCGACCCGTTCAACAACTCCGACTTCTCCTCCTCTCTCCTTCTGCTGACTTTGTGGCTCTGTAACAATGATACACAAGTCATAATTAATAAGGCTTCCTCACTTCAACTTAAACATATGACATGTTTGTTTCTGAAATCTAAAGTTACATTACCGTGACAAACAGAAAGGAAAACTCTTGATGCTCGAACACTTAAAATGTCAGCCAGCTGCCGAACAGTGATCCTTTTTAGTGTGAGAAATGACCAGATTCACAGCATCCTTTCCACAATGTCACTGTTTGCTTGCTATTTGTCTTCAAGATTAGATTGCGAGAAAACAGTCCCCATTTATTATTTCCGTCAGATGACTAAATGCAAGTTTTCTGAAATGCACCACTGCTGCGAGTGCTGAAAGTGGTTTCTGCTCGCAACTGCGCGGCCCCATAACAAAAATACGACTTAAATAAGGAAGTCGAGCTGTTCACTCTGACAGATTTCAGGATGAAGATGTGACAGATCTCAAGTATCGAGCCTGCGCTGAAATAAACTGAATTGCTGCCTGGGGGGTGAAAAATCAGTCAAGACACTTATGGTATTCCTTGGAAATTGTTCACTGTAATGTAAAGCCTCTTCTCTGCACCACTTTAAAGTTTTAGGAGAGGCAGTTACCCATAATGGGCCATGCTCCCTTCATCTCTTTATCACCCCTGCTACCGTCTTACACACATCTGGTGAGCGGATGGAGGCTTCTCCTCTAGGCTCATCATTAGCACCAAACTTGGGGATTGGCTCATTTGATCAGATTTCCCTTCTCCCACCGCCGCACGTAATCTCAGCCATCTCTTTTACCAGCAGCACCACCCTCTCCTCTGTCTGCCTCGTCTCGCCTGGCAGGGAGTTCTATTTCCAGAGGAATGCCTGAGAGAAGTCATCAGAAATAATGACAGGAGCGTTTAATAATGTAGAGAGGAGGACGGCTAAATGCTTTGTAGCGGCTTCGGGGAGATAACATAAACCCAATCATAGGTCTGATGTAGTATACACAATAAGGAGATGTGTAGATTGTGTTCAGGGAGCTTAGTGTCTTCCCCACTGTTATTTTGCACTCTTTCATGGGACCCTCCCACGAGTGTGGGAGGGTGTGAAGATGGTAGAGGGTCTAGTGATTTCTAATGAACAGTCTGAAGTGAGGTATATTTCCTGCGGAGAGAGAGAGAGAGACACAGGGTGTGTTTGTGTGTATGTGTATGTGTATGTGTATGTGTATGTCGGGCATGTATCATGTGTATGCTTGCTCACATTTATTGATCAGCAGCCTTGGACTTCCTGACCCCTTTTAGCACTGTCAGTCAGGTGGCTTATTCTCTCAACACCCCCTCAGCACTGATTGAATTTCAGTGTTGAGGTCAGGCAGCGCTGGGGTTCTACTTCACTTACCCAGACAGCATATCTTAGAAGTATTTTATATTTCTAATTTCCTGCCTGTGTCAAGCACACTAATTCTGCACCACTGGGCTGAGGAAACACATCGGAGTCCTGGCTGAATAAAGAAAAGATTGGACGCTGCCTGATCAAAACGACAAATTTCACACGGGGACTTGCATTTTCCTCGACAGTCTGACGTGGTCTTCTACTATAAAGTCCGCTTTCACTTGTTGTTTGAAGCTACCTGGGGAGGAGGAGCTCCATGTTTGCCTCTTGTGATCTGTTTTGTGCTTAACTGATTTATGGCACCTGTCAGCAAATAAGTCTGTCACTGTTTCATCAAGTACCTTCCAGTCTTATTTATTTTATTGGCCTTAATGGGTCTGCTTGGGGGCCCCATTTCCCTCTGCTCATGAGTGAAAGCCTACATGTTGAAAAGTAATTTTATTGCTAAGTTGCCATGAGCCTTCATTTCCAGGACAGCTCATTTATATCTAATGTATCACTAAAACGGTTTCATTTATCATCTTTGAGAAACTATCAAATGCAGGAAAATTGCTAAGCGTCCTATTGGCTTATTTTCCAGCTAAATGGCTTGAATGTGTCAGTGCTAGCGTTCGGTGCAGATCATTTGCAAATCAGTGCAGAATGAACACGTCATCCCCCCACCCGTCTCAGTCTGGGTTCATACTGTACATGCAGCATTGAATGGTTTAGATGTACAGCTTTGTGGAGGCAGCTTTGCTTGATAAAGTGCTTTTTCTTAACAGATTTTTTTTTTAAAAGCACTTTTAGCAACTTTTGTCACCTGCTGGCTTTCAGGGGCAATTAACTATACCATGTCGTCCCGATGATGCAACTTTGCAAGTGAATGGTGAAATTACTTCCAGAACTGAGGCAACTTTTGGCACATCATTGACTGTAGTTGGCACATATTCTCAGTCAACACATCCGCTGGGAATCAAAACAGTGTGCAGACTGTGGAAGTAAGCACACAAGACAGACAGTTCTGTCCTATCTGTCAACCTTATCAGACCAATCTAGTCTAGATTACAGTGAGAGCTAACTCTATATTATTGTATTGCTGTGACCCAGTTCTGTTTGTTCCCACTTAGCTGTTGCTTTTCCTTATTTGCAACATTTTCCACAACCATAAATTGACGCAGTTGACACACAGAGTAATTACAGGTAGAGAAAGAAAGTAGGTGGCTGCTTGATTGAAAAAGAAGGTACGGGTTAGTGGAATAACAGTAATCATTATCTGCTTATGTGTGTGTGTGTGTGTGTGTGTGTGTGTGACACAATATTGACAGAGAGGCCAAAGACCTGCCCCTTTGGAGCCTATTTGTGGTTTGCTCTGCTCTCTCCCTCTCTGTCTCTCTCTGATTCAGGTTTGATTCACACCTCCTACTCTATCAAAACCACTAATGAACTTGACTCCCCCATGAACTTCATAAGAAAGCTCTTTATCCCCTTCAAATAGGCTTTGACTTACACAATAGCTCAATGCAGCAGTCATTTTGTTCACACTACAATGCTGCTATGAGGACCAAAGAGCTTAGACATTATGGACATTCTGGGATTCGGCTTTCAATATGGCTGCATTATTGCTCATGTAATTGGATAACCACTAAAACAGTCGTTTTAATGCTGAATATTGCTTTGTCTCTGTGTGCATTTCTCGGCTACTGCTCCATAGGCGTGTATTAGTATCAGTTTTGACTGCCCCTGTACGACGTCTGGTTCCAGGCATTTTTCTCTGCAGATCCTAAGGGATCCGTCCAATAGCTGAGGCCTTTCAGGTTTAATTCTGTTTGGATGAGCAATGTTATTAGAGCGTCTCAGCGGCTGTGTCAGCCTGATCGGCGAAGGGGACAGCAAAGGAGCCGATTGGAGGGTTTGATAAAGGGTGATTAACCAAGACACTCTTTAATTTTAATATCCCACAATTACACGTGCACACACACACACACACACAAACACGCACACACTGAATACGCTTTGAGCCTCGCCCCCAGCTCCATGTCACAGTGGCCGGTTTTAATGGAAAAACATAAGACAACAGATAAGAGATAGTCTCCTGAATTTTCACCAAGGACAAGATTGTAAATTGTTTTATATTCAGGGGAAATGGTGGCCATACTGCCTATGAGAGGGTGTATGTGTGTGTGTAATTTATTTTTTACTCTGACAGTTTCCACTACCAGACCTTGGAGGACGTCAGCACACATACTGTACACGATTTTGAGGTGCCCTTGCTGCAGAAATGTTGGGCACTATCAGTGCCAGGGACAAACCAGCTACACTTCCAGTCAGATTTCCCACCCAAAGAGCCAATCTGCCAAGTTGTACTGGCTGGCTGAGCTGACTAAAGGCTGACATAAAGAAAAACAGCAGACAGATTTTTAGATGAAAAGCCTTTGGTGTTTTATTCCCCTTTATCAGTGGGATGTTTGTTTTTGTGGACGGCTGCAGCAGAGGTCACACTCACACAGAGGAACAAAGAGCAAAAAGGATGACTGGAGAGAGCGGAGCTGCTCGTGCTGTGTGATGTTGCCAGGCAGGCTATTTAAAAAGTGGGATTTACCTTGATAAAGACAGGCAAAGGAAGGGATTAACGGAGTGCATAAGAACACAAACAGAACAATTGGAAATGCAAACAGAACGTGAAATGCAATTAATTCTATTAGCTGGACTTTCCCAGAGGAGCTGTGATAAAGCTGAACACTTAGGATGTGTCAACAAAGGGCGTCAGCAGAAACAAGGAGGAGATACATTTGTTTAGGTCCCAGCCTTGGATGACTACACAGACACTGAGAATAAGCCCGGGCCTCTGAACTGATTCTTTATGTATAATCATTGTTTTGTAGATAGCATCAAACAGGAGAGCAACTGTAAGCGTTTTCAAAGGAGAAAAATACACTCAGAAGGTTGTTTGAATTTACACAAGATGAGAGCAGCCTGAAGGCTTAGACTCAGGTGGATAGTGATAGCACTGAAGGACATATGTTCTGTTTGCTCAGATCAGTGTGATAACAACAGCACAAAGAGAGGCTACTGTGTACAGTTTCATGCACTGTATCTAAAAGAGGCAAAGTTCCTGGAGGCCACCTCTTCATAGACTCCACTTGCTAGTCTTTGGAGGGAAAGAATTAATTCAATTACAGTATATCTTGCCACCAAAAAAAAACAAACACTTTAACTCATTTTGTTTTCACTTTATTTGTGATGTCGGTGTGAATTCATTTTCCTGTTTGGTCCCTTTGCCCTCTTTTTCTCTTCTTTGACTAAAGCAGGAGAATCTTCTCTTGTGTTCAAAGGCCACGTCTGTTTTAAACACAAATGCGCAGAACTAATGAGTAAATGTCCCAGAGTACTAGTATCTGCATGGATCTCTTGTTCCGTATTGATCTTTATTTAGCAACAAATAGCCCTGTGGCTGTGAAGAGGTATTGGCAAGAACTGTGGAAAACTGCACATTCGTCACTGTTGGCTGATCTGAAGCAACATCTAATTTCATTCTGTGTAGGTAAAGCAACAGATCGGCTTGAATGGCAACAAATGACTGCATGAGCTCTGACTTTTACAGTGATGAATCAAAGCTAAAAAAAAAAAAAAAAAGACTCTCCATCACCTCATCTGAAGCCATTCATGCGCACTATGCTGGTATATGTTTATGAGAGCACAGTCAGCAAATGGTTGGTTCCTGCGCCTGCAGCTAGTGTAGTTTAAGTGATGCTGAAGTGAACCATAACACTGACAGCAAAAAAACTAAGTTTAACATTTCCACAATGTTAGCTGTAAGAAATCATCTTTGAGACTTGTTTAAGAATCTTACAGAAATACCCTCTCCTGATGATATAGCACGGCCACATACCCAAAGGTAATGGATGGCTAAGTACACTCAGAGACGTACCAGGGGAGTCCATGGAAGCTGGGTTTTGTACGTAGCCAGCACATAGCTCTTGACCCAGCCAGCCCACTGACCAGTGAGAAGAACAGAAATGTGATTAGAAAATACTCTGTATCCTGACCCTGCTCTTTGAGCAAGGCCCGGTGGTCGGAGGGGTCGGTTAAATCTTCCAATAGGGCTGAAGAAAAAGCTCCTGTCAAATCCTCTGATATAGGCTGAGCTTGCACCTAGAGGGAAGTGAGGGAATGATGAATGTTTTAGAAGCAAGCGCTCCAGGAACTGGGATTTTACAGGCCATCAGCACTGGGCTGAATTGGACCAGACAGTCGCCAGGGAGACACCAATCTCAGGAGGAGGAAATCTAGGCTGCACACAGAACAAGAGATGCAAGGCTCTGCTTGCACCACAGTTGCCTCGACATCCTCAAGAGGTTCTTCAAAGCTGAGAGTCGAGGCAATTATTAATTATGCCTTTTTTCTCTTGGAAGAGGAACTAAGGAAAAATATGTTCATATAATTTGTGATAGTGAAAAGGACTGAAGGTAACTTTATCCGAGTTAGGCAGTTTTGCTCTCAGTTTCAAGGCACAGTCTAATTATGCAATAACTGGCACTATGAACTAGTCGAAAAAAATAAAGTGTAACTACTGAACAGCCAGAAGAAAAAGGGTATTCAGGTTTTCAAATTAAGTTTGAGTCACTTCCTGTTTTCACTGAATCTCAGCTTGTACTATTGCCACACAACAGATAGTACTGTATCAAAATAAAACAACATAATATTTTACATACACTGATGTTGATACATGATACATACATTAGTAATCTGATACATGTATGTCTACTTTCAAATCAAACCGAACTACTTGGCTAAAAATACAGCCGACCCTGGATTTGCTGCTTCTGTAATCCATGCGAACATGAGAGGAATATAACTGTGATTCATGACTCTATGATACAAAGTGGTTTTGCTCTGAAAAGGCTGTCGTGAGAGAAAAGAAAAAAGGAATGACCTTGAGAAGGTCCTTGGTCTTGGATGTATTGTCTTTCCCTTGGTGAAATAGCTCCACTGCACATCCTACTTAAATTTTTAAATGGGTACAAGATTATGGTTGCCACATAGTCTCTGAGTTTGGGCGCTGTTGATGCAACCCCTTCTTTATATAATCACGGTGTGGCTAAACTAAAACATCCTCGTTCCCGTAGGCCATTTTTTTCCTGAGTCAGGAAGCAAAAACATATTGACTTGTCCATTCTTTACACTTTCTTCTCCCTCACTCAGTTTCCCCCTGTCCCATTGTCTTGTCACATTTTGCCTCTCCATCCATCCATCTCCCCCCTCCCTTTTACATTCCTCATTCACTCACTCCTTCATGCAGACAAAAATCTCTTAGCACTAAAAAAAAATTGCACCCATGCACTAAGACTGACACTAGTCCTCTAGATCTGCTGCTCTTTCACTCGGCTGATGAAATATTTAAACAACATTTCTGCTCCTATTTAATTGCATGTCAACAAACACGGCACAAAGACTCCAGCCAGTCTGTGGGGTTAGGAAGCGTGGCTAAAGTCCGCCGGGGGTCCGAGATATTTCACAAAACCCTGCCGAGACTGGAAAGAGATGGGTTAAGCTTGAGAATGTTGAGTGTGACTGCGTCAGTAGCAACAACACCATAAGTAATTCATAGGTTGTGTTCTAACCTACTGGGATAAAGTTGCCCTTCAGATGCCCTTTTCCCTGAAATTCCATCCTACTGGCATTCGTCACATACAGTAATAACATCGCAGCGGGGCGTTTTACATGTGGTGCACTGATTGGTAAGCAAGGATGCCTGTAGGGATGACATTCATGTATTACAGTATACATGTAGTCTCAGTCAGGGGCTGTGTAGTGACAAAAATCTGTGTACATATGTGTGTTTGTTTGTGTATTTGTGCCTCCAAGGAAAATGACTCTGCCCAGCTGCGCTGCGTGTTACCCCGGGCGATTCATCGATCAGCGATATAGCAAAGTCTGGCTCACCGGTGACTGTCTAGACACGGCAGGGTGGTGAAGAATACAGAGATAGACGGGATTAGAGAAATAAGATTGAGGAAATGTGTGATGAATGAATAAAGGGGCGACACAGCAAACGCGCCATGCTTAAGGTGAGGAGGCGAGTCTGGAAAGTCGGGATGTACTGTAAGCTCGACATGCATTACTCAGTGCGCAGACAGACTGACACATGCCCACATAATTATTCACCTCGATTCCACACCTCCTACCATGCAGCCCTTTTTCTCACACAAAATCCTAAGTGCTGGCAAGCCTTGACGCATGTAATCTCAACACACAATCGCAAAGTGCACCTAAGTGTGATCTGCAGTGGTCTTATCTGCCATATTCAGGGGAGGGAAAGCCGAAAAAAAGATTGAGAAGAGAAGAGTGGAGAGGTCTAGGAATCAAAAGGAGGCATTGTTGTAATTATTTGCCCATCTGGAACATTTCTGCTGCATGTTTTAGAAACCTGACCTTGGACCCTTTATCACACCACTCTTGCCCCCAAACGCAGTCCTGCTGGTTCGGAGAGTTGTTTAAGACCCCAAGAAACCCACCGGAGAACGCGTGGGATGCAGACAGCTGTGGACTCATCTCTGCAGACGTCAAATCATCACCCTCACACATCATTCTGAACCATAGGTCACCCGCTATCCATTCCCATTACCTCCCTATATTAGATTTCCATTTGATTTGATGGGAGCTTTTTTGAGAAGAGAGAGAGGGAGAGCCACTCTCCAGACACCAATTTAAAGAGGCAAAGCAAAGTAATCAATTCACAAACCGGAGACTGCAAACTGAATTACTGGGATGGTGAGCCTGGTGGTGGTAGGGATCAGCAATGAGAGCCGGTTTCACACCTATCCATATCAAAGGCTTTCAGGGCAGGAGAAGGAGCTGTGAGCTTCTGAATAGTAGCGAGGGATCAGTGATGATTAAAGCTAACCTGGGCATAGCAAGACGGCCATACAAGAGAACTGTGTGGAACTCGCGCTTACGTCCCTGATTGATTTTCCAAGCTTCAGGCTTTGGAATGTCCTCCTACTTCTCGGGTCCTTTAAAGGCGAAGTAAAATGAGATTTTGATGACTGATCATTCTTGTCTTGATCAGTTTAAAAGACGAGGGCAGCACTCCTCTCACTAGTTTTTATGTTTATGTGCCAAAGATGACACACTCTTTTCAAATAGCAGTTTCTCTGCACTGATTTCAGGTGAACTATAAATATCTTAATAGGTGGGTGCCTCTGTGATTTAATCATTTAATATCCCATAGATCCTACCACTGTATGTGTAAATAATGATTCAGCCTATTTTCTTTTCTTTTCATCCTTTTCTCCTGACCTTATCAAAACCCAGTTTGATGAAAATGAATCACTTCCTTTTGCCAAAAAGGTGACTAAATATATGAATGACTATAAAGCAATGTGACAACGCCAAATAAGGACATGGAAAATGGGAAATGTATGAACAAATATATATTCCATTTTTTGCTAGAAAGTCATTCGCAGACAAAGACGTGTGCAGCATGTTTTCTAGTATAAGAACATCACTTGAGGCAAAGTATACCCAAAAGATGCCTAACTCTCTATTAGAGCTTTATAAACAAAAAAATACAAAAAGGCTTATTTGGGGATTTGGGATCGGTATTGCTGCATTAAAATTACTGTAAAAATCAATCATAGATATAATGAAAATCAAGCTGGGGTGTCTGAGACCCCAAACAGAAGTAATGCATCAATTTCTGCAGAGCACTTACGTAAGAAACATGCCATCTGTTAATACTCAGATTTACTGGCACTTATCATAAAATTGGAAAAAGTCATCAAGTATCAAGTTGATAAAATAATGTTAAAGAAGACTTTTTGATCTTTTAAAAAGGGTACAAACCCCAAACAGGGACTTCAGGGTTACAGGCGAGGTGTAGCTTTATTCAAACGCTTACAAATGAGAATCAAACTGTCTTGTCTGATGTTTAAAAATTGCAGCTGCATTTGACTCTTACTTATTTAGTTGCAGGCGCCGGCTGTGACCATATTAATCACCATTATAGCATGTGCTCTGCGCTTCATGCGTCTGACTGATACGATCATCTGCCCAAAATTATTTCACACATGCACATATGTGTGCATATTAATGGGGCGTCATGCCTGCTGGAGAACCTCAAAGCTTTTAATAGGCCTCCCCTCCTTTGCTCTCCTTCGCCATCCTTCTACGGCAGGCCGCCCATTGCGTTATGTAAATCATCTTTGATTTGACACTGGCAACCATAAATCTTCATTAGTTAGCAGAATAAGAGAAAGGGGCTATTTTTTGATTCTTCAGAGCTGTTTTGTTATGTAGAGGGATAGGTCTGAAGTCACGGTTGACGCACTAATCTGTACCTTGCAACCAACTAAAGAGTGTTATTGATGGCTTTTACCCTAATTTGAATAAAAGTGCAACCTCTCACCCCATTCATTTCTCTCGGAGACATTTTTAGACACGCGGAGCTCATTAGCTACCAGTCCAGGGCAGGAAAACAGACTTCTCTTATTTCTCATTATGTCGCTCGCTGGGATTCAGAACAGCTGTTTTGAGAAAGCACAGGATGTATTTGCTTAGCTTTTAACAAGATAACAAGCATTGTCAAAGGTTCACTTATTGATTTTATTACAGCTTATTTAAGCACTCAGGATAAAATGCAGCAAAAAATAGATCGCATCTATATTTTATTTATTTGCAACGAGACTTAAATGCACTCTGACTGAACGCGACATCCATCACTGCATATTTTAAAAGTCATAGCACATTCTGTAAAAATGAGCAAGCTGTGCATTAAAAGTGTCTGGTAGATCCTTAAAAATAGGCACACTGAATCATCCCATTGACACCGTTGTCCCGCCAAGCTAGACAGAGCCCAGATTGGGTGTAGACATTTTAAAATGCCAGCCCATCTCCCTTTCCATCTTCCATTGAGTCCTCATTCAGCGCGGCATACAAGAGGAAGTCCATTACCCGCCGATACAGCGTGTGGATGTGTAGCCTATCACAGAAATTATTTCAAGGCGCCCATGATTCGAGAACTGACGATATATTATGTCAGCATATTCCCTTCATACTGTATATCAGTGAGTACTATTCTTCTAAGTTTCACTCTATCTCTCTTGAAACATTTAAAAGTGGAGACACTGCAGAAATAGCACTGCGCCGAATGATGTTTATCGCGAGCAAGCGTTTCAGCGCATAATCCATAGGGCCACTCTTGAGAGTATTGTGTGCGTGTGTGTGTGTGTGTGCGAGAGACATTTCCCTCCTCTGAGTATCAGATTCATCTCATCTCTCTTCATTACCATTACACATCCATCCACGGCGAACTGAACCTCTGGCTGTGGTACTTCACACAGTATTACTCCGCAGTCCCCCATCTGCCCTGGCAACTTCCCGTGCCACTCAGGCCCAATCTACCCATATTACTTCCCCTCAGGCTTCATCTAAGTGTGACTGATAGGGCCAACACAGGGAAACAAACAGCAGGCTTAACTTCCAATAGGATTAGGGGCTGTGAAGCATCAGCACAGTTTCTGTCTCGCTCTCCCTCCCTCAGCAATAGAGCAGCTCACCCCATCTGCATGCATGTAAAAGTGACTTTAGAGAAGCTGTCGTGGATGAAATGGATTTCTATAAATGTGGACCAGACCGAAAATCTCACAGCCAAAGTAGGTTTTATTAGCTGATCAACAATGCTAGTGGGTCAGCAGCAGACATGCTACTGGAACAAATGTTCCAAAAATGTCAGGATGGAGAGACAGGATCACTTCTGTCAGACTGTGTGCTCGGAGCCCGTCTCGCTTCTCTATTATTCACGCCCACCAGTGACGCCATGTTATAAAGGACGCGCATGCTGTTACAAAATGAGATCTGGGTTAGATTTCACAAGGCTCCTGAGTGCTCTTACTGTACAGCCCAGTGCTGTTCAGTTACGGGTCATTAGGAACGCATGCTCCTGCCGTGCACCACACCGGCCCATTAGCTGGCCGCCTGGTGCAAGCTGCCAGCTGGGTGGGGCTAAACTCCGGCGGAGGGGTTGCTGGCCTCCGCAAGGTACTGTATGGTGTGGAAATACAGCACTGAGAAATGATGAGGGTTATTTTAAAGTGGGCAGGAGAGATATAATGAAGAAGTTTCTGCTGTGCTTTTGTCTCTCTGGAACTTTTGTGATAGTCTAATTCCTTGTAATGTACCTGCAATACTATATTGATCCTGATAGTGAAAGTTAGAATTAGAACAGTGCCTCTGGAGCTAGCAGAGAGACTAAAGTATTTTGCACTCCAACAAGGAAAATGCAGGCTGATACACAGCATTGAACTCATAGACTGCAGAGGCACATGGAAGTACATAGTATATAAGGCATTTATGACATTACCCAGAACGTTCAACTTGTTCTATCATTTTGTCAGTGATATTTCAGATTGAAGATTCACAAGATTGTTGGTGGATCAAAAACATGTTAATGAGCAAGGCTGAGGGTGACAGACTGAGAAACCTTATAATTAAGGTTTACATAACCCAGCAAAATAAAAATGTCTTTCTTTGTTTTAAATCTTTAAGTCAATATTTAAGTCAACAATAATTGAATGTTTTTATTAAATGTTCAGTTTTAATGTTTTGCAAACATTCACAGAAGTATTACGATAACAAAACAAAGTTAAATATGATTATTTCAGCTGTTAAAAAGGGCTCAGGGTCTTCTGGAGCCCAAATAGAACGTTAGGGTTGATAAATACTGGCTTTTTTACATTGATTGAATTGTTTGAATTGTTCTTTGGATATCTTAGCCAACCACAGAGAGAAAGAAATTAGAGTAGATGGTTTCAAAATTGCTCATACCCTAACATTTATGAAATATTTACATTCTATTTTGCCATTTAGCAAGATTCAGAGCATTAAAAAGACGCCCCATCAGCTGTGCACAAGCCACATTAATTCAGCTCATCACTGCTTTCAATAATGGTGCCAACAGTCACTGACTTTTCTGCAGTGGCAGCCCCGATAACAGATCTTCAGGACATGCTCAGTGTGATTACTGCACACATCCTCCCTGTGAGAGCGAGAAACAGAATGCTTCTTCATTTTTGAGATTTCTAAGTGTATTTTCTGGTGGAAATAGTGTGTAATTGCTGAGAGCACAAAGGTGTTGTTTGCTGTAAGTGTACCGGAAGGAGTTGCAGGAATGAAGGAGTATTGCTGGTTGCAGAAATATTTCAAAAGCACTGTGGCACTATTTCATAAATACCATAAAAACAAATTTGCGAACATCCACTCACTATCATTCATCCAAACACCAGTAAAACTAACCCATGTGAGCAAATCTATGAACTTACTGAGAATGAAATTCATCATGAAGACGGAAAAGCCTACTTTACAAACTGTGCACAGACAAAAATCACATTCTATCAACTGAATCCAAATGAGGTCTCTCCAGGGGAGCAACTTTTAGTGAGTGTGGGTTTCAGGGTGCCATCTCTCCCGCTCCACTGAGCTCATGCATGATTGAGAGTAGTTTACTCCATGATGCTGTGGTTTCTATTTTCATTACTGCGAGAAAAAAAAACAGAAATTTTGTTTATCCTGGCACAACATTTGGGAGGACTTCAGGCCTCCAGTATACAATGACCAATTAACGGAGAACATCTTTGTTCAATATGCATGGCCATTCATATACAATACATTAACATAAACCATTTTCTTTCATATTATTTTGTTAAAGAAACCATTTAGTCACCAGATGAGACGCCTGCATCTGAGTGCATTTTGGTTTGCTTTTAACATTCAGATCCGATGGTTTCCTTCTGCCTGTCCTCTGGTTAGTTCATTCTCACTTCACCACCATGCTCGAGGACCGCTTTCCCTCATACGAGACACACAAGTCAGACATACTTTATATTACTTTTTAATGAATTGTTTTTCCATCCCAGTGACTTGCACAAGCACCTTTTTGGGCAGAAAGGATCCTGAGCTGACGATGATGAACTATCCATTAATAAGAGGCGCAGGAAATGAGGCTTAATATAAACCTGATTCAAATGCAGCTCTGCAGTAAATGCACTGGTCAGACTGTTTAATGGCTTTTATTGACACTGTTTTTATCATCAATTATTTATTTATTGAGGCAAATAAGGACACTTGAGTTTTACATTCAGAGTTTAAACATCAATATCAAAACATTTAAATGTAATCTAGATAACATATTATGCACTGAATGCTTAACATTGCTGATCACTAATGGAACTCAATCACTTAAACTTTTGAATCAGCTTTTTGTTTTTAATCTTCACATCATGATTTATTTATATGATAACGCTTTAAATGGAGAAACAGTTATTTTATGGAGAAAAGGGTGAATTTATGAATAAATGCCTTTTTGAGTTGTGCTGAATTCCTCTTTCACATTTAAACACCAGCTCATCTTCACTCTAACTGAAATACTCACATGTTGAGTCCTCTTAAAAACTAGACCAGAATTAATGAGAGAGTCACTGCAATAAAATGAAAAAAATAAATAAATAAAAAAGGGGCAACACTACTCCAGAATGTGTGATCATCTATGGGCCATTAAAAGCAATTATGACCGGCCTTTAACATGTATTATATCTCCTCATCAGCAAATTATATTACTGCATTATTGATGGCTGGGCGAATGGGTGGACAAATGGGTGGGTGTTTGTGTGGATGAAATGGCTTCGTGTCCGTAAAGTAGGTTTCCATGTTTCGTCTCAGTGAGGAACGGGAACTAAGAAAATTCAATGTGACATTCATTCCACAGCCGGTAGATTTTCCTTGTCCTCTTTTTTTCCCTCACATCACACATCAAAAACATGCAGTATTGTTTCTGGAAACATGGTATTAAGAGCCCCTCTCCACCAGGCCATTACATCCTAAGAGGCTTGGCTCCATCTAGACTCTTGACCCTGACACTGTACCACCTGGAATCGACCGTACCGGTTCAGTGTCCCCAATCAAAAGGAGCAGTTTGAGGATTATCTTTCCGTTATTGTACTGTCTAACAACAATACGCCTGGGTATTACAAAGGGTTCCTGAGACTTCTGAATCTCATACGTCTTTTGATTAAAGCACTGTTAAGATGCAGAGCAGAGACTCCAGCAACACTTTATCTAACAAGAAGGAGAGGGTGTTGGGACCGGATAATACTTGTCAGAAGCTAAATTATTATTTGTCCCTGTCTTTGCATTTTAATTTCATGTACAGTGTATTTCGACAAGGAAAGTGATTAAATTTGACATTGCACATGTGCCAAAGGTTATGAGAAAATTCTTTCTGATTTGACGGCAAAAAAAAAAAAAAATCCAATAAAGCTTAGCCGTGCCCCAGAAAGAGAAGATGTTAAACCGAGGCTGGTTTTTCATTTAGACTCTACCTCTTCTTCGCCCTCCCTTTCCCTGTTCCCTTATTACCCTGCAGCTCAGAAAGGAAGGGAAATGATTTGGGTTGAGCCAGCAGAGTCGTAAGGACAGGCTGACTGAGACCTATAGCAGGGGTGGTGTCTGTGTTTGAGGCAGAGCTGCAACAGGAAGATCTAAAATGGAGGGAAATATTATTGTATTCATAATTCATTTCGAGCGTCCCTCTAGCCTCAAATTCAACTGCAGCATCACTAGCGTAGTTTGTTTGTTTCGCCCCAGCAGCACGCTCATAAAGATGCTGCTCTGTGTGTGTGTGTGTGTGTGTGTGTGTGTGTGTGTGTGTGTATGAATACGTGCATTAGAGTGTGTGGCCTCATGTGTGCACACGACTTCGGATGCTTGCAAATGCCCCGTCCCTCGCGGGTGATGTGAGGGTTGTTTCCAGATGGCTGCCAGAGAAACTCAGTCTTAATCGTGGTCCACACCTGTCCTCTCAGGGGTAATGACAGCATCCCACTTCTCTCTCTGCCATTTGATGTCTCCTTCCGCCACCCTCCACACCTCTGTCCTCTGTCACTCCCCATGTTTTTCACCCCCCCTCCATACCACAAGTGGAGAGGGTGAGTTTTTTCAGCTCTCACCCCAACATCCCCGCAGGGTGGCTCTACTTTCGTTTAGTGACAGGGAAAGAGATCACGACTATTCATCACCTCATTAGCACTGACATTAAACTGCATTTGTTTACCGAGCATGCATCTATACTGTCCTAATTACGTGAATGGGAATGTCACACATCGGTGGTTTTTCTTAGGTGTTGCTGATGAAAATACTACACCTTCTGAGAGGTGTAAAGAGCAGACAGGAGGTGTGAATTGAGCATTGAGTTTTGATCCCAAAGATGACGAACATCGCTTACAGGCTTATCTGATGAATCGAAAGTTTAATTGCTTACACAAATAAGAGCAAGCTAACTTTTGTAAATAGATATAAATAGAAATGGAAAACACCAAAAAGTCTCATGTATCATTTATAACCACTTTTGTTATTTATAACTTTTACTCTTCCTATTTTCTTAGACATAGAACATTATTTATTTTCTTTTTTTTTTTACATGCAGCATTTGTCATTTTCCAATCGCATAAGAGGTGTGAGGAGTGTAGAAAATGTATGGGCGGTATTAGAAATAAGCTTGATTAATGCAGCAGTGAAACAACCAAATGGCTGTTTTGGCAACTGATTAATGCGCCATGAACCACTGGGAGGCTTTTAGCGTAGCCACTGAGTGCAAATTAACCCCAATTTTACAAGATTTTTTTTGGTGCTGTTTCTCTCCCAACAGATCAGCTGATAAAATGACATCCCTGACAAAATCCAGCAAAGGGGAGTAGGTTTAGAAAACACACACATGCTTTGGATAAACGTTTGGATAAAAGTAGAAGAATAGGAAAAGAAGTGTAAAACAAAGCTTCCTAACGACAAGTTCTACTTTATACATGAGCTTATGCTGCCAATGCATTTTAGACAGACTCTTCTCATTACCATAAAGACAAAGACAAAGAAAATATTAAAACGTTACGTGATGGAAATGGGGAAACAGATAACTGATTTACATGCAGAGTAGGGCCAAGAGAAAATGGAAAGTTAAACGAGTTTAACAAAAACATAGAACGACTACATGTGAAACAGTAAAATAGCATTATATTATTATTTTATGTTATGGGCTGATATGAGACAAAGCAAATAATTATGAGAGCTAAAAGCTTTTCATTTCTAGAAATCTATTTGCATTATAGAACTAATTTATGTATTTATTCAATTTGATGTTCAGTTCATCAAACAGGCTTTTACTTTTAGTGACATTTGTAATTCTGGGGTTTCATAAATCTTGTGGGTTGACAAATAGTAACAGTTCAGATTTCCTCCAGGTAAAAGTCACATCATTTAACATCTGTCATTGTTAGTATTTGGACTTCATTACAAGTGCAATCTCCTCGCCTGACTGCATGGCCAGTTACTACAAACAGGACTCTGCCATCTGACAGGACAGTGTGTCCAAAAACATATCTTGAATTGCTGCAGCGTAAAAACGATTAACACAGCAGTTTCCTGTGACCATGTGCATTTGTCCATGGTCATTTCTTCCCCATTTATATTTAATAATCGGGTTTCCATTCTAATCAAATGCAGTCCTTTCTTCCCACATGTAACCATATGATCTTCCTGCGGACGTGAGCAGAGTACCAACTACCCCAGGAGCTTTGCATAGAGGGAACCAAATGTATGTTAAACAATTCTGACATGTCTTTGAGCTGCGGTGCGCATCAAGGTGGTTGATACCGTGAAAATAATGACTGATTCCTCTCTAAATGGGATCTAAATGAGCTGGTGCGCTTGGCTGATCCGCTGAAGAAGAAAGAGCAGGTTGGCGGCTAAAAGGTACTATGGCTCCTGGTGTCTGGGGACTGGCTGTAAAACTTTTTGGCTACAATGGTCCTCTGGGGCGTCGCATGCATTACTGAGCACCAGTGTGACCTTTATGTTCACAGTTAGAGGGACCTAACCAGTATTGTAAATCAAGAGAATTGCACGCTTGTCTATACATCCTCCGTGTCGCTGTAGCATCGCCTACAGGATGGGAAGAAAAGAAAAGAAAGGGCTGTTTTGCAACGGCTTTAAAATGCTCCTACTAATGAGCAATATTCACGCCCTTTAGCTTAAAATTGTATCTGGCCAAAAAACAATGTGACTGGCCTTCACCTTGTGTGGACAAGCTGTGTTTTAATATTGTTAATAAGCCAAAAGTGAAATGCCATCTGTAAAGTAGCCATTAGTAAGGTTGTCAGCTCCAGTTCAGCAGGCCTGCACCAGCCATGGTTTAAATGTCATCTGTTGGCTGTACACACAACCCGAGACAGTCCAGTGAGGGGATGGTATAATATGGCCTGTGACACAGCAATCAATAGGCCCTGTCTGTGGAGGGAATACAGTGTTCCTCCCAGGGCCCAGGTGGGACGGGTAGAGCCATAACCAGAATCCGGTGCCAGGCAGGGTGGATTACAATAGGCAGGTTGTGAATGGGGGGGCACTACAGACGCCGAGGCCACACTGAGTCACGGCTTACTGAAACAGCACGGCCCCAATGTGTGCTGTCTCGCATTTACTCTCTCGCAGACCACACGCCCATAATGCTGACACGTGTATGCAGGGATTTCCAGGCATAATCTGCCCGGCCTTCTGCAGTGCTTCGGCACTTGTCACATCTTTCCTGCCCCCCATCCCTGCCGCCACCCATATGCACCCATATGGGTACAAATAAACACAAACGTGCAGGAGCACTCAAACATATGCACGCTCATGATCATACCGCCACCCCTAACTCTTCCATGGTTCAGTTTATAGCTTGTTGGTGTTGTTTCACCAGTGTCACCGCTCACAGCCGTCCCTCCAGCTGGGACCCGTCCACCCTGACTATCCCTACCATCCATCTCATCCTCAGCCAGGAGGGATGAGCTGCCTGTCAGCAGAGGACTTGGTACAGGGATTCATAACCTCTTCAATGCCCTCTCAATTTCCCCTCAACGTCTTGTTGCAGACAGGCCCTCTAAAGTTTCTGTCAGAGCTCTGTGGCTAAAGCTCAGTCAGACTCAAAAGACCGTCCATGAGGAAGACTAGGTCTCTTGGCTCAGACACGCAGCGAGAAAAACAGTCACAGAGACTGTTCATCTTGATAGATAGCTCCTGAGAGACGGAGAGAAAGCACAGGGACTCTCTGACAGCGCAGATGCATATACGCACACTGAAGATCGAAGGTGGGGGTGACTGGGAGAAGGACGCTGCAGAGGTGCGGCAAGGAGCAAGGAGGCAGCTGCGACGGAGGATGAGAGGCAGGACGGAGATGGATAGAGACAAGGCTAGTAAACAGACAGAGGCAGATGAACAGATGATGATAGATGATAGACAGCGAGATACGAGAGAGAGAGCGCCTGCCCTGTCCTAGCCTGTCTCTGCCCTGTCTGAGAGGGTTAATGTAAGCTGCACACCAGCACTTTAATAATACACCAGCCATGGAGTTAAAATGGATAAACATATAAAAGATTCATCAACCTGTCATAGAAGAAGGCAGCGGTGTGTGTGTGTATATGTGCATGAGCATGTGTGTGAGTGCAACCCTGCACAGTGACCCGCAATGTGTGTCCTTTGGTGTTAAACATTACAGAAGGTACAATGTGGATATCATGGTGATAGCTCCATAGAAGAAAAAAAACACAAACAAGTTCCTCACCGACATCTCCGATGGACATATAGGCCTAATAAAGTCAGCTTTTGAGACTGCTGATAAATAACAAATGTAACATAACATTGACTAAAGCTGGAGCTGTCAATGGTGAGGCATGGGGCCTCAGCACAGCCTGTCAAAAACAATTCACAGCAAAGGGAAATCTCAATCAAGGCGTTCTTTCTTTATGGCAAACGCAAACCTTAACCGTGCTTTGTCATCAACACTGACAGAATGCAGAGTCATTAATAAAGGCACAAATGTTAAAAATGCACATGCAGCATATAAACACATGCATGAATGCACAAATATACACACATACACACACACACACACACACACACGCCTTAACATATCTAAAGTGAAAATGGTGCTCAGTCTGGCTCCTTTTAAAAAGCTTCACTGCTCTTACAGTTCAATTAGTGGAGCCAAATCCATCTCTTGTCCAACTCCCAGTGGGCCTGTCAATCTCACAGTCTGGACCTGTCACTGCCCTGCTTTCAGCCCGACAGCCCACTACACATATTATACGCGCATACACACATCAGACATTTCAGCGACACACACATACATGCGCCAGGGCTCATATGTCATTCGGCTCCCTCCCACACACACACTCACAGAGACAGACTCTCTCACACACACACTGAACATCAACCCATGTGACGATCTAACTAAACCCGTTCACACATTTCTAAAACATCACGAGTGGAGTGGAGTCTGTTGTGATCCAAAAACAAATGCCACAAGTGAGCAAATTGCTTTATTGGATTGGCAGGTAAGGTGTGTGTGTTTGTGTGTTGGGGGGGACGAGGGGGTGAATGAAAGTCAGGGATGGCGGGGCGAGAAGAATCAAAGACTAGGATGAAATAGGACTAAGCGTGGGGGGGGGGGTGAACAGACTGTCGAATTCGGATCGATGATGTGCCAGGAGGTGTGGCAGCGAGGAACCCAGGCAGGGTCGTTCAGAGTGGGGACACATCTCAACGAGGCTTATTGCTTCATTGTCCCCCCCTGTGGATCCTTTAATGAGGAGGAGGAGAAACAGCAGAGAAGGTGTTCTTTTGGGGACGATTGTGAGAAGTTAGACAATCTGGAGAAAGAAGTGTTATACACACCTACATGGGAAGGCACAGGAAATTAG